>OY728158.1:1610587645-1611175145 GCA_963277665.1 Viscum album
TTGTACCAAGATTCAATGGTTTTGACTCAAAAGGTAGGTGGTTCCATTTTTAAGCATTATTTTATGAGTTATATTGATTTATCTAATGGTTTTAATGTTCCTCATATTCTTCTTGTGTTGTGAAAACCGTTTTTGATGGATTTTCTTAAGTGTTTAATTTATAGTTGCATTATAGCTTGAAATTTGGTGCTTTTCATGGGTGAATTTTGGGGGAATGTTTGGGTGTATTTTATAACACATGAAAGTGACTTATTGGTGTTTAAAGGGGATGATAATTATGTTTGGTTAATTCCTTAGTTTCCTGTAGGCCTTGAAATGCGTTTTTAATGGGTTTAAGGTGTAAAACCATGTTGTACTTCTTGGAAGTGATTTATCAAAACATGTGTTTTTCATGTGTGTCTTTTGTGGTGTTAATTGAGGTATTTTTATAACACTTGGGGTATTTTAATAAATTTTTTAGGGCTTAAAAATCTTTTATAGATTGGTATTGGTATGATTTTGGAATTGAATGAGGGATTTGAAATGGGTTTTGTGTACGAAGAATAGTTACACCCATTGGGTTTGTTTTATTAAAATTGTGAATGTTTTTCTTGGTTAAACAAAGTTGGAAAAAGAATTTATATGTACTTTTTGGTGGGTGTGTTAACCTAATATGAGTTTTTGAAAGGTAAGGTGGTTATTTAAGAAGTCAAATATTTTTTTATAATGTTTTATAAAGTGGTGAAATGTTTTAGCAAATGGAAAGAGAGCTGTGAAACATGGTTGTGGGCTGTTTTGTGTGAGTGTGTTGCGCAAAATAAATTTTGTTGATAAAAGAAGTATTATATGATATTTGAGTGGGATTTTTTGTGATTTATAATTTATTTTAATGTTTTTATAAAATTGTTTAAAGGATTTGTGGAAGTGTTAAGGAAATGTTAAAAGTGTTGTGGGATATTTTTTGTGTGAATATGATTTACAAATGCCTTTCAATGAAAAAGTGGATTTTGTGAATTGTGTGATGTACATGTGGTATTTTTGGTGAACTTGTGATGTGGAAATGATATTTACATGTGAAATGTATATTTATTATTTTTTTGATCTTTTTTGAGCACCATGGGAAACCTGCGTATCTAGTTGGGTGGACTTGTATCTGTATGCTAGTGAATCTGTGGGGTTTGGCCTTAGTTTCACATAGCAATATTGATGCTTACAACACTAAATAAACTATGATGATGATGATTGAGGACCAATATGTTATTGGTATGTTCCCTACTAGTGTCTCATGCACGATAACACATATTGTGATGGTTACTCTCACCAAGATAAGAGGTACCTAAGACCCACAATGAGCTAGTGCCTAAGGGTTACTTCCTATTGCTTGTGTTCATTAGTTACTTGGTACTTATCATCAAAATATGGTATGGTTGGAAATAAAATTCAGTAGTGTTTAATTTTTTTAAAAGTTTTTATTCTTAATGATATCCCACTTGAAAACTATTTTAATTTTTAAGTTTCTTCTTTAAGAAATTGTAAATAGAATTTGTTATTTAAGAAAACTTGCAATATTTTCATCTTTGAATATTTATCACATTGAATATATTAGTGGTTATATCAAAATGGGCATTGGATCACACCCTACTTACACTTTTGGGTGTAAGTATACTTGGTTATTTTTGTTGTCGCAGGTTGGGCACAGTTTTTAGTGCCAGTGGTTTGGGTTTCTAGTAGGTCCTTGGTGGTGAAGTCTTGTGGAGATGGATTGAGGGCGGTGCCCCCTGACATGAGGGTTCTTGGGATGTTACATTTTGTTTTTTTTACCTTTTTTATAGTCTTGTTGCGTTGTTTTAAACTATATAATTCAGTTCTTAAATTTTGTAAAAGATTTTTTGGTTTGAAAAATCCAGATTCATTTTATTGGATTCATTTGTTGTTTTAAGTTTATAAACTCAGGTAAATCGTTCCCTATTCTTATTTTATGATACCTAGGCACTTGTGACAGCCCATGGAGATTGGGAACACCTTTTGAGCCTAGTCATGTGCTGGGTTTGGCGCCGGTTTCGGTGGTGACCAGATTTGGTTTGTGACAAAATGGTATCAAAGGATGTTCATGTTAACACTTTGGGTCATGTTATTTGGGGAAGATTTGAGATAACC
Source organism: Viscum album (assembly GCA_963277665.1). NCBI lineage: Eukaryota > Viridiplantae > Streptophyta > Magnoliopsida > Santalales > Viscaceae > Viscum > Viscum album. The sequence continues at coordinate 1,610,589,782 of OY728158.1, forward strand.
TAGAGTTAGGATTATTGGGACATGGTATTCCAGTTATGGGTAGTGTGCCTAATCACCACACCTCTTGACATGATTCAAGTTTCTAGGTGAAGTCTGGATTTATCTAAGTCCTTTGGTTTTCTTGGTTTGATGATGATTAGGGGAAATGAAAAGAGAGTTCGGTTAATGGTCTCAGTGAGCTCGCAGGGCCTAGGAATCCATGTGGAGACAAGGTTATTCCCTATAAAACTATCTATGATGGGGAATTTATTGGAATATGGCCTCTAAACTTATGTCCAAGTCACCCACTGAAACAAGTTTCCTCTCGCATTGTCTTGTGTTCTTTAGTTTTGAAATCTTAGAACTTTAGTTTTAAAGTGACTTGGTTTTAAGAAGAATAAAGTTTTTATGAAATGATTTTAAAATAAAGAGGGAATGGTTTGATTTATGAAATGGTGGAATTGAATTTTCAAAATTTCTTTGAAATGGAAAATGGTGTGCTTACACCTCTTTTGAAAGAAGAAACTATATTGAAGTTGGTTTTGAAAAAGTGTTTCCAATAGAGTTTTCTAAATAATAAATGGGTGTTTTAATGGAATGAGATGTTCTGAAATTTATGTGAATAACTTGAGAGTGAGTTCTTATATAAATTCTTGTTTATTTCTAAAAAGTTTTGTAAGATGTGAAGTGGGATTTTGATCTTGTGGTTAGTGGTTTTGAGAAAAAGGATGTGTTGGTTGACCGTTTTGGTTTTGAAAAGTGGAATTTTTTGTTTTACCCTTTGGTATTTCTATGAGATACCACATGCATGGGGATATATGGGATGATGGTTGGTTGATGGCACGAATGGATGAGTTCCAGGATGGATATGAGGAGGGTTCCCAATGTGGCACAAAAACATGCATATGTGAGGCCCATGAGGTACCATTGGTGGATACACTAACCGATGAACCATTTGTTTTCAAAGAAATTGTTTTAAAGAAAAACATGATGTCTTGATGAATTTTTTGGGAAAATTTTGATGTTGTGGAATGTTTTGAGTCCAAGAACCCCTTCTGTTTGAACCGTGTTTTGGGTTTTTGTTTTGTCGGTAAGCTGGGTAGAAGGACATGTTAGTAGTCTCTTCTAAGATATGATTCGGGACACCTTTACAGTAGTTCCCATCATGTGTTTGGATCTGGTTTGTGTCATGTTTTAACCAATGGACCATCTTGGTTGGGTCCTTTGGTTCTCTCATTCGATAAGGTATGCCCCCATTAAGGGTTAATTCACAACTGTAGTGCAACCCAGATTGTTTTGCCGTTTGAAAATACTCCAATTTAACAATATAAGGAATATTTTATCGATATTTGTTGATTGAGTTTACACCCATTCATGTATTTTATTTTTGGCCCCTCTTGTAGAAGGAGAGTGCTCGTGGAAGGTTGAAAGAGACCTTAGTTTCATAAGTTTCCTGATTCATCGAAGGTGGAAGTGGTCTGGGGTTGTAAGTGTGGATGAGTGTCTCGATGGTGTCTAAGAGGGACTCTGGGTTATTAATAGTTTCTTTGAAGCAGGAGTTCATGTTAAACCACCATTTTTGGGAATTTGGTCATGAGAGGCTATTATGGAATCTTTTTGGACTTGTGTGTTGTTTAGGTACTTGGAATAAGGTCCCGTTCCATGTATTGTTTCTATTAATCACAATTGTCATGTTCGGTGACGCCTTGTGAGGTCATGTTCTTATTTGATTGTAATGGTGAAGGTTGTGAAATCCTCTAAGAGTCTCTGTTATGTTGGGAGTATGTCACCCTTGGAAAAATGTCAAAATCCTCTGTTTTAGTGTAAGGTGTTTATATGCATCCATTTCTTCTGTTGTTTCTCACCCAAAGAGACAAGGTGTGATGTGTGTGAATCTTCTAAGACCGTGTTTTAGTGAAATGTTGGGTTAGGGTAAAGTGAGTTTGGAATATGTAATGTATTTGAAAAATTATCGGGGATTGTGGTGTAGTTTTTGTATCACTGGAAGAAGAAGTTTTGTTCAAGTGGTTTCTAAAGCCTAACTACGAGGATGAAGATGCTTCAATAATTTGAGCTCTAGCCATATGTCCCAGAGAAAATTTGGCATGTAGTCAGGGGAAATCCCAGGGTCGTTCAAACCCTTTTACGAAGTCCTACTCTCAGTATGAATGATACAAAGAGTTTAAACCTTTGGTTTCATCATCTTGTTCTAGTTGTTCCCATTTAGTTGTAGAGGTGGGAGAACCTCGTTTCCATGTTGTATCCCGAGTTCATACTTTCCCCCTTTGGTTTCGACTAGGTATTTGGAGAAATGTTTGAAGTTTGGCTAGACAAGTTGAGCGCATGGTTTACGCATGGTTAGTAGTGACCATGACCCAGAAAACTATGTAGATAGAAGGATCCCCACAGTTAGCACATAGTTTCCCAAACCGTGTAGACTAACCATGCGACTGTCCCAAATCTTTAAATTTAGGGGTCTTTTTGTACCGGCCCGTGATGGTCGGCTAAGATGGTTGGATCTTATGGTGGGGAGACCCACTATGAGTCTTATATATGATATTTTTTAAAGGCATAATGGAAGTATACCCCTTGAACCGGGGATTCCATTCAGGCCTCCCCTATTAATGTCCTGAATCTTTCTCGGGAAAATTTAAGTTGTCTATTATAGTGGAGATCCCATTTGTTTCTCCCCATATTAGTAAATCAGATTGGTCTTTAGTCTTTTCCTGTAAAGAGGTAGTCTCATTCGAAACTATATAACTACCAACATATTCACAGTGTAAATGTTGGGATTGGGGAGTGCCCAATGGTTTAGTTAAAGTAATGTCAGTGTAACCTTGTTCATTGTTGTTGTTCGTCTGGGTAGGTTTCTTGAGTCTTATTCATATAGTGTTTTCAGAGTTTTATTTTGGGGAAAAAGTATGAATGTTCTTGATAATTTTAGGAAATTAATGTATTTTTTGGGTTTTTGAGAGTATTCCTTCCTTAATTGATCAATAGAGGTGTTTTTGCCTTTTGGGGGTGGACTGAACTTGGAAAAGGAGTACATTTCTGGTCTATCAGTTGGGTTTGGTTTTTTCTTTTGGCCTTGTTGTGGCTTTCTAGGGGCAGCAAGTTTTATGGTGGGGTGAATTTTAAAATCCATAACTTCTTTTAAATAAATTTTTCTTTTAATTACCATCCTTTCTTTCTTATGGGGGTTTCCATGAATTTTGGTGGAAATGAAGGGTTTTTAAAATTTGGGCCAAACCGTGATCGCATTTCCAGATTTAAAAATATATTTTTTCTTTCATAACTCCGTAATTTTTCTAAATTTTACACCCATTCTACTTCCCAATTGGAATACATTAGTATATTAAAACCACCATATCCATTTGGACCTCATATTAATCTATAATAATGAAGGATTTGAGTTTTTTATTAAGGTGTTGGACCATCTCGAAATACCATTTCCTTCTTTAAATAGTTTTTTTAATTATTTAATATATCATTCAATTTTTAATCTGTTTTGGTGATTCCAACTCCCACCTGAGTGCACTTACCAAAGGTGCTCCCCCATTTTCTACTCTCCCAATTTGGATCCCAATTGAAGCGAGAATTTGGGAGAAACTTCTCTGGATTTCAAAAATCTCCCAGATTTGAAGAGGTTAATTGATCCTTTCAAGAATCCTTATATTTTTACTCGTTTTCTCCCATTCCACTTCCTACATTACCTCCTTAGACTTATTAGACCCTCACTTTCATTTATGGTTGTTTTGAAATTCAGATACTGGTGTATTTGGGTCGTTTTCTTCAAGATTTATTTGGGTAAGAGTTTCTCTCTTCATTTCATTCCTTCTCCTTAAGGTTTCCTCCATCTTTCATGAATTTATAGAGTGTCTAGAAGTTGGGGTTCATACTTAGGTTTTTATTTGGGGTCTTTTTGGTGAAATATTTTGGTTCAGTGTTTTTTTCACTTCCTTGTGGTGTAGCGGAGGTTTGGTTGAGGTTTCACACCAAGAATCAAGGGTTTTGACTCAAAAGGTAGGTGGTTCCATGTGTATAAATTTTTTGATGATTTATATTTCTTGATTTACTGGGTTTAATGTTCCAAATATGCTTATTGTGGTGTGAAAACAGTTTTTTATGTATTTTCTTAAGTGTTTGATTTTATAGTTGCATTATGGCTTGAAATTTGGTGCTTTTCATGGGTAACTCTTGGGGTAATGTTTGGGTGTATTTTATAACACATTAAAGTGACTTATTGGTGTTTAAAGGGTTTTAAATTATGGTTTGTTAATTCCTTGGTATCATATGGGCCTTGAAATGGGGTTTTTAATGGGTTCAATGTGTAAAACCATGTGGTGTTACTTGTAAGTGATTTATGAAAACAAGTGTTTTTCATGTGTGTCTTTTGTGGTGTTAATTGAGGTATTTTTATAACACTTATAGGTATTTTAATAAATGTCTTTAGGGCTGGAAATTATGTTATGGATTGGTATTGGTATGATTTTGGAATTTAATGAAGGATTTGAAATGGGTTTTTTGTGCGAAGCATATTTACACACCTTGGGTTTGTTTTATGAAAATTGTGAATGTATTGTTTGGTTAAAAAAAGTGGGAAAAAGTGTGTATATGTACTGTTTTGTGGGTGTATTCACCTAATATGGGTTATTGAAAGGTAAGGTGATTATTTAAGATTTAAAATATTTTTTAGAGTGTTTTATAAAGTTGTGAAATGTTTTAGCAAATGGAAAGAGAGATGCGAAACAAGGTTGTGGGATGTTTTGTGTGAGTGTGTTGTGAAAAATTAATTCTATTACTGAAAGAAGTATTATATGATATTTGAGTGGGATTTTATGTGATTTATAATGTATTGGAATGGTTTTATAAAATTGTTTAAAGTATTTGTGGAAGTGTTACAGAAATGAGAAAAGTGTTGTGGGCTATTTTTGGTGTGAGTATGATTTCAAAATGCATTTGAAAGTGAAAGTGGATTTTGTGAGTTGTGTGGTGTACATGTTGAATGTTTGGTGAAATTTTTATGTGTAAATGATATTTACATGTGAAAATTTTATTTCTTAACTTGTTGAACTTGTTTGAGCACAAGGGGAAACTAGAGTATCTAGGTGGGTGGACGTGTACTTGAATACTAGTGAATCCGTGGGGTTTGGCCTCAGTTTCATGTTGTAATATTGACGCTTAAAACACTAAAAAAACTTTGATGATGATTATTGGGGACCAATAGGTTATGGTTATGTTCCCTAATAGTGTATCCTGCCTAAGAACAAATATTTTGATGGTTACTCTCACTGAGATATAAGGTACCTGGGACCCACAACGAGCTAGTGCCTAAGAGTTATTTCCTATTGCTTATTCTCATTAGTTACTTTGTTCTTAACATCGGCATAAGGTATGGTTGGATGGAAAATTTAGTAGTGTTGATATTATTTTTAAAAGTGTTGATTCTTAATGACAACCCACTTGAAAATTGTTTTAATTTTTTAGTTGCATCTTTTAGAAATTGTAACGAGCATTTCCTGTTTATGAAAACTTGAAAGCTTTTCATCTTTGAATGTTTATCATATGGAATATATTAGTGGTTGTATCCTACTGGGAATTGGCTCACAACCTACTTATACCCTTGTGTGTAAATAGACTTGGTTATTTTTGTTGTCGTAGGTTGGTTACAGTTTTTAGTGCCAGTGGTTCGGGTTTCTAGCAGGTCCTTGGTGGTGAAGTCTTGTGGAGACAGATTGAGGGTGGTACCCCTTTCCATGAGAGATATTGGGATTTACCTTTTGGTTTTGTAACTTTTTTATAGTATTGGTGAGATATTTTAATGTATGTAATTCAGTTCTGAATTTTTGTAAAAGATTATTTGGTTTGAAAAATCCATATTTGTTTTATTGGATTAATTTGTTGTTTTAAGTTTATAAATTAGGGTAAATCATTCCCTATTCTTACTTTATGATACCTGAGAACTTGTGCCAGCCCTTGGGGATCAGGAAAACCCTTTGGGACTTGTCATGGGCCGAGTTTGGTGCTAGTTTCTGGGGTGAACAGATTTGGTTCGTGACATGACGTTTCATCCTTATCCACCAATACTAGCGTCATGTATCTTGATACATTTTGGAGATGCATGGATGAACTGCCCATTGCGAAGGATGACACTCTTGCATCAAAATATTTCTCATAACTATAGTAAACCATACATTCCCATGAATACGCAAGATATCGTCTCTATCCACAGAACACTCCATAGCTGGGTTATCTCTTGAAATCCTCTCATAGAGAACCAAGACCTTAGGATCTAAAAATTGTATACTCTTTACATTATTATAGAGGGAATAGGTAGTTGTCAAGGATGAGAGGTAAGACTAATCATGAGTGTCGGGAAACTCTAGATGCATCTCATAAAAGTGGTCCATTAACTTTCATTCATCACTGGCTTCCTGTATGAACTATGTTGGATTTTTTCAACTCATTACATAAGTGACTACATTTCCCTTTCCAGGTGTTTAGGCAAGCTCAAAATAGAAGTCGCGAATATATTTGACCCATATTCACTAAATGATTTTTAATTTGCATTGTGAAGAGATATATTTGAGGATCTTGTGGTCCGTGTACACCATAACGTGCTCACCTAAAAGACAGGTTCACCTGCAATGTAAGTTATAGACAAATACTGCTAGCTAAAGGTCATGTGTTGGGTAATTCATCTCATGAGACCTCAAATGATGAGATACATACACAAAAAATCTATCCTCCTATATCAGAAATACTCATAGGCTGATGCCTAATTCATCATAGAAGGTGATAAAACCACTTCCATGCTCGGGAAGAATCAGAATAGGTGCTGAGACAGGCCTCCCTTTCAGCTTCTGACATCTTTATCACACTCTTTTAACCACATGAACATGACACCATTTTTTGTAAGGTAAGTAAGAGGTGAAGAAAGGTGTGATAAGTCCTGTATAAAATGCCTTTAATATCCAAACAACCCCATGAAATTCCATATATGAAACAAATTCTTGGGTTTCTCCTAGAAAACCACCACACACCCCTTTTCTCAGTCAATAACGACTCCCGATTATGAGATAATATTATACAGGAAGTGAAATATTTTAATCCATAAGTGAAACTTAGAATGATAGCATAAATATGATTCTCTTTTAGTTTACTTAGAACGATATCAAGGTGCTTGGCATGGTCGCTATGAGTGTGAGAATACACGATGATGTTTTCCATAAATATTATAACAAAATAATCCAAACAAGGGTGGTGAAACCTTTTCATCAATGCCATAAAAATGGAATGTGCGTTCATAAGACCAAAACAAATAACTATGTACTCATACAAAACTTATCAGCTATGAAAATCTAGATGAGGTATTTTTGATGTCCTCACTTTCACCTGATGATAGTCCAATATCATGTCGATCTTAGATGAGACCCTCACTCCCAGGATCTAGTCAAAGAGATCATCTATTCAAGGTACTAGATACTGGTTCTTGAAATTAAGATGGTTCAACCATCTATAATCCATGCACATACGAAGGGTCCCATGCACCTTCTTAGAGAAAAGTATGGGTGAACCCCAAGAGAAAGTTGTAGTCTATTTAAAAACTTTGGCCTCTAGATCCTCTATCTACCACTTGTGCTCTGGGAGGTCAGTAGTTACCATCCAATATGGAGGAATAAACACTTGAATTTCTCCTTTAACAAGCTCAGTCATAAAATCAACCTCTTTATCAGGAGGTTAGACAAAAAAGTCATTTGGAAAAATATTTCTGAAAGGATCTCCTATTGGAGGGAATTCAACCTAGCCTAAACCTTGATTCTCTATGAAGAGATTGGAAATATGGTTAGTTACCCCACCTAGCCCATGATCCTATGGTCTAGCTCTGCTATCCTGGACATCCCAATCACCCTTAGGTAGATAACTACTACCCTCTAGTGATGTAAACAATACCCCTAGATGATAAAAATCTAAAAATGCATGGTACAGAACTAACCAATCCATCTTGAGAATAATACCAAAGGTTATCATCTTGAGAAAAAATTGGTTCCACAATAAATGGTAACTACCTACCTCAATAAAGTCCCTACACTATCTTATACCCTATGATCGTACCCTTAATGATTCATCTCAGGTCATTACACCACAATATCACTATATTTCTATCCCAAGGCTTTTCTCGAGATATAAGGAGACAATCAAGTGTGAAGAACCTATTTTAAATAAAGAAGATACTATAGAGGAGGATACTAGAATAGTACCTCATACTGTATATGCTATTGTAACCTAATGCTAGGGTATCAGCTGTAATGCATGAAAATATCTTAATCCACGACCTTGTGTAACAGCTGGACTACCATGATCAAAATTTCATTGCTGGTGCTACTAGTGATTAGGGGTATGGATACAATGGAAAAGACCTCCTCCACAACTATTCCTTCTTATGGTACTCCAAATCCCTTCCTAACGTAACATAAAATAAATTTTCCTTGAAGGTGGTGCTGGTGCATATCCTCTTCAACTATAAATTTATGGAAAGGTCCAAAAGAAATGCTAAATTTTCCCCATACAACCAAAATCCAGGTACTATAGTGGGTATCTATCACACATAGTCTTTAGATTCCCAAATGTACGAATTGATGAAACACTATGGAGATACCTAAATGGGTACCCTGGTTTCCATTTAACTATTAAGAAACATCGAGGGAAGGCTTCCTTCCACTTAAATAACTATCGGCCTGACATGACAATTGTTCTCTATGATAGGTACTATCACCATCCCTCGGGTTCTGCTTAGTGATAAGAGAATGGTTTACTATTTCATAGAAAGTAGGTAGGCCGAAAAAATTCATCTGAGTACAGATGGAATACTAGATCCTATCCTTGAAGCGTCTAGCATGTAAAAGATCATCACCGACTATAAGTAGTGAAAAGTAACACAATTTTGGGAAATGTGCTGAATACTCCATAACTGACATAAAACCCTGTTCAAGATGCATGAAATCTAAGTATCTATCATATATTGGTATCTAAGGAAATAAATTATCATAAAATGAAATCTATAAATTAACCCCTAACATGCCCTTATGGTGACCAACCTCAGTAATCACATCCCACCGGTGCTTGGAAGAATCACACAACATGTAAGTACAAAGTCATAACCTCTTATTTGGATCCATCTCAAGATGCTCAAGATGGATAGGGTGGCCTCTATCAAGGACTCAACAGCTTGGAAACCATTAACCCCTGAGATAGAGGGAGGATGTTACAGCTGGAACTCACAAGTCTTATCAACCATCATAGGTGAAGATCATGGAATACCTTTCATGGACTGAATCAGATGTTGAAAACTATCACATACTAGGGAATCAGTGATTGGATCAAGTAAAATAGGTGGTCCCACCAGTGGCACTCCTAGTGTTAAGACTAATGGCTCAGGGCCCACCACGTCAGAATCATGGTTGTCACCAGCTTCCAGGCGTAAGACCCTAGGATCTCGTGGCAACATTAGTCTAAAAATTCCAAAAAGATTCCTTAGAACAAACTTAGAAGCATAAAGATATCATCAATATCAGAAGATGAATGTAAGAGAACTCACTATCAAAGGAATACTACCCCAACTATCCATTTAAAAGGATAGGTATATGTAAGTGCTCAAATATAAGTTTCATAGGTTCCAGTAGATGAATGGTCAATAGTAACTTGCCTCATCATTTAATGGAAACCATTTTCTTTCATTTAACATTTAATTACTAGGTTCACTCCTTTACCTTTCATAAACATGATAAGGTGGGAGAATGATGTGCAACCATTTCACTTTTATATTTTCATTTTCTTAGAATTTTCATCAAATTTCCTTTAAAAAAGAGTTGTCTATCTTACTGAATCAGGGACCATACTACTTATCACTGAGTTTAACACCCACTTGAATTTCAAATTAAAGACCTGATTTGGTAAATTACTCATTCAAACCCATGAGGGACCATAACACCTCATTAATTAAAACATTAAATGACTCAACCACAGACCGTTGCAGCACAAGAAATATATAAAATAAAGGACCACTCAACATTCACATACATATCAAGAAATGAAAGTTGTGAGGTGTACCTATATATCATAAAAATATACATTCCACGAAAATTATAGGTGCCTATAATGATGCATGTTACAAAGCTCCATACCCATATATCATCAGGCCAAGGATGGAATAGAATCTTAGTCAGAAGACAAATTAACAAAACCACAAAACACATGCATCACCCAATGGTGAAATGATATCATCTATAATATGAAAAAGAAGAATTCCAATTATAATTTAGGAAACTTGGATTTTACCCCAATCATGGGTTCATGACACCCAAACATGAATTATTACCATTTTTCATGTGTTCCTATTCTCTAATATATTATCACAAAATAGTAAAGTAATAAAGGAAAAACCCTTTGATACCACTTTGTGATTTCCCAGACCTAGATGACACTTAAGAGGTTCCCCAAGGCCAGTTGGCCACCCGGCCTCAAGTGCATCTCTTTGAACACCAGAGGCTACTGACTAGCAGCGAGGACCTAGAGTGTGTCCTTGGGGAGACTATTCCCTCATTAATAGAGTGTATAATAATCGATAATTATAAATAGAGGTAAATAGAAGAAAAAATAAGTAATTATAATTCACAATAGAAAGATACATGGATAACAACAACTGAAATAACTGGAATACCATACAATATATGATGATGATATATGTCATGTCACTTGAGAGCCTAAAAACATGGATACAAATTAGCACACATACATGCAAACCCCAATATCAGAAAGAAAATACATAAACTATCCCAAGCATCCTGAGATACAACTCGATCATCTGATATCAGCTCCATCCTAGCACAAAAAGCAATCAAGTGTCTAATATGTTATGCTTCCATTTATCAACACCTGCATAAATGTAATCTACCTCGAGTACTAAATGAAACCTCAAGAGGGTGTGAGATAAATCTTAGTGGGACACTACGAACAATATCTATAATATCTGGCCCATATAATTGAAATGTAACAATGTGAAATCATGCATATATAAAGTAAAGCAGTATAATATACTAACTACCAAGTACTTACATCAGCCCTCAGTTGGTGTCTAAACATGTAATCAGTTCTTTAATTAAGTAATTACTAATTTCTATTAATAGTTCACGAAGGCATAACCATCACTAACATCTCCTCATGATAGTATAAATAGTGAAGGTTCCAAGATGTAAAACCATAATATATTATTAATATGAAGTGGTTACATGGTATTCACCATGGAAACCTGGACCTTAGTGGTCGATAACTCAGTAGCAACTGAGTATATCTTAGTGGTAAGAGTGTAATAAAATGAGAAACGTCTAAGGGAATCCCAAAATAATATTTCTAACTGAGTCTAAGGAATACATCCAAGGTAAAAAGGGAGATTAGGAAGTGGCCAGAACCAAGGATGTAACCAAGGAACCCTATGTCATGATGGTTCCAATGAGTGTATCCGAGGAATCCTATAATAATAATGAAGTGATCAATGGTTTCATATTAAGAATCCAAATGTAGACAAGTATCGAGTTATTGGGTAGGTCTCTACTGAGGGAAAAGATATCCTTGAATTTGAATGACGTTCTTGAGTGCCCAAGGAATTCCATCGAGTATCCAAGAGTTGACACAAGTAAAAACTTCATATAAAGATTTCAAGGTCTATGTGCATAAATATCCACCAAACATTTAATTCACTAAAATTAATTTATTCATATAATAACTATTCCATTAACAAATTCACATGGTACAAACCTTTCCTTTCATTAGTTTCTGAACAACAAGTATCATACAACCTTTTAATTAAAACCATGTAAGTCAAGTTCAATTAATAAGGTTCACTCTTTTGAATTCCAGAAAAATGGAAATTTTGGCTACATATTTTCAACCAAACATTCCTTTACATTTAATAAGGCCAATTAATATACTTAATTATGCCTTTCATAAAATCATTTGAATGAATTAATTAAATCTAGACCCTAACCTTATGCAGGTCAAGTGGAAGTGAAATGGAATATGCTAATAAAAAATTTCCATATTGAATTGATAATTAATATAATGAGGATTACCATTATTATGTTCAACCTAAATCCAACCGAAAGATTCCCCAAAAGTGTTAAAAAACCCAAATACTCAATTATGTCATATCACCCTACATGGTGTGTTAGGATTTGTAGATGCAACCACCAAAAACCAATCACATTTATAGGAATATCATAACCATACAGTTATAATGAATATAATCATGGAATAAGAATTCAATAAATGACACCTAATGGAATCGATGGGTCCCACACATCAATTCCAAAATCATTGAACTTGAAGCAGGAATTATATACCACCCACCTAGTACTCATTCGACTCTAATTCACTAGTATCAACCTCTACTTTGGCTTGGATTATAGTATATTTGATAAATGAGTAAAAATGATTACACCTCGATATCTAGTTCGAGAGAAAGAGATATGGAGAACAACTCCAATGGATTCTAGTACTTACTATTATGCATCCAACGGGTTGAAAGGAAACTCAAACAGATCCCTAATGAATGATATTTCTAAATTCCTAGATTTGGACTTGAAAATATACAAAATGGTAGAAACTGAATGTTCATCCCACTAGAAATCATATTGGATAAGAAGGGTTAAGTTAATTAGATCCTTATGGGTAAAATGATAAAATTACACAAAAATTAGACAGTGCATGGTTGGGCCGAATGGTTTGCAAAACCGTGCCCCAACCAAACATGGGGACCTATATAAGAGTGGGAAATCGCATAGTTAGGCCACATGGTTTGAGAATCTATGAACCAATCGTGTGATATGGCTCTTCCTGAAAATGAAATCCATCAACATGGTTTAGATTAACTGTGCGTCCTCCCCGAACAGTTTACTCTAACCATACGACATATCCATTTTTCACAAAACGTTGTGTTCTAGGCTCTAAATGAGCCTTGGACACCCCTGAGACCTTTAATAACCCATTAGTCATCCATATTTGGTCCAAAATAAATAATTTGACCAAACTTTTAAGGATCCATACCTAAGTGAAAAACCAGGTTCTTACACTTGATGGGTTGGTAGAGTCCACTCTTCCATTGTGAATATTATTCATTGATATCAAGAAAAGGGCCTATAGGGTCAAACATAATGGTGTATTCAAGGTTCTACCCTATTTTTTGAATATGTTTACAAGACATGGTGGGAATCACCATGGGGTATGAGAGTTGTCTGAATTTAAACAATCACCAATGAATAAATAAATTCTTATTATTCACGTGTTGAATAATTGGTTTGAATTTATTTTTTAGAATTATGCACAATGTATTTAGTTAATAGATGATAAAATATTATACGGATGAATATTAATTTAATATTCAAGGTTCGTTTAATAATTGTAGGAATAATGAGTCGAGTTAATGAAATTGTTTTATCACATATTATATTTATCATATATTAAATGTAGGTGATAAAAAATAAATAACAGTTATGATGTATTAAGTTAATCATAACCATTCATTTATAGATTATTTTATGGGTGTTGGATATATGGGGGATGGGGAACACTTTATATGTATTTGGAAATCCACTATAAAAGAATAGAAGTTCTATCATTCCATTTAATATTCATTCCAAAATATTGAGATATCGTCTCTCTTATTCTCACACCCTAAATAGATAAATACTATGTTTGAGTGATCAATCCTAGAAATCCTTGAGGTATCAAATAAACAAGATCATGGTGATTATTATTATATCGACAGAATCATCATAGATCTATGATATCACTCATAATTTGATGATCGAAACTCATGAGAACTCTTGAAGTCTGTACGGAAGATCTAGAGGGGTTTAAAGTTGGATCCATCAATCAATGATCACCGATGACAAGATTCAATAAAAAAAGACACTGATTAGAATAAGGTAATAATCCATGTTTATTTTCATGCTTATTAAATTTATGTGAGATCATCAGAATTGTACCAGGGATTTGTCCTAGGATACAATGAATTTTTTGTTTCTTTGATGATGAAAATTTTTAAATCCCCAACACACCAGCTTCTGCTGCACACCCTGATACCAAAAAAATACAATTCGATAGGAATGCTAAAATACATAGGGAGAACAAACTCATACACTATTAATAGAATAAAGAGATTCCTATAGAACCACACTCGATGTTAATAATCAACCAAAAACCAAATAGTATAATCTCTATAAACAATGTGATCTCACCACACCTCCACCCCATGATCTCCGTGAGACTCCTCTACCTGCTCCATGGAGGAAAATTTCATAAAAATCTAGGTAAGTAAAATTACTTGGAAAAAATTATAAATATTGAGTTATAATTCTCTAATATCATCCATCACCCTCCACATACTTCTATATTCTCAAGAAACATATATTTGAAAAATCATATTCAATTCATTAACTACAACATTTTTTTAGCTAGTGTAAAAGAGTTATTAGAATCATAATCCTAAAATAACTCCATCCACCACTACTAATGTAGATTTAAATCACATTGAATGAAAAAATACCACAATAACTTCCTATCAATGAAGATCACAGATCAATCACTAATGAAGTAATGGTTCCATATATTATTGGAAAAGACAACCATTTTGAGCTTCATATGATGGATAAAAAAGTTACAATAATGAGATTGTAACTATTAACACCCATTTAAGATCACTACATTATTCTATATAATAGAAGTAACCATACATAAACATGAATAATTATGAAAGAACTCAAATTTTACTCCTTATTTTACCAATAAAGGAACTTGTTCACTGATTAACTTATCCATTAGGTAATATAACACTACCTGAAATTGTTATGTCCATATAAATTATAGATCCTTTAATGTTGAGGATATCAAATGAACTATAATCTATGAAAAATCAAACAGAAACATCTAATAATTTCCAACAATAGAAAGGAAATTATAAAATTGTATAACCTTATTGTAATCCAACCAATAAGAAATTGAAATAATATTCAAAGGATCCATAACTACTCATATATGATACATGACATGGCCAACAAAATTCACTTCTTCAGCCTAGAAATAGAACATAAATAGATTCCCTTAGAGATGATTTTTTCAAAGAATTAATAGAACAAAACTCAAATTCTCAATTTCATCCTCTTTTATCCTAAAATAAATTATAATCTAATCTATGTACACTACAATGAACTAATCCATAAACTCCTGAAATATTGAGTTTATTAATAACATGAGAACATTTGGAGAATTAGAGACATTGAAATGCATTAAAACTAACCTAAATATATATATTGAAACCTATAGGTATTATTTTGGTAATATTCATCCTTCTACCAAATCTGATGATTCCCTGACCACAAATAAATTTTTGAGTAAATCATCAATCTATAAGAGGAGATAATAGATATTCATCGTCACTTGATTTAAGAAATATTAATCAATGATGGGTTTTTAATTATTCAATAACACTTAATTAAGTATTGGAATATATAAATAAAAAACACCGAAGATCACTATTCTATAAACCCGAAATCGTGTATATAAAAACTAAAGAACATATGTGTTTAACTTAAATTAAAATTATTTAAATATCTAGTCTTTAATTTTATTTTTGAATATGATAAATATGTAACAAAAATGATCCTTCCTCCATGATGTATCCATAAGATAACTTTATGGGCTAAATGATTAGGTAATACCTTCCTCGTATCTATAATTTGTGAGTATCAGTCGAGTGAAAAATAATATGAAGGATATGACTTCACGAAGAATCAATATGAGGCTTAATAAGATTAGATGAACATATTAATAGTTGTATCCTCCTTTATATAATCATGAAGTCCCTCCTGAGATTAGAGAGGATTTGGGTGGGCGTTCTCGGGAGATCTCTGCTCTCGGGAGCACCCTAGGGTTTGGGGTTCTCCACGGACGAAGGACAGCGGAGGCCAAGCTGGTGGTACAGTGCAGATGGATCGATGCAGACGGAGGGTTAGTGAGGTTAACAGACAGAGGGTCGGCGGGTTTTCAAGCGGTGATGAGGGTTCCCAGCGTGCGTGTACGGAGGAATGGTGGTTCGACGCGGATGGTTCATTGCGGATGGTGGGTCAGCGGGCTCCTCAGACAGCAGATCAGACAATTCTCAGGCGGCGGCAAGGGTTCCTGGAAATTTTCACGAAGTCGATGTTGCCTTTGGATTCACCACTGGATAAAGAATATGACCCAGCGGGCGATGATGGTTATCGGCATGCGCGAATGGTATACTGGTGGTTTAACGCGGATGGAACATTGCGGATGGCGGGTCAGCGGGTTCGACAGACGGTGGATCGGAGGGTTCTTAGGCGGCGATGAGAATTCACTAGTTGATGAAGAATCTGAACCAGCTGTGTTTTCACGAACTCGAAGATGGAAAACCTTACCAGCCGTAGATTAGATTTATGAAGGTCCCATCAATGGATTTGGATCTAGATTTTGCATTTTATATTCGCGGTGAGTTCTGTCTGGTTTGTTTTATTTCAGTGATGTTTGTGGTGTTGTGTTTATGGAGATGGCATGGAGAAGGTGTTGAGATGAGGTTCCATTGGTGTTTCGTCCTGTCTCGGTTCAATTGTTTCTCTTCTCTGGTTCTGGGACTCCTCCTATCTCTCCGAGGCGGAGTAGCGCGGCAGTGGTCATGGTTCTTTGGGTCATGAGATCGAGTGGCCAGTTCAGGGTAATCGATAGTGGTGGCCTGTTTCGGCATCAATGGTCTAGGCGTCGTCAGTTTTGTAGGTGGTTATTGTTGCAAGGGCCGACAGTGACAAAGCATGGAGGATAAAGACCTTGGATAGTGTTGTCGTGAATATGGAAATAGAGCTTGGCTGGTGGCGTGATGATAGTGATGATATCGCTATTGAGTCATATTGTTGTCTTCTTTGGATTTTTGTTTTGAAATTTTCAGTGGCGGTTCCTTGAATCTGAATGGGCGGGAATGGGGCAACATTTTGGATCTTTTGAATTTTGGGTGAATATGAAACCACCACACTGTTAGGATCCGCTCCAGATGAGGTTTAGAGTAGGAAGCATTCACATGAGCATTGCTAATCGGATTTGGAAGTTCGAGAAGGTATGGTTCTGCCATCGGTATTGGGCCCATGAAATTCCTACATGGGACAACTAGCCGAACGGTTTTGCGATGGTGGAGGCTTGTAATCGTGATGTAGTTTCTGGGGAGGAGCAGATCCAATAGTCTTGATCTCGTTATCTTATTTTATGGCTTTAGTTGGATGTAAAAAAAATTATGGCAATGGTGGGTTTCTGATGGCGCTCTCGCTAATGGAACCCTAGGCGTATGCCCGACGATGGATTCCCCCCTCCTCGGAGGTGGGAGGGGGGAGGATGGTTTGGTGGAGTCTCCTCCGCCACAGAAGCTGTTCATTCCTTTTTCTAACCCTAAATTTCTTCTTGAGTTCCTGATGATTTCTTTAATCCCGAAGGTTCCCCATCTTCACCTTGGTTTCCCTCAGCTCCCAATCTCATTGTTGGAGTTCACTGAAGACTCAAGTTTGTTGGATTTGACCATGGTGGCTCGTTTCTTCCAGCGAAGACCATCAGTGGATGTGTTCGATTGTTTTGTTTTGGGAAATTGGGACCTGTAAGAGCGAGCGGTCGTGGGTCTTCTTGATAATCATCATTTGATGATTCGATTTTCTTCGGAAGAAGATTTGATCTGTCCGTGGTCAAGGGTTCCCTATAGATGCAAAAGTTGCAAATTTTTTCTTCTTCGCTGGTCGTATGATCTTTGTATGAACAGAGACTCACCCTCCGTCGCGACATGGGTAAGTCTTCCTCAACTTCCGTCGCCCTTTCAAAATCTTACTGTAATCCATATGTTAGGAAATTTGGTTGGCCATTTTCTCAGCTCTGATAATCACACTTCTAGTGTGAGTCATCCTATTAATCTGTGAATCTGTGTTGAGGTGGATGTATCGAGGCCACCAGTTGAGTGGGTTTGGATTTCAGTGGGTGAGGAATTTAGATGGAGGCTGGCTATTGTGTTCGAATCTTGGGTAGAGTTTTGCCCGACCTGCTGTTGGCTGGGGCACTTGGCCTCTAGCTGTAAAGATGGTGAATTAAACAGGAAGCCCTATGGTCTGGGGGAGAGGAAGGGGAAGGATGTTGAAGGGCCTTGTGTTCAGAAGAATCAGGTTCGAACCAGTGGGGAGATTGTGGCGTCTAGCTCTGGTAATGTAGTGCAGGGCTTACTGAAGGAGGCAGTGGTGAAGAACCCGAGTGTTGATAAGGTTTTTGGAAGGCTAAAAAGTGATCTGGGGGTGTGAAATCCAGGGGTAGTGGTGGATAAGGATTTAGTAGTGCACATGGATGCTGGAACTGAAGGTGTGGAGACAGAGAAAGGCAGATTCGGACCTTCAGGCTGCATTGAGGTGTTGAGGGATGGCCATGCCAAGGAATTACAGGCACCTAGGCAAGGTGGTTCCTGGAATACCATTGGCGAACTAGTGGAAAATCTCCATGGGGAGGCTGGAAATGTTGAAGCCATTAAGTCTGCTTAGTATGTTGAGGGAGTACTTACTGGTCTGAGATCATCAATAAAAGAGCATCATTAAGTATCTTAGGCAATGAGTAGGCCTTGTCTGAGGAGCGGGTCCCTGGTCATCAAGCTGGGTAACCGTTTTGTAGGATTAGAGGCTGAAGGATCTGATAAGGAAGCTGATTTTCCCAGGGAGGCGTTGGAGGATGAGCCATCAGATCAGTTTGATGAAGACAGTGAGATAGAATTTCATATTGAAGATATCTGTGATCAGCGGATGAGGAAGGGGCGACAAGATAGTAAGAAAGGCCACAAGGACTATTCTTATTTACCATCTCCAATGGAGACTCGATCTTCTAAAAAAGTGAATGAAAAGGAGAAAGAAAATCCTACAAATCCTGCTGGAATCTCAGTTAGTTTGGAGGAGGGGGGCTGTGGGAAAACCCTACTTAGGGGAGATTAGGTGTTGTGTCCTATGGAGCTGATACTGCATTCGGCAGAGGATATGGTAGAAGAATCTCTTGTGATAAATTCATCCCTATAGGATTCTAGGAAGATAATGGGAAGGCCTATTCAGGTTCATACTAAGAAAGAATAGAGAGAGTGGATTGACAAGAAGAATCTAATTTTAGTAAGAGGATTCAATGATAAGAAGATCACTCAGGAGTAGTACATTAAAGTGTGGGATCAGATGGTATCTCACTTTGAAGGTCTGCTATATGATGCTCAAGAAACACAGGTAACTTCCCTATCATGGAATAGTTTTAGGGATAAAAATTATGATAGGGTTAAGTTTCATTTCAATAGCTTTGTGTTTTCATTTAGTGCATGTCCTGGATAAGCTTGGGGTTTATCACTTTTTCCATAAAAGTGTTTTGATAATAAATAATTTAATTTTCAGTCAGTCAAGTCCATCCTGATCCTTTCTTGAATTAACTTATATGTTTATAAAATATAAGTAAATGAATTTAATTTATAATGTATTTAATCCTTGATTTAATCTCATTCTCTCGGTCATTTCATCATATGAACATTTTATAATTAACGACAACCATTTTGTATAATAGAGAACCCGTTGTTAAGAATTATAATTTGTTTTCAATAATTTATCATAGAAATTCTATATAAATTATACAATATTATTCATCATTCATTCTGATATAAAATTTCATAAAATATAATTGTGAAGTAGACATATGAATATGTGAAGATAAAGTTGTATTTGTGGTAAATATGTTTGTAAGATATAAAATCAATTTTTCTTTGAGAATGAAGTTGTATTCCATTGACTATGAAAATTTAAATTTATCATGGAATAGTAAATTAAAAGGTGAAATTCCTAGTGAGTAGCCTATAAATTTGATGACTGATATGATAATATTTATTATTTATAATGATATGTTTTCATGGAATTCATCCAGTTCTATCTATAGTAGGTTGGAGGAGTTTTAGTTGTTATTTGAATGGGAAGATTTGAGAAATGAGGTTAAAGAGAGTTAAGATATATTTAAAGTGGAAGAATCCATCATACTGTGATCATTTTGTTTACTTATAAATTTAATAAATACCTCAATTGGATTATGGTTTGAGTCAGATGAAGAGAAGTTAGAAGGTATCCCCCATAGACCCTCACTCATAGATCTAGTGTTGAAACCCCATAACTTACAACACTGGAATTGATGAACATCTATGATTATAATATGTTTCACATATTTGAAAAACTATGTTCTTTTTAGTATAGAGTTTGGGATAATTAGTGAAAAATTAATAATTCATAAAATCCATTTCTTTTTTAGATATTTTTCCCAATTAAAAATTAAACTAATTTTTTTTGACAAAGGAAGATGATATATTAACCAAAAAGGTCAGCAGTTACACATTCTTACAACCAAGAACAAAGGTGATCATGCCATAGGTGATTCATGCCGGATGTGTTGAAAGAAGACAAGTGATGGGATGCTTTTTTTCCATCCCTTTAAATGAATGAGAAGGAGCAGGTTGTGAATCTTTGACTGAGAGCCTGGTTTTTTTTATAACAGGGCCAAAAGAATGGAGGCTGCCATCATTAAGACCGATAGCGTTGATGATGGTGAGGAAATCAGATTCGATGTGAATAGCTTCCCATCCTCGATCTTTTGAGAACATCATCCCGGTAAGGGCAGCGAAGACTTCAGAAACAACGGGATCCCATAGAGCGTGGTTTGATTCTTGTTTGGAAGTAATGATTTGGCCATGAAAATCCCGTGCCACAAGTCCAACTCCGACAATTCCATCAATGGAAAAAGATACCACAACCTTGATCTTAAGGATCCCTTCTGGGAGATCGTACCATCTTGACACAACTGTGTGAGTGCCAGAGAAACCCAAATGGTCAGAGTCCCTTTTCCACCCCTCAGTCTAGGATGTAGCTTGTTCAATCTAGTACCTGGGGGGATTTTCAAAGTGATTAAAGATGAAGTCATTAGGTCGCAACCAGACAATCCATGCCACAATGCATAATGAAGCAACTTTGTCCATAGTGAAGGAAGACGACCACAACATCAGCAATTTCATAAGATCCGGTGCCATATCTAGCATAAGATCCAAATCAGAACCCCAAAAATTCTAGATCTCTTCCACCCCAGGCACTGGGTGATCTCATGCAGAGGGGATTCAAGTATACCCGAGCTGATGGGACAATGCTTATCATTCATGACATGTCAGAAGACGAGGAAGTCTATAGTGGGAAGAATACCTCTGCAAACCTGACACCAGAAAAAACGGATTTTTAGGGGGACCTTAAGATGCCAAAGGGGTTTTCAGAGACCTCCCCTTTCCTCGATTTTGATATCGAGAGCAATTCTATACCCTGACTTCACCGTATAAGATCCAAAAAAATTATTTCTCCAAAAGGGAAAGTCTGGCCCCACATCCCTCACACAAGGGATTCTAAGAATGATCCTTCTATCCCTTTCATTGAACCATGAGTTGATTTTATTTATACACCACTCGGAACCATGATCGTCGAATAGGCAGAAAATAGTGGCATTCTCATAGCCAGGTACGATAGGGGAGGTAGCATGCAAGCCATCTTTATCAATTAGCGAGGGATCAATCCAAATATTGATTTTTGTACCATCTCTGACCCTCCAACCCAGTCCTTTGTATTTTCTCCACACAATATTCTCCTATAGAACTATCATAACTAATAATTTCTTTCATTACCTACTGAAAAAGAAAACACAATAAGGGGTGATATTAAACTATCATTAAGGGTAAACATGATAATAATTCATAACATGATGGAAACAAGGAAAAACATGATATCATAATGAGAATGATAATAGTTTTGTGGGTATGGAATAAAGAGGTTATATAAAAATGACATGGATTTAACAATGGTCATTACATAAGATAATGGTATCATAGGAATGTGTAAATAACATAAACATGACATCATAACCATTTGTAAAGGATTACACCCTAATACATCATCATCATATACCAAGTTGTACTCCTGTGGCCATTATTTGTTTCAAAATATTACCCCATATGCCATTAAAAATGATTAGGTTTACTACCAAATCCTAACATAGATTCTCATGAGACATTAACATTACTGAATGCATAAGAGTACACTTTGGGAACACCTATCATAATGAATAATCACACAATTGTGTACCACATGATTGCAATCAATATATTATAAAAACACAAAGAATTAAATAGGTTTTATATCATTTTCAAGTGGTTATCTAATGAAAAATTCCCTATTTGATCAATAAACATTACATGATAAACCAATACAAAATAAATGGGAATTAAATGAATTTAATAACCATTATAGGTAAAGAAAAATCATCAAATATTATTATACATATAGTATATACACCATATAGGAAATGGATATATAATTTACACAAAACTTTTCCCAATAAAATAATTAATTGGGAATCTTGGTGAACACACATAAATTAAGTAATGTAACCTATGGTATTTGTAATAGAAATAATTCTAAGTAAATCATGCTTATATAAGGGGATTATTAGAAAATACAAAGCTAGTGATGGATAATACTTTATATGTTAAAGATAAATTCACAATTGATCCATAAAAAGGAGGTGGAAGATTTTATTTCAATAATAAAATTAATCAAGCATAAAATAGAGAAAAAGATCAACCATAGTAGCATTAGGAAACTTTATTTGAAAATAATAATTCCAATTTTAATTTATAAATATTTAAAAATAATTATTTTATTTGTTACGACCAAAATTTTATTAATGAACATTCCTCTTGATCTAATTAAATGTCTTATTATGTAAAATGGTTATATAACATATGAACATCCTTGGTTTTATGAATTTGGATTTTAATATTCCATTGAGAGTTTTCACCATTTCTAAAATAGCCATTGAACAGTGATAACATAATTTGTATAAATATATGGCTTTATCAAATCCAATTTACATAGACAAAAGAAGTGATTGCATGATCGAGTATAATTTCTCTATTGGAAGCCCATTTTTCAGAGCTTGGAAAAGTGGTCACATCATTAGGTTTCTCTCTTGACGAAGCCCAAGCCGAGCTTCAACACATTATTCTTGAACGGAACCGCCTGCGATAGAAGTGGAAGTTAATAGTGATTTCCACCCGATCGATGTTATCTCAGCCACCCCAAGAGTCTGCCACCGTAGTACACCATACCCTTACATCTTATGTGAGTGTTTTAAGGGATTATGTAACAATAACCTATAACTATGATTATGTACATTATTTTTTTAAGAATATACATTCATTTTATCATTGTTACTTTGTAAATAGTTTTTGAAGAAAAAATAGAATTTTTAGTTAATATTCAATTAAGAAATCTATTTTGATGAATTAATGGATTTTTGAGTTAAATAATATTTTAATAAAATATTATTACTAAATTAAATTTTATTAAATATAAATGATCGTATAATTTTTATGAATACAATTGTAATTTTTATTAATGTTTGAAAGCAGTTTTTTTAAATCCATGAATTTTCAATAAATATCAGTTTTCATTTTAAAATTAAAAATATAAATATTTAAAAAATTATATATAAAAAATGAATATTATTTTTGGATTCAAGATGTCAAAATTATCTGATGGTGAATTTTTCATAATTTTCTGAGATAGTTGAATTTTTGGGTAAAAATTAAATACCGTTAAAAATATAACGAGTTTTATGAAATAATAATGACCCAATAGAGATGTAATAAAATAATATAAATGGTTTGTTTGGCCAATAAATGTTTTAAATTTAAAATAATGGGATTTTATATTTGTTTTATTTATTTTACAAAACCTTAGTGGACCCTCTAAGACTTACAAATGATTTCCTTGAGAGTGTGACTCACCTCCACATAATCAAGTATAATATTTTAATAAGTTATTCCATTGGCCTTATAAATTTTTTTCACTCCCCTTTGGAAAAAACCATGGAAGAAACTTATGATATGGTTTGTGGTTTTTATTAGTTTAATTTGTAGTGTCCAAAACGTAAATAATAAAGAATTCCCTCTCTTTTTCTATATAAACCCACCCAAGCTCCCACTTCCTCTTTACTCAAAACATTTGGAGCTCAACCAACCTCTTCCCTCCTCTCTCTAGAACCCTCCTGAGGCACCCCAATCTCCCAATTATCCCCAATCATGCCTCTATTAAGCCTTTGTTATCACATTTCCAAGTATTGGATTTCTTTTTTCTTCTTCTCATTTTTGTCCAAATTTCATTATGCATTTATACCCTTTTATTTTCAATATAAAATGTTGGGGTATGATTTATCAACTCTAAAATAGTTCCCTAATTATGTTTGAATGATGAGAGACCCCTTTACTCTATTATTAATGCCTCCCATGTACACTTGGTTCTATACCGAAATTCCGTAAAGGATTTCTTCCTTTCTCATTTTTGTCTAAATTTAATTATGTTTTTATACTATTTTTTTCAATTAAAAATGTTGGGGTATGATTTTTCACCTCCCCTTTATCTCTCATTAATGCCTTCCGTGTACACTCATTACTATGCTAAAATTCTGTAAGGTATTTCTCTCTCCTCATTTACAGTCAAGAAATTCTTTTATATTATGAATCTAAATTACATTACATATGTTGGGGAATGTATCTATATGACCACCTTACTATCAATTTAATATACATATTCTGAGATACCCATTTCTCTCTCGTCAACCATTTTTATGAATTCTTTTATTCCGCCATTATGCTGTAGAAATTGTACTTCAATTTTCCAATCCAAAGTCATTTTGTAGTGAATACCATGCCCGTTTCTTTATCAAGGGTATTAAAAAATATGAACATTTAATTATTTATTATAGAGTTTCATGTATTAATTCCACACTCCTTTATCATAGATTAAATGATGATGTTATTGAAACAAATTTGTATGATCTATGTGGCACAGTTATGCTTTAAATGAAATGATTAAGAAGGGTGCGCCCTGATAGTGATCCACTTCATTGGGTAAAGACTAGTATCATGATACGTCAAGTGAAATGAGGGTTTACTCATGTTAATTCATGTTCAATGTGGGTTTAGTCTTTCACCATGTGCAATGATCCTTGGATCTTGAAAAAATCATGTTAAATGTTATTTCCACATTTCTAAGTTATGATAATCATTCTATATGAAGCATTTATGTCCATGTTTCTTTTATACTCTATTGATATTATTATTTCCTAACATGTATTTTATTCTTCATATTATGTCTTGTTTACTCCATTATTGAGATTTATTGCTCACCCTTTTCTTATGCATGTCCTCAGGTTATCCTATGCAATGATAAGCATGAAGGAATGTGTGTTGTTATGTAAAAGTAGTTTTCAATAAAGATTTGTATTTCATGTTTTAAGTTTTAATGAATGTTCATAATCCCCAAATACACTAGACCTCTTGATATTTTATGTTGTATCAAGTAAAGAGTTTATGTAATAAATCATGTTTAAGTGTGTAATAAAGAGAAGGGTTGTTATATTATTAAACCACTATAATAATAATTTAATTTTTTAAAACATTAAAAGATAGAGAGGAAGCCTATTAAAAATGAAAGAGGCATCATAAAGATACATTTATATAGAAACATGAAAGAGAGATTCCTTTTGGTTGAAAACAACCGATATGAAATTTTTTATTTTTTTATAAATTTAAGGTAGTTATGAATAAATTTTATACATTAATTTTGAGAGAATTCACTTTGGAATATTTTTAAAAATTGAATTTGAAGACATTTTTTTGAATTCCAGTCATGCAGAAAACTTTTAAAGTCCATTAAAACCATTTAGTGAAACCCACATAATAAAAATGAAAGTAAAAAATTCATTGTTAAATTTTTTAAGGAAATTTTAATTTCATTTTTAATGATAATTATTCTGGTTATATATCTAAATTTATATAGTTAAAATATGGAAATGGAACAAAAATACCTTTGGAATGTATAAGAGTTATTCTTATTAACATAACTATTTTATTTTAGGAAGCATTTCATTAAAGTGGTCGATAATAATGAAGAGATGTAGAATCATTAGAGATAAATTAAATAAAATATTTTATAATATATTTATTGGAAATTTAGATTTGGAAGATAAAATATAAGAATAGATTTCATGAATCATGGGAAAAAGAACTTGAGTTGATAAAAAAATTACAATTTGAGAAACATTTTAATCAAAAATCTTGAAGAATAAAGGGATTAAAAATAACCATAAATAAAATATATTTCATTATAAAATATAATTTGGGAAGAATAAACAATATATAAATGTAATCTGGGGTATGAAGTACAACTTTTCTCAACGAAGGGAGTTTCGGAAAAAAATCCCTTACAACATAAGAATATTCTTATAAGAACCCCTTGAAAGAAGGATATCTTGAAGTTGATGTTGAAATAAAATGAATAAGGGTAATAAATGATATAAAATTTCCGATTGGTTTTATATAAAACATTTAAACGAAATTACTTTTATAAAATAAATTATCTACATCTATATTATATAGTTTCCCCCTATATTCACACATCATGTGTTTATAATTTAGCCTCTTTATAGAAGTTTCATTGGAACATTGTTGGAATTTATTCCAATTCTGTAGTTCACCATTCCAATTTACTTTTGTTTATTAAAATTTATTACTTATTATTATTTATTATTTTTAAATTTCATTCTATTATTAATTTAATATTTTTCCTATAAGATAAAATCGATGACGAACATATTTTAGTGATTTTAAACCTATGAAGGGTGATTTCTTAATTAATGGGATAAATATTATTATTTTTATTTATAAAACATATTAAAAATATTATATTCATATTAATATATTATTATATCATAAATTAAGTTTTCATAATCATACAAGGCATAATTATATAGAATTGTTTAAGTTGGTGGTAAAACGACACAAATTTGAACATAATTTAACTCGATCGGTGAGTTTGGTTAAGGAGGTTTTTATTTTAATACAATTCAATATAATTGAATAATAATGATATTATTTTTATTTTTTATGATGATGAGTCATATTTTAATTTTTTTATATATAAATAAAGAATTTAATAAAAATGAAAAAATGATATTCCAAGGAGGTGGTAGTCCTCGGAACACCCGATTAGCATTTCCATTACTCATCAAATGAGAGGGGTGAAGTATGATAGAAAGTGATAATTTAAGAATAATAAATAAATTATATAAATAATATTTATTCATAAATACCATCATTAATACTATCCATCATAGGTGGTAGTAAAAAACTGAAAGTGTCGCTCTATGGATGTGTAAATCCACACACACACACACACACTAACAATGATTATTGATTTTATTAGTAGAAATAAGAGAAAAAATAATTGTTATAACATTATTATTAAAACATATCAACCCACTAATTATTATGAGGATATTATTACAACAGGGTTATGGTTTGTTTAGAAATTAAATAATAATAAAGAAATATTAAAAAACATGTGTTATATATGTTGAGACCTCGAACTTCCTCTTGGTGAAGGCATTAGATTTGATAAAATTATGAAACATTTATGGTGTACATGGTAACTAAGGTGTGTAAATTAATTCATTTATAGGATATTTGGGATATGTTTTAAAGTAATTTCAAAATAGGAGTGGAGTATTGAATAGGTGGACGTTATCCCCCTTTTATAAGTGAGGAAAGGGGACTTTTCCATGAAAAAAATTGTAAGGGGAAGAATGAAAAGTCATGAAAATTAAGCGATTTAAGTGATAAAATGTTGGAGAGATATGCATAAAAGAATTTAAATTCTAAAAAGTTGTTTATAGAAGGTCTAAAATTCATGTAAACTTATCAATATATGGGAAACTTTAGATTAGTCATTTAAATACATATTACTCATATTTAAATATTAATCATGGTAATTAATTTATTACTTACAATTTATTTATACCTTTATTACCAAATTTTAACATTTTTATTCTGATTTTTTTTCTCAATTTAACTTAATTAACTTCATTAGTATGATAAAATATGATTTTAAATCATACCCACATAATATATAAATATTATTTTAAAAGATAAGAATGGTTTTAATAATTATTTTATTTATAAGATAACTTATTTATTGTGACTAATTTTCATTATTTTAATTTATTTATTATAAATAAAATAAATGATATGTGAAATTAAAATAAATCCACAACCAAATTTGACTAAAATATTAATAAATTTAAATAAAAATCAGAAAATAGTTTTTTTATTACCATAACCTCTTACTTGAGTTTAAAAAATGTTGTCCATGGGTTCTGTAAGTTAAACTAATATTTGAAAAT
This sequence comes from Viscum album, assembly GCA_963277665.1. NCBI lineage: Eukaryota > Viridiplantae > Streptophyta > Magnoliopsida > Santalales > Viscaceae > Viscum > Viscum album. The sequence goes on from OY728158.1 coordinate 1,610,618,183, forward strand.
GTATAATTTTATTTCTTAATTTCATATTTGATCACTAAAATTGTTTTTTGAACTTTTAGGTCATTATAATATATTTATAAATTCATGGAAATTATAAGTTTTATAAAAAAACATTTTGGACTAATAACTAATATTTTTATAAAATGATAAAAAATTCATACTAAGTAAATTTTGATTTTCAAAATTAATTAATAAAGTTAAATTTATATATTTATATTTATAAAAATTATATATATTTAATATTTAATTGAAAATATACAATATATGAAAACAAAAATTTATTTACGAAAGGTGATTTTAATCATTAAGTGTTTTTAATACTATTTTAAAAAAACATTCTATTTGATTGAATATAAATATATTAGATCATATATTGTTACACAATAATATTTTAAACGTGATTAAATCAATTTATTTATGTATCATTATTTTCTTTTTATTTTGTATGAATAAAGTTATCAGATTTAAAGTGTGTGTATATATATATATACACTAAAATCTCTAGTCATTACATTCTACGCCCTTAAATAAATTGTATTGCAAATTGTTTTAAAAATAAATAAATAAATTATGTAAAAAAATTTGGAAATGGATTAAGATAATATTTCAATGGAATATATATATTAATATCGTATGTAAAAATATACTACAAGTTTTCTTCCTCTCTCAATTTAATTTAATTCTTCATTTTCCCTCGGTAGCTGGATGCCTTATGTCCTACTTTTCCATAAATAAACAAATTTATAGTTACTTTGAGACATTTCCCAATGTGTTTCTTCACACATTTTTGACATGAAGAAAATTATATATTTCTTCTTTCATTATTATCCATCTTTCTCTTATTTGGTGTGATAGGGAATGGAACTTTGTTCAAAATTTAAATCATAATTGATTTGCTATAACAATAGTATTTATATTCTTAATTATTTCCCAATAGATTATAGGTTGGGATAATCAATTCATTTTTCCATTACATACATTTTTAGCTTTGTTCCTCCTTGCTTTATTCGTTATAATAAAAGAATGTTTAGGGATGAGAATACTTAAATTAGTAAGTGTACAAAGGGTAAACAAGGACATTAGAAGAAATAATTCATAAATGATGTGCATACCCAAAGTTATTAGTTTTTGTTTTCAATATAGGTTATCTATGGTCATTTTAATATTATTTTATCTAATATAGTTAACTTATATAAAATCATATGTCTAAATCCTTCATAATGGTTTGTAAAGATAATTTGAATTAACCCAAGCATATCCCTTGAGAGTGTAATTCTAGGTTCACAGTTATAGCCCATTCACGATGCACTACAATGACGATTGAGATATTATTGACCGACTCTTTTTGAGGTTATTAACATTTTACACATATGTTCCAAAACCTTTTCCACTTGACAATATCCTGATAGATATGTAATTTCTAGGAAAACCAAAGAATGTATTATTTACCAAACTTTAAGGAGGTTGTCCTATACTTTCTATTATACCTAAAGATTCCACTAATGTTCTCATATCATATTCACCAAAAAACATTAACAAATATTCAACACTTCCAACATAAATGTTTATCTATACTATTTAAACTAAGATCTTACATAAATCATCAACACTTGATTTTATTCAAAAATATAAAATCATCCCCAAACACTACATCCTAACCTATAAATTTATCTAGAAACTAATCTCATAACAACTTTAGAACCTCCAAAACCACATTCCCAGATCCAATTCCAAAAAATTAACATACAAAACTAGATATGATATACATATATGATAATAATATCATTCGCACATATAAAAATCATAGTACTGTTTAGTTTAGATTTTTAGATAATTAATAAAAACTAAAAACTAATAAAATACAAGACTTTCTCATCCAATGGAAATTTTTTCTAATTAATAAGAAAACTAAAAAATCCATTATTATTCTTAAAATTATCATATAAATCACCCACACAATGTTCTCATTTAAACCTGTAAAACCTAATACTTTCCTTCATAACATAGTAAAAAAGAAGCATAAGAAATGGGGAGATAAAACACTCAATAAGGGTAAATATAATAAGAAATCATATCATGAGAGTGGTGAGTCAAAACATGATATCATAGAGAGAATAATCATAAGATGATGAGCATGAAATAAAGTAATGATATCATAAATACATGGATCAAACAATGATCATAACATAAGATCATGGCATCATAAGAATGAGGAAACAATATAAACATGAAATATTAAGCATAAGTTAGGGATTACTCCCGGGTCCATCATTATAATATTTAAAGTATTACTCCATAAGATATTATAATATTCCAAGTATTACTCACTAGGTCCTAAAATAAGATTAGGTTATTCCCCAATCCCATACATAGCTTCTCATGAGACATTAACATTTCCCATTGCATTAGTGTGCCATCTGGGCACACCTATCATAATGAAAAATAATATATATGTGTTCCACATGATTTATATTTATATATTATAAAAACCGAATGATATAAAATTGGATTTATATCGTTATAAAGTGGTTCCAAAAGGAACCATTCATGACTTTATCAGTAAACAAGACATGGTAAACCCATGGAAAAGAAATGGATATCCAATTAATTTAATCGTCATTCTATGTAAATACAAATAAGAAAATATGACTATTAATATTATATTTACACCATTTAAGAAATAGATATATGGTTTAAATAATAATTTCCCCAGTCATTGATGTATTGGGAATATTAGTGAACACTATTCAATCATGTAATAGAATATGGGTAATTCATAGAGGTAAAGAACTCGAAGTAAATGCTTCATTTACAAGTTTATGATTAGGAAAGACATAATTAGTTATAGATTATACCATAAATGTACAATCTAATTTCAAAAAAAATCCTAAATAAGGAGGTTTAAGGTGTAATTTAATGAATATCCTTGATCAAGTATACAACATTGATGAAGAACACTCTTAAAATCCTTGGGAAACTTTATTTGAAAATAATTATATCTCTTGACCTATGAATTTGTTTAAAAACAAATATTTTTTTAACCATGAGAATAAGAATTTACATTTTGAAAACATGTAATCGTAGAGAGGAAGTCTCTTTTAAAATGAGAATGGTGGCAGAAATATACATTCACACAAAAATAAAGAAAAGATATTTCTTTTGGTATAAAATGAACCAAATAGAAACATTTAGCAATTTTTAATAAAATCATTGATGTTGAGAGTTACTTATATATATATATATTAAAAAAATTTCATTTTATAAAAATTTAAAACATTTATTTAGAAGAAACCATTTTTTAAAATTAATCTTGTATAAAAAAGTTACTTTTTGTTAAAATGATTTAGTGAAATTCACATCATAGAAGTTATTATAAAAATTCCATTTGAAATGAGTTTAATATAAAATTTAAGGTAAGATGTGGTGAAATAAATTTGGGTTATATATCTCAGCCTTTTTAGCTAAAATATGGACATAGAAGTAACATACCCATTGAAATGTATGTGAGTTATTCTTATCAACATAATTTTTTTATTTGGAGAAGTGTTTCATAAAAGGTGAGGATATTAATGAAGATAATTAACATCCTTATAAAAACAAAATCCATCATTTCAAAGTTAATTTTAATAAAGAGAGACTTGTATAATCAAAATGATGATAAGATTTCATGACTTACACGAAAAAGAACTTGAGTTGAGAAAATAGTTGCGACTTGAGTAAAATTTTAATCAACACCATTGAAAGATAAATGGGTTTAAAATGAACCACGAATAAAATATATTTCACAAAAACAAAACAATTGGGTAGCATAGACTCCGTATAAAATCAAATTCATTTATAATATAAAATGTTCCTTAACCAAGGGAGTTTGAGACAAAAATCCCTTATAGTTTAAGAGGATTCTAATAAGAACCCCTTAATAGAATTAGATATTGAATTTTAAGTTAAAATAAAATTAATAAAAATAATACATGAAATTAAATTTCCAATTGAATGTATATAATCCATTTAAATTAAATTAGTTTTATAAAATAACCCTTGTTTCAATGAAGAATGGTTTGAGTCGAAACACTTATCTTGTTTCCTTTCTCAGTTAGATTCAATATATAATCCTATATAAGTAAAATAATTATATTACAATATAATTTTATAAACATATTTATACATAAAAACATTTACAAATTCCATTTATAATCATTACCCACATGTATATTAGTATGTATTTTTGCACATTTTATAACATCTAATGTTAATAGTTAGAAACTTTATAGAAGTTTCATAGGAATGGTATCGATATTAGTTCCTCTTAAAAATTTCATGATTCCAAGTTAATTAATGTTACTATAATTTAGTAATTATAATGATTTGTTATTTTTAAATTTATTTCCTTGAGTACATTAATCTTTATCTTAGAAGATGAAATCGACCATAAACATTTTTTTGTGATTTTCCACATATGAAGGACCTTTTCTTAATTAAGGAGTTAAATATTTTTGTATAATTTCCATAAACAATAAAAATCAATTATTTAAAAATTTATATATTATTATACCCTTAATTATGTTTTAATAATTATCAATGGCATAATTTCATTTTATTGTTCTCGTAGGTGGTCAAACTAACACAAACTTGAACATGATTTAACTCAATAAGTGAGTATAATAAATGAGGTGTTTATTTTGACATAAAATAATTATAATAGAATAATAATGATATTAATTTTATTATTATTTTGAACTATATTTTATGATTTTGTGATAGATAATTAAAAAATAAAAAAACCAAAAAAGTTATACTTCATGGAGGTAATTGTCCATATAAAAAACAATTAGCATTTCCCTTTACTCTATAAATTAAAGGGGAACATGTGGATTGTAAGTGATAATTTCAAAATTGTAAATACATTATAAAAATCTTATTTATTTACCAATACCATATTTAATATCAATCACTATAGGTGATGATGAAATATTGAATATGTTACTTTATGGATGTGGAAATCTGTTCACACACACTAATGAAAATTATTATTTTTTAATATAGACCGATGTGAATAAATAATGGTTTAACCATTATTATAAAAACATATCAAAAAACTAATGATTATATGTTCATTATTACACTACGTTTGTGGTTGGTTTATAATGTAATGAATAAGAAATAAATGTTATGAAAGATTTGTTATATATGTTGAGACCTTAAAATACCTCTTAATAAATGCATTAGATTTGGGAGACTTAGTATGATTTATAGTTACTAGGAGAATTAGGCAATGTAAACAAATTAAATGATATTATATTGGGACTGCATATATAGTTAATTTAGAAACATGAGTTTATTATTGAATGGGTGTAAGTGATCCCACTTTTTTATGCTAGTAAGAGGGAGTTTCCATGGAAAAAATAATGACAAGTAATGAGAAAGAATGAAAAGTCATGAAAATTAGGTGATTTAGGTAATTGAAGGTTGTAAAGACATTTAGGTAAGACTTTAAAACCTATAAATTGGTTTTTAGATGGTTTACATATAAAATAAACATACAAAAATTTGTGATTCTTTAGATTAGTCATTTAAACATATATTACTCCTAATTAAATATAAATCACATCAATTAATTTATTTATAAAAATATAAAGAGATTTTTATTTACAAATATAAACATGATGATTCTGAATCTGGTCTCTATTGACCCAAATTAATTTCATAAATATTAGAAAAAATGATTTTAAAATAAATACACATAACACCGATAAATTATTTATTAAAATGGTGTTTTTAACTTTATAATTATATATAATATAAATTTATCATGTTTACAGATTTTAATTATAATCACTGATTTATCATAAATATAATAATGTTTATGTGACATTAAAATCAAACCCATAAATTAATTTAACCAAAGTATTAATTAATTAAGATAATAGATATAATTGTTTTTATTTATTAAAGTATAATTTTAATCAAACCCCTTCAAGGAAAAATTTATTTAAAATCAACCATGAAAAAATATATTTCATGATAAAATATCATTTTGAAATAATTTACAATCTATGAAATTAAATTTGTGCATAAAGTGAAGCATGTTTTAATGAATATATTTCAAGACACACATACCTCATGGCTTAAAAAAATTCTAATAAGAACGCCTAGAAAAAGAAGATATTGAAGTTGAAGTTAAAGTAACATGAATAGGTATAATAAATGATATTAAATATCAAATTATTACTATATATTCCATATAAAATAAATTATGTCCATAAAAGAAAACATTCCTTAAATAAGGAAGTGTTGAGATGAAACCATGACCTTATTTCCCTGCATAGTCATATTCACTCTATGATCTTATATAAAAAACAAAAATATATTAATTAATAATTTCATAAAAAAATAATATGTAAAACTATTTATAATTTCCATTTACAATCCTTATTTGTATGTATGTTATTCAATTTTTTCCTATTTTCCCATATAGGGCGTCTATAGTTTATATCATTTGTAGAAGTTTGGTAGGAGTTATGTTGGTATTTTTTCCTCTTCCTATGTTTATAATTAAAATATTATAAAATTGTATATTATGGATAACTTATAATTATTTTTTATGTTTAAATTTCCTTCCATTTGTACATTAATTATTATCCAAGAAGATGAAATCGACAACGAAGATTTTTTTGATGATTTTCGACTCGTGAAGGGTGTCTTCTTAATTAATGAGTTTAATATTAATGAGCCATGAAAAAAATCATTTTTTACGTATTTATATCATATTATACTAGTAATTTAGTCTTTATAATCATCCATGACATAACTTCATATCATTGTTCAAGTAGGTGGTCAAACTGACCCAAGCATGAACATGTTTTAACTCGATTTATGAGTATGGTTATGGTTGTCTTTATTTTCATAATAAAATAAATATAATCATAATGAAATTTTTTTTATTAATTTTTTTATGGTGAACCATATTTAAATATGTCTTTATAGAGAATGAAAATCTAAAAGAATAACAAAGAATAATTTTTTATGGAGGCTGATTTCCGCACAACAGATGATTAACACTTCCAATTACTAAATGAATGAGATAGGTGAAAGTGGATTGTAATAGATCATTTATAAATTATTAATATATTATATAAATCATATTTATTCACAAATACTATCATTTTTAATGGTAATGTGAGGTGGTGATGATAAATCAAAAGCATCGCTTTATTGAGGTGGTAATACTGACACTCATTCTAATGATGATTCATGGTCTTCTTAGTAGATGAATGATATTAAATGATGGATATACCATTATTATAGTAATATATAAGCAAATCAATTATTATGTAGTTATTATTTTTCTTTGGTAATTTATTATTTACAATTTAAAAAATAAGAAATAAAAGATAATAAATATGTGTATTTAGGTTGAGACCTTGAACTTCTTCTTGATAAAGGCCATATGTTTGAAGGAATTAGGATAATTTGGGGTTCCCAAGGGTATTATAGAGTGTAACATACTTCAAGTTGAGTTAATTTTGTTATGTTTTTATTATAATTTGGAAATAGGAGTGGAGTATTGGAAGGGTAGAAGTGATCCCCCTTTTATAAGTAAAATGGAGGAAATTTTAAATGGAAATGAACGGTAAAGGGTAAAAATGTAAAGGCATGAAATTTAGGTGATTTTGGTGAGTTACGGTTGATAAGATATTTAGGTAAGACTTTAAAACCTAAAAAATGGTTTGAAGAATGTCTAGAGGTAAAGTTAGCTTAGTAAACTTCGATCCACTTTATATTGGTTATTTAAACATATATTACTCTTAATTAAATCTTAATCGTGTCAATTAATTTGTTACTAAAAATATAATAACACCATTTTTAACAAATTTTGAAATGATTATAACAAATTTGGATACTTTTACCCTCATTAATTTTATAAATATGAAATTTTTTTTAAAACTAAACAAACATAATATAATTATTCTAAAAGAGTATTTTTATCTTTAAAATCATGTATAATATATATTTATGATTGTTTATGATTTTAGTTATATTAATTGGTTTATCATTAATATTATTATGTTTATGCGACATTAAAATCAATACATAACCGAATTTAACAAAAATATTAATTAGTTGAGTAAAAGGACATATCAAAGTTTTCTTTATTAATCTAAAATTTTCATTTAGTTCTAAAAATGTTGGCCTTGGATTATATAATTTTAAATAGTATTTTAAAATTTATAATTTTATTCCTTAATTTAATATTTTATCACATAAATGATTTTATTACCTTTTATAACGTTCTTATATATTAATAAATTTATGAAAATTATAATTTTCGTAAGAACTACATTTCGACTAAAATTTTATATTTTTAGAAAATGTTTAAAAAACCATACTAATTAAATTTTGATTTTATAAATTAAAAAATGAATTTAATTTTCTTTATTTATATTTATAAAAATAATATTTTTGAATTTTAATTAAACTACACAATATATGGATCAAACACTTTTATTGTCCAATGATGTTGTAATAGTTAAGAGTTTATAATACTATTTTATTCAAACATTAAAATTGATATAATGTGAACATTTTAAATAATATATTTATGTATATTAATATTTTAAAGGTTATTGACTTAATTAGTGATGTATTATAATTTTCATTTTAGTGCGTGTGAATAAAGTTATCAAATTTAATGGTAATATTTATTTATATATGGAAATCTCAGGTTGTTACATGGAAAACATTTTAAGTGAAGATATATAACAATCATAATTAAGTAATTAAATTATATAAGTCCTTTGGAAAGTGTGAAATTATTTTACGAGGGTTTACTAAATTCCCAAATGTGTTTTCAAGGTGTTTTTGAATTTCCAGTGATTACCCAGAAGTGATTTCAAGAGAATCTAAAAAAATAGGTAAGTCTGCACTTAAGGATATTATACTATGTAGAGAAAAATAAGGGGAGTTGAAGGTCAAGGAATCTATAAAAGTGGATCCACACAACATAGGATTGATATATATGGATCAATGTAAAGGGGTCCTTGTTAGTCATCGACATAAGGTGATCCACCATATAGTGGAGATCTACAGAAGAGGATATAGATTGCATAATAGGATTAAAGTAAGGGCCATGAGATTGATTTTAGAGGATCCATAGTTACATAATGATATAATGGGGTCTATGAACATATATAGGGATCTACAAAAGCAAACTTATCATTACATATAGTTTAAAAACATGAAGTTGTTTAGAATAATATATTTTCAAGTATAAATCATTTGAGATAAATTATAAGATAATATTAATTTTTCTAAGTATAGGAAATACCTAAAATGGTGTGTGATTCAATCTAAATAATTAACAGGAGTTTATTTTCAAGCTATTGAAAATAAGATAAAAAAATGAGTTTTAGAAGATTAAAATAAATTTTAAATAAAACAATTATAGGATATGATTGAATGAAATTAGTTGATGTTTGATATATTCCTAGTTGTTCTAAAATATCATTTTTCTGATTTATTCTACTATATCCATGTTAGGAAATGAAAAAATCATGATTAAATTTTGGGATTTTTTTCTTGATGTTGAAATTTGTAATTGATTAAATCTTAAGATTATATTTGATGATGCTGGAGGTGTGATTTATGTTCAATTTTCATAATGAGATACGATTCTTGATGAATATATATGAATAAGGGTGATCTCATCTAATATATGGTATTTATAGATTTAATTTTGGACATGTTGTATTTTTATTGAATGTAGTCATGCTGTAATTGAATTTCTTAGTACCATGAATAGGTTGAAGATTAATTAATATTTATTTGAGTCCGTAGAATGATAAAAAGATTTATCTGGTGGTTTTTGTATTGTTTTTTGATGGAAGAACTCTAATACATAAATAAAAGTGTCTATAAGAGATACATATCTAAGATAAATAAGGATGAAAATAGGAAGGGCACTCATGGAAATCCCTAATATCCAGTAGTTAAAAAAAATAAAATAAGGTCATGGTAGAAAACACATATACAGACTAATAATGAAATGAGAGGATCACCATAATTATTCGAAATTATTTTTATTTGCTTAAAAATTGAAATTACATTTAGGTGACCAATATATAAAATAGAAAAATAAGTAAAGAGAATTAATAGATGGAACCAAATTAAACTCTGAGATGTAAGGAAAATGTCGAAGAAAAAGAAGAAGAAGAAGGTGATGATGATACTGTAATGATTCAAATTCACTATCAAGGTATAAATAGAAAAATAATAATATAATTAGACCAAGATTATTATATACTCATCCAATCGAAGCAACGATGGGAATTAGTTTCAGAAGAAGAGACAAAGGAGTAACCAATGGTGTCACTCATATTCATATCTTTTTTTTCGATAGATTCATATTTTAAAGAGATTTTATATTAGTTAAGATAACTAGAAATTTATATTAATAATAGAAATCCATGTAATCTTGTTCAGTGAAAAATCTATGATGTTGTGATGGATTCATAGAATGAGCTTCATTCATAGTACTTGAAAACCTTTAGAAATTTAAAGACTTTTTCAATGAAGAAGTATATCTAATATATGGATGTAGTGATATCCCTATTCTATTATAAAATAATATTCAACACGACTAAAAGGAAACTCTTTTGAAAACACTATTTTATGTTATGGGACAATGAGACTCTTGGTATATAAGGATAGAATATTGTGACTCTCTAACACCAATGAGAAGTTATGGATATTTTAATAATTATAAGAAGAAGTGGGAGTGTGAAAAACATTGAAGAATAATGAATACTCATTATATTTACAAGATTTTATAGTGTATAATATAATCCATGATTGGGGAAAGCAACTATTCAAGAAAAGGAGAAGGATTCCCTTAAATGGGACAAATCTTATAATATTACCACATGATTCCCTTCACATATGTTTTGAATTTGATGTTGTTATTTCATGTTGGGTAAGAGTTAAGTTGATTTATTTATACCCTAATGTTTAATAGTATTTAATATTTATAAATGAAAATTAATAGGGGTATAGTTTTTTTAAGAAAAGATTTTGTATAATTTTAGGGACATCTAATTCACCACCCTCTTAGGTGTCTACATTGATCCTTAAGGGAATCACAAGTTGTATTAGTGAATGTTTCCCTCTAATTGGATCTAAATTTTCTTTCCATAGTGTTTCTACTTTCCAATAGGAAGTATAGACTTAAATTTTCTGTGGAAAAAATTCTCTATAGTTATATATGAAAAAATAAATTTCTACTCATATTACAACAAATATTTAAATCTATTACAAAAACCTAAAAAATGGATGAAAATAGAGGCCAAAGAGATCAATAAAAATTTATAAGAGAAAATATCTACCACTACTCAATTCTGATGATAGTGGTATGTGGTTATCTGTAGAAGTTTTTGAAGAAGATCCTTTTGATAATTAAAATATAATATATAGATAGTCTGACGAGATTCATTCAATCAAAATTGTTTAATACTTTTACTCTGAAGTTCAAAATTATTTGAATAAGGTTCTATTTGAAATGGTAAGTTATATACTTAAATTTATCAAGGAACTATTTGAGGAAAAATCATATCTTGAGAAGGAATCAGATTCGGGTAATATACATTGGTGAAACATGATTGCAGATGAAACACACTTTCAAGATTGGTGAGATATAAGTGATAAATAATTTCAATTTTAAAATAATAAAATTTCATTAATTGATCAAAAATAGATAAGATTTGTTTTTTAGTAAGATGTGTTTAATTATAATATTATATAATTAATTCGTATATTAAATATGTTTTATAAATTCATAGTGAGTTTAAAGTATTTACAACAAGATGTTAAATAAAAAAGAATAAAATGATTTAACCATTTACTACGAGAGAAAGGGAAATTAAAAATAGTTCTAATTCAGAAGATGAAATTTAAATTCAAATATAGGTTAAGATAATTTTAATTTGAAATGAATACCCTATACCTAAGATATCTTGAGATAGAAATTAAATTGAAAAACCTATTATAAAACCATGTTTAAATTTATTATGTTATAGAGAAAAAAATAAGTGATTCGCCTAAAATTTTTGAGGCGTGGTTTCCATTAAATATGAATTATACTTGAATTAGTGAGTTTGATATCATCTAAAAAATAATACACCTTAGTTTGATGGAAAAGGTTATCCCATTATCCAGATAATTTATTGTTCATTGAATCTATTTATTTATTAGTTTAGTAAAAAGGAAAAAATATAAAATTATGTGGATGGATAGAAATTCTAATAAACTGAACAAGGTATCAAGGGTGCAGGTGAGAAATCAAATAAAGTGAAACTCTAAAAGTGGAGTTAAAAAGAATTATGAAAGTTCCTAAAAATATAAAGGTTCTAACTCTTTCCAAAATGCATTTTCATGTAAGAGGAATAGATTTTATGGAATATAATGGTGTTGTTTGAAGTTTCTGTACATGTCCATTAATTTTAAGAATAATATGTCAACATATAAAAGTCAAAAAAATCTTGAAGAAATTGGTGTGGGGGAATTTGTAAGTACGCGAGAAACCTTCTACACTGATGTAGATGGAGAAAAGAAAGAAAATATATCATTAAAAAGCATATTTGTGTGTTAGGATACTTTTTGTGAACACTAAAACATGTATTTCTATTTCTATAAAGAATGTTGGTATATACCATCCAAACATGACTCATATAACGATAGAAATACGATTCCAAAACAATAGAATAAAAAAAGGGATGAAAACAGGGCTACTATGATATTTAAATCAGAAAATAATGTCCCCCTATGCTCAGGTGGGGTGGTAAGGGTGGGGAGGGGTTTGTGGCATGGTCGTGGGGTCAAGTCCTTGGGCCAGTGGTTTAATGAATTTTCTTCCTTGCACGTATGCTTCTTTCATGGTTGTACCCAATTTTTAAATAAGTAAAGAATGAAGAACATATATATATTTATTAAGAATTTAGTAAATATTGCTGAAAAATATTTCACCCCAAATATAATAAGTTTATACTATGGTAGGAAAGACCACATCATTGACCTTTCATAATGGCCATTAACATTAAATAAAAAGGGATAAATATAGAATCAAAAATAGAATCCATTTAATTGGAAGATAACCAGATTGTACTAGTTTTTTTTATCCTGGATGAAGTGCCTATGCATTTTCCCAAGAAGTGAAACTCACATTTTAAAGAATAACTCTATCGGAGGTTAAAATATATTGGAAATATATCTTTCAAATTTATAATATGGATACCTATTGAAATAGAATTGATAACCGATAAGGTAAAATAACTAATAAATGTAAATTATATAAATATTTGTACGAATATGGAGTCAACAAAAAAAGAAAATGATATCCATATACCAAAATAATGCTCAAACATATAGCTAGATCATTTGAAAAAATCTATGAGAATGGAGAAAAATAAAAATAAATAAAGTACCCTATTTTCTAGAGAAAAGATTATTTCTATAACTATGATATAAAAAATGTTATAAAACCATTGCACTTAAAGAAGTTCATAAATATAAAAATAAATACAGTACATGCATGAAGTTGTCTAAAACTTTATACCTTCAATGAAATAAGTTTTTATTTTGAGGAAGAAGTATCGACCATACTTCTACAATTGAATAGATATTAAAGAATTAAATTATTCTAACAATTCTTTTTACATTATGAATTGTAAGTAAAGGTTAAGTAAGAAGATAATATATTGAAAGATGTACTGAATATATATAAAGGATATTTATTCATCATAGAGAAGTTAAAATTGTAGTCTCCAAGGAAAATCTCAATTTTTTTTAACCAAGACGAAGTTTGGAGAGCGTCCCTTGAGTATGTCTTGTAAAAGAAGTTATTTTTCTATAGATTTATTAACAAATATTAAATCTAGAAATTTGGATAGCCTCAATATAAAGCTAAATATTATGGTATGATGATAAATTTTCATGTCTATTCCAGTTTATAATAAATATGATTAAGAAAATGGGTGACTGTTAAACTGAAGAGTGGAATTAATAAGATTTTCACATCAATGTTTGTCATTTATTGTTTCTAGATTTGTGCGGGTATCTAAAAAAATTATTCAAAATCTCTTTTTATAGGGACAAAAAAATAAATTTCAAATGGAATAACAATGATTAATTTATATGGACAATATTAATAATTTTTTAAAATCACTATTTTATTCTACACTAGGATATTCCAAATAGACTAAGAGTTAAATTACATTAGGTTAATTAATAGTAAACATGTGGAACCATCCTTCCCTCAAAAGTATTGAGGTTGGATATAATCTTGAATAATAGTGAGATATGATGTTTTTTTATCTATTTTTTAAATGATTATGATAGTCCTTTCCTTGTATGTATAACATTAATAAGGGGGAATTATTCTTCCCTTTGCATTGATTTATAAAATGGGTGATAAGTAAAACTTCCATGATATTTAATTTGGATTTAAATATGTAATTTATAATAAATACAATGGGTGAGATTGAAGTGCCAATGTGGATATGTAAAGATAAATTTTTATTTGTGATCAATGATGTTATGATATGAAAATTCAATGTGTGTTTAGGAATGGAGTAAGATTACATTTGATATGATAAGGTAAACTAATCATGGTATGAAAAAAGAAACTGATAATTTTCTTGTTTTTAAACCTATAATTTAGACTATTTTTGTTCCAATTTTCATGATTTAAAATGAAAAGTAATTATGAAATACATATAGTATTGTCTAAAAAAGTTTACAAGAGTTTGAGATGCCAGCTAAATGGGGTGATTGAAGAAGTGTCATTAATGAGTGAGATAACCTAGATAAAATGGGAAAGAAACCATATCGGTGTGATACTACTTTAGACTATTGAATTAATGAATAACTCATTTGTATAATGGTTTGAGTTCACTGGATAGAATCTTGAAACAAAGAATAATAAATTTATGGAATACACTAGCATGGGTATTTAAATGATATAAGCCCATGGGGAAGTGATAAATAAGTCTATTATGGGATGGTAAATCCCCAAAGGTTCATTGGATGATTTTTTGAAGTCCTATATATAGAATTTAAGTGATTTAAAGAGAATCATAAATGTGTCAAAGTCCTTATGTATGGGGAGAAATATTTATATAACCACTCCAGTGGATTTAAAATTAGTGGAATCCTTATAAGGGGATCCATGTGTTAAGGGATAAAAAAATATATTTATATGTGAGAATTATTTATGGTAATATCAAAGAAGTAATTTTATTTTCTTAAAATTATCAAAGTTGTTAAAAAACAATTACAGAATTTTGTAGTTTAGAAATGTTAAATAATTAATTATTAAAATATTAAGAATAGTGGATTGTGTGAAGAGTGTACACATAAAATTAAATATGTGGAAATGATGAGTTTTATAGTGGTTCCATCTAATTGATATAGCTCCCTCTTCACACCCCAACCCATAGATTCTGATAGCCACTATGACATGTCAAACAATTTTACATAGGAGAAATCAAAACCTATAATTTCACAATGGAATAAATCCCATACCATGAATTTTATAAAGGAGTGGCCCTAAACCAAACTATCCTTTTGGAGGAGATAAAAACCCATGGTTTTATACGAAGAGAATCCCCAACCTAAGTTTTATGCCTTTTGGTCAGGTAATTATAACCATGGGACTATATTTTAAAAGGAATATACCCTATTGCACAAAACATTTCAGGGAAGAAAAATATTCCCAACACAAAATAAATAAATAAAATAAATAACAAACCATCAGAGAGTTTAATAAAAAAGTATTTAGATGAAAAAATTGATGAAAACCCATTGAACTGATTAAAAAGAGTACACTGGGAATTCCAACAATGGTACAATTTTTCTCTTTAAGGTGAATGAATTCAAATATGATCTATACCACCTTGAGAGTTTTTTAATAGATGGAATAGTGTGGAATATGATCACTTTCAAAATCATAATATCCACTCTATCATCACTATTATACCTTTTCTATGCATTATTCGACACATTTAAATAATAAATAAATTAATACTATAAATCAATCCTTTTAAAAATAAAAAATTATAAAAAACAATAATAGTATTCCAAAATTATCGAAAAGAGATATATATATATATAGATTATAGATAATAATATCATTTGAAATTCATATGAATTTTAACAAATCAAACTTATTTTAATTCACTCGTTTAAGAAGATGAAAAAACATTAATAAGAATAGATATTGGATATCCAATAATCTTTCACCGATTCAAAGCCCCCCAAGTATTACTTAACAGGTTCTTCATTGCCCAAGTGAACTCATGTCTCACAAGTATACTTGCGTGACCAGGACTTGCGTGCCATACCAATACTTGCGCACCTCCTTCCAATTCATTTCCTTTCCTCAAATTCACCTATTTTCTTCAAGATTTATCCTTCAAAACCTTCTTCAAAGCCATTTGTGGCATGGTTACTTTGTTGGATTCCTTATCTAAAAGGAATTCTGAGAAGTTCTTTTGATCTGGACCTCCTTCTCAAGAGTAAGACCCAATCATAAGTTAAAAGTCCCTCTTTAATCTGGGAATCCTTTTTAGGAGTAATCCCCAAATTAAGAATCTAAATTTGCATAAAACACAAATACCTTTATGGACCCTGTTAATGGGAATCCTCATTAGGAGTAAGTCCCAAGTCCCCCCTAATTTGGGACTCCTTCTTATGAGTAAGCACCATGTTATAAGGCCCTTTAACTTTGGGCCTCCTTCTTAGGAGTAAGCCCAAAATTACAAGTCCTCTTAATATGGGCATCCTCTTTAGGAGTGAGCCTCAGTCTTAATTTCCTTTTTGATTTGGGCCTCCTTCTCCGGAGTAAGACCCAACCTTATTTTCTTTTGATTTGGGCTTCCTTATTAGGAATAAAACCCAATCATAAGTCCCTATTAATTTGGGATTCCTTTTTAGGAGTAGGCCCCAAGTTAAAATTCCAAATCTCCATGAATCACAAATACCTTTATGGACCCTACTCCTAGGCTTCTTTCCTAAACTAAGTCCTGATCTTCATTTACTCGGGCCGTCAAACATTCCTAAGCCCCACATAATTTCTTATGAATGCATATTTCAAGGCACAATCATCAGATTTACTGATACCTATTGTTTCTCACACCGAGTATGATTCATGTGAGCTTTGAGTGTATAAGTAACTTCGACACATCTCTTTGGGCTGTTAATCATACATAAGCCCCACACTTCTTAATCAAAATACGTAGACTTTGATCTCTGCCTTAAAAGTAGAGTATGTAGGAAGAATTTCTAAGTTTCAAGCCTATCACCCATTAATTATCATCCATCCCATATGAAGTTAAACTAATCTTAATTCCCAAACTATGTGGGTTCTGATTCCTCTTTAATAAGGATATGTAGGTATCCCATCTATGGGTACGATCCTAGCTCTGAAATAATCCTTGTCCTTCTGAATGACAATAAAATGCAAGTTCCCCACTGAGTGGCTTTAAACTGGCATGGTTGTCATAATGACCAAGACATTTCCATATAATGTATTTAAGTATACCATTGAATAAGAATCTCTAATACATATGGATGATTCTCCATCAATGAATATCCTCAAATACATATAAAAGATTCTCTAAATCTCATACATATCAATCATTGATTGCCAAATCTAAAGGAAAACTCATTTTTATGCTTGGTAAATTAGTAAGGATTCGTGAACATAACTTAAATCTATAAGAGATTCTCAGAGTAGATAATAATTCCCCCCAAAAGGTGCGATGAGTCTAACCTCCCATCCTCTCGACTAATGAAAACTCTTAAGCCTCATCAATCCACAAATAATGAGCACCTAACTTTGGAAAATAGGTCCAAATGGATATAGAATCATTGGATGTTTCCAGTTCTAGGAATTAACCCATTAGAAACCAATTGGAATGTATGAGCCTTAAAAAAACAAGGTCATCCTCATTTCCAGAAGAAACAAAAATGGTAAACCTGACATGAATCCTTAACCAAGTTAAAATGATGTTTTAATTATTTGTTAGGAACCTATTTAACTCAATGTGAGGGACAATAAAGAAATCAATAACACTTGTGCTCATCCAGAAGATGTAATTGGGCCAAACATATCTTAATTATGTCTGTTATATCAAGTGGTCACTCTTTTATAAGATCTCTCTGGATTACAGAAATGTCTTCTCTAAATTTCACACTTGTGAATGACTTGGCTGCTACTCCTGCTGGATCCTCATCCGCTCTGAGGATGACATCACCAACTCAACATCTGCAATGCTGGGTCTCAAATGAATTGGTAAATGAATACCGTCAACACGGTACCATCCCGAATCTGGAGGCTTCTTGACAAGACCTCCAGGTTAATAACTCACCCTGGTTGTTCGGACCACGATGACCAGTGATCAAGAAGCAGGAGGTGCTAACCACCGTCTCCAACCGTTTCAGGTCTTTATCCCTGGAATGCAATCACCAGTGCCTCCCATATTACAAGGAGGTAAGTGAAGAGGTCACTCAAGGCCCCGGTTCAAGAATACATGAGTCCTTCACGAGGACTCCCATTAACAATTACTGCCAGACTCCTGTTGTAGTGCACCCTCAACATGATGAGGTTATCACCTTTAGGGGTTCAGATCCGGTTTCTCAGACCCAAGCACGCAAGACGAACTGCCAGAGGAGAAATTCAGCCAACAGGGAGCAATTTATTACTTCTTTCCCCTATAGAGAAGTCCATCAAGCCAACTTGATGGAAAAAACGAGCAGGCATATACACTCGTCCATCCTGATTTTACTTCCCAACAGACTCATATAGTTGTAACACGCCAATCCCACCAAGAAATTATAGTGGAGTATTATAGGAAGGCATATACACCTGTTTATAATTCATCAGCTAGTCAGCAGGCTTGTCTGACTTCAACCAAAGAAACTCACCAATCAAATGTGATGGGGAACAATTAGTCGGTACACACACCTGAAATTCATCAGGCTAACCAACAGTCTCGTTTGGTAGCACTCGGAGATGTCAATTGGAATGCTCCAATGAAAAGTAGGAGGCATACACAATTTTATGCCCCAATACATGAGTACTGTCAAAATTCACTGACAAAAAAAGGAGGACAGTAGCAGAAACATACATCTACTCCAGACACAGAATGGATGTATATTCCTGTTCCAACAGTTGAAGTCACCAAGCACATTCTAACAATGGTGAAATAGAAGAAGAAAATCCCTGCCCATATTCTGGATACCTATTAGAATATTATACCAATTTCAGTAGAATCATAGGGAAGGAATCATAAATCTATACCTATTAGTGGAGTGACTCATCGACATGTCACCCCAGAACAGATACACACCCCTGTCCCAGTCCAGGAGTGTTGTGGGGAATACTCCCCCATGTCATACGGACAATCAAGTCAGGCACATACACCTGATTTGAATGGATATAATCAGCCTAACCTGACTAATTCTCCTAAGCAGGAACATACAACTACCCACAATAACCACTTTCATCAACAAGTGGTTTCCGAATTGAGTAAGAAGGCGTCTAAGAAAAAGACCCATCCAGCACAGTCGAGAAATTAAGATCCAATTTTTAATAAGGCCTTGCTCGATGCTGGAGTTCTTGATTCACTCAGACAACTATCTGTTACAGCTCAAGATTGTACTCTCTCATTTCTAAATTTCATAAGTAACAACAACAATTCCAAAGGTCTTCATCAGACATTTCCTCATGAATACTTTCTTCATGACAGTTCGGTTGATCTCGAAGTATCATCTCCATATGAGAGCCACAATAACCCTTTGAGTGGCCAGAAGACCAAGGAGAAAGTGGTTTCATATTTTGTTGTAACCCACCATGGCGGTCCTCCTCATGATGATGAATTTAGCTGTGAAAGTCCTCTCCATAGTAGTAATTCACATTGCCTAGAAAAATCTTCAAAGGACAATGCAGTAACGAGAAAACCCTCTTATCTTGAGGCACTTGAAAATGTGTAGCCAATCATGTTTGATGCTTTACCGCTAGCAGGTGAAATACTTTCTCAATCAGAAGATAGCCCGGGGTGTAGGTCATTCTCCAAGATACCCCTGGGTCATGCATATTTTAATTTGATAAGTGAATTGTCTACCAATATTGTTGAATCTGATAAAGCAACAAAGAAGCACCTGGTTTAGTCTAATCAGGTAGAAGAATCTTTATCTAATGATAATGAGATAGTGATGAATATGAGAAAACAACTGGAAAAAGGTGAAGTTCTAGTCCTGTTCTGGCCTTTGGATGACTATTAGTATGACATTCCAGAAATGTTGGTGGAAGATTGTATTCACAATATTCGTCTCAACATGTGGAAAAATCTTTGCCATTTAGAAGAGAAAATATCATCTTATGATGAATATCAAAATAATTTCAAGATAATAGAAGGGTTGAATTTCCAAATTGAGTTGGCATCCATCTTAGTTTCTCGACATCCAAAGGTTGAAAAGCAACAGAGAGCCCTTCAGCGTTCATTCCTTGGCACGTTAAAAAGGTTGCGCTAGTTAATTACCAATTTCCCACCTGGTATTCATATTATGCGATGAGGTGTTCATGGAGAACTACATTTTTCTATACTCTCCAGTCAACAAATCCCTCTAAACGTGGTCTCATGAAATGTTATTTCGCATGGTCGGCCACAACCAATTGGTTTTGTGTGTAATCAAAGGCTTGCTCAAGAACAAGCCTCAACCAGTTCTTCCCAAATCTAGGCATACAAAGAACAAGTTATCGAATTAATCTTGCATCAAACAAATGAGAATATCTAACATGATTTTCGTTTAGAGTATGCACATCATCAAGTGACAAAAGTGTCAGAAATCATCCAACGGTCATTTAAGCCATGTGATTTGAGTGGATGTAGGTTTATGCATCCGGCCAATTTCCGGATTAAGGTCTGCAAAATCAGGAGAGTTTTTAAGAAATTCTCAGAAGTAGCAGCTCAAGAGCCACCTCAGCTTGCCAGGCTGGGGACTCTTTTAGATCAACCCTTGGGATCAATAGATAGGGTTCGAAGTGTTGAGCAGGAATAGTAGGAACAACCCCAGTCCACTGGACTTGGGACTTTTTCAAATCCTAAATCTCTTCCTCAGCGAAAGTAGTTCTTCTCTCGATTAGGGAAGAAGCGACAAGAGGAATGCAGAGCTGAATTATCAAGGGATTCCCTCAAAATTACGGTTCATCAAGAATTTCCTGAGGGATCAACTCAACAAAACACAATGTCTCATAAAGGACATGGAAGGAGAAAATATCACAGAAATGCCGATAGAAGGGCTGAAATACATTATGCATTGATAGATGTCATCAATTCCGTTGTCACTGATCCCCCAGAACATGAGGCTCACTCAGAGGAATAAGATGAAAAAGTTCCTGTTCAAGAGTTTGTATGCACTAAAACAAATGAAGAAGGTGTGAGTACCCGAAATCAAAGGCTTACCCAGAATTTAGGTATTCCTTCAAATAAGCAACTTCCACCTCTCCGAAAGGCGTCCAACAAGGGGAAAGAGAAAATTCAGGATACCCCTAACTCTAGAGAAGGACAATAACTATCTTTAGAGGAAAGGTTCGCACAACAAGAGGAACAAATTAACTAGTTAAGGAGGTCAAATGCAGAACTACTTCAAGGTAGTCTTCCTCCTAAGCATGATGGAGTTAGTCATTCAAGGGAATTCATTACAGCTACAAGGATGGATCAAGAATATCCCCCTTTACAAGTACACCCTCACAGGTCTAATCCTATGGGTCATACGTGACAACAACCAGCAGTACTACCATCAGTGACAGTACCGGTCGCTACACCCGTCCAAACTCTAGTTCTTGCACCTGCACAGGTCCAAGCTCAACCATATGTTTCTCAAAAATTAATGACTACCATTGAGTCATTAACAGCTCTGTTGGAAGCTATGGAAGGAAACTGTGCACCAGTTCAACCAGAGAAGAGAGCTTACCCTGAATGGGTTGATGCAATTCCTCCCCATCAAATTTTTCGAGTACCACATTCCCAATTTTTATTGGTTTGGGAGATCCAGAACAACCCTTAACACATTTTGTTTCTCTTTGTGATCCTATGATGGGAACTCCTCATCAAAAATAAGTAGTTTAGATCAGGTGTTTTTTATATTCATTATAAGGACCTTCTTTCATCTGGTATACAAGCTTGAAATCCCGGTCAATTACTGGGTGGGAAGATCTCCGTCAAAAATTCCTTCTTCAATTCAGGTCAACATTGCCAAAAATGACAGTTTTTTATCTTACAAATTGTAATCAACGAGAAAATTAAAGAGTTTCAGATTTCATTGCTCGATGGTAGGGATTAACATATTCCTTAAGTTTAGCACTCCCTAGAGAAGAATCATTGCCAATCTATGTGGAAAAGTTTCCTGGTGAATTACGAACACCGTTAATCCCTGTGAAATACACATGAGGGTTTTGAGACCTTACTTCAATCACTCAAAAGATTGAAGATTATCTTACAAAGAATAAGGCTAAAAATCATGCAATTCCATCAAATCCAGGAAGTAGAATAGGGAAAGCAGAGACTGCTATAGTTACTATTAAATAAACACCTGTACCTTCTTCCACTTCAAAACCTTCATCATATCGAAGGGCTCTACCTCCTGAGCATCAACAACAATGGTCACCTCGTCAAGATGATCAAAGAGATCAAAGGCGGAAACAGTTTGAAGACTTGAAGAACAAAGTTTATTCTTTCTAGAATGAACAAGTTCCTGGATACTTCATCTCGGCCCTGGAAAACAATCTGGTTTAGTTGACAAGGCCCAAAAGGCCGAACAAGGAAGTAGATGAAGACATCCTTAACTATTGTCCATTTCATCAGATGTTGGGGCTTCCCATTCAGGAGTGTTTTATCTTCAAAGAGCTCCTGCAAAATATGGAGGAATCTGGTTAGGTAAAATTGAAAGGTTCTTCAGCCCAGGTATCAGGTGTTAATACTACTGGTCTAGAGGAAGAAGGTGAGTGGCATGAAGTCAAAAGAAACAATGTGCATAAATATGGTGATCGTATGGTCGGTAAAATGATCAACCGAACTCATGCCATTTTAGGAACACAATTGAATCAACCAATTGTGTCTTCTTCTATGAATGACACAACAAAACCTCCTTTATCAGATGGAAAATATTCAAATAGGCGGCATAATTCGAAGAAAGAAGAACAGCCAAAAGAAGACGAGTTCGTTTCAAAGCCTAATTTTTCTTTGACTCTGGATGATTTTATGCCATCTACTTCAAAAGTAGGGCACCGCCCCATCAAGCATCAAAACCTGAACTAGCTAACCCAGAAGTGTCTTTGTTAGATAAAGAGTTGATATTTGGTTCTGTTAATATGATTCATTAACAAATCCTTATTCCAGTAACAGTTTCAATCATGATGAGCCTGAGTTCCCTGTATCAAACAGATAAATTAGAGGAAGAGACAGAGGTATAGGGTATAGGAGAAGACATGGATATTCCAGAAGCCACTATTTCAATCCTACCCTGCTAGAACTGTATATGCAGCAGAAATTTATGGAAAATCCCTTCAGCTGGCTCAACAGGAGCATGAAACTTCTTCCACACATGGTAGATTCAATCTGGGCATAGTTATTTTGGAAGATCGGTTAGAGGTTACACCTACTTCCTCTTAGAAAATAAATAGACCAAGTTAGTCTAATCTGCCAAAGCCAGGAGTATTTCGAACTCCTACCCCGATAGAAGATGCATCTACTTCCAAAGCATCTACTTCTAAGGCACTTGCGAAACCACATGTTCCTATTGGGAAACAAATACCTTTAGACCAAAAGTACGGTGTCTTGAAACATCTGGCCCAAGTAACAAAAAACTTATCAATTATGGATGCCTTGAATCTATCAAAGGATCTTCGAGAGGCACTCATTGAAGCTTTGTTGAGTCCTTAGGAATTCGAAACTGAAATTGCTGCAGCTGAAGTCTACCATATAGATAATGATCCTTCAGAATGCCATGCAGTGATATCTTTTACAGATGAAGATGAAGATGATGTTGTGCATGGACATATTAGATCTTTGTATTTATCTGGCACTGTGAGTGATATAGACATCTGACGAGATTTCATTGATAATGGTTTAGGAGTCAACCTCATCCCTATCCGTACACTTCATTGATTGGGGATTACTGAATCTGATTTATCTCCTTCTACTTTGATGTTGCAAGGATATGATAAAAATGATCAAGAACCTCTGGGCAAGATTACACTCAGAACTCAGTTTGGAGACCTTGTATCCAATTCAGATTTCATGGTTGTTCATCATAACACATCCTTCAACATTTTTCTTAGAAGACCTTGGTTACATCAATATGCGACCATACCTTCTTTATACCATCAGTGTCTCAAATATTATTTCAATGGTCAAGTTGGGAAATTGTATAGTGATAAAGCCCCATTCCAAACATGTGAATCTCAATACATTGAGGAATAATTCTATCACATGGAGGGAAAGGAGAAATCCACGACAAAGGAGGTTACCAAAATTAATGCTCCATATGGTTTGGAAAAGATTACAGTAAACCCATTCAGACATGTGAGTACAGATTATGTGTTTCCTATAAGTCAAATTGATAGGATAGACCCAAATCCAAATACTCTTATGGAAACTTTCATAATGCCAATTATGGAAACCAAGCCAGACAACATGGTAGAAATTGTTGATTCATGAGGCAATGATGAAAGCTCAAATGGAGATGTCTTCATTTCATCTGCTGAAATCCATAAATTCTATACTTCATCAACCAGTCCAGAAGAAGTTATAGAAATGTCAGATATGAACAATGATGTCGATTATCAATCCATCATATTCTCTTTATTACCCAAGGAAGACCCTTCATCATCATTAGGGTCCGAAATGGTAGTATCTTCTTCAAGATGTTCCAATTTTAACTTCTATCTTGATTATGGAAATTCTACTCCATAATCTACTATGAAAGTAGAAACAAAAGAAGTAACACATATTGAAGAAGAAGAGGAAGATCTCAGATATTCTCCTTCAGCATTTGAAGAAGGTATCTTTACCACTGTGGATGAACTCAGATAAATAAATCTAGGTACAAAAGAAGATCCACACCCCACTTTAATTAGTGAGGCCATGACTATTAAAGAGAAATAAGTGTGTAATTAATTTTTAAAGCAAAATTGAGATGTTTTTGCTTGGAATTATATAGAAATGCTAGGTCTTGATCCCGATGTTTCCACTCATGATTTGGGGTTTCCAGAAGACCATCAAGGATTCAAGAAAGCATAAAAAAACATCCAACTTATGCCTCCAAAATTGAAGCTGAAATGGATAAGCTTATCAAGGATAACCTCATCAGAGAAGTTCAATATCCCAAATGGATGGCTAATATTGTCCCTGTGAAAAATAAGAATGGATAAATTAGAGTTTGCATTGATTTCAGAGATCTTAACCGGCATTTTCCCATTGATGATTTTCCAGTTCCAATCACAGAACTCCTAATTGATGCAACAACTGGCTATGAAGCAATTTCTTTCATAAATGGATATACTGGGTATAATCAAATCCGAATGGGCCCAGAGGATGAGGAGTCAATAGATTTCCGTTCCCTTCAAGGTGTGTTTTGCTATAGGGTAATTCCCTTTGGCCTGAAGAATGCAGGTGCAATGTATCAATGCACCAGGCACCATATTTTCAAACCCTTTTTAGGGAAATTTGTTGAATGTTATGTGGACGATTTTGTGGTTAAATCCAAACAATGTTCTGATCACTTAGCTGATCTAGAAATCATATTTCAAAAACTTTGACAACACAATTTGAAGATGAACCCCTTGAAATGTGCTTTTGGGGTAACCTCAGGAAAATTTCTTGGCTTTGTTGTACGCCATCAAGGTATCGAAGTCGATCCTGAGAAGACAAAACCAATCCTTGGTATGTAACCTCCTTGAAATTTGAAATAATTAAGAGGACTTCAAGGAAACTTGGCCTATATTTGGAGTTTCATCTCCAATCTAGCAGGAAAATGTTTACCCTTCACCAAATTGATGAATAAGGGAGTCACTTACAAGTGGACTGAAGAATGTCAAGAAGCATTCCATATTCTCAAGAAATATCTCTCGAGTCCACCGGTATTAATGCGACATATTGAAGGAAGACCACTTAATATTTATGTGACAGCTTTAGAGCGGTCATTAGGTGCCTTCTTTTCCCAAAAGAATGATGCTGGGAATGAAAACAACCTTTAATATCTTTGTGGGACTATGCTTGAGGCAGAAACTCGATATTAAAGTATTGAAAATTGCTGCATAGTATTAATCTTTGTAGTTCATAAATTGAGACACTACCTGCAACATCATGAAGTTCAATTGGTATCTCACAATAACCCGCTCAAATTTATCCTTAGTCGTCCAATGCTTACAGGACGTCTGGCAAGGTGGGCAGTTATTTTGCAGTAGTTTGATATCCAGTATGTGTCTCGAAAGGTAATAAAGGGACATGATTTGGCCGATTTCTTTGCTGAACAACCATATGTAGAAGATAAATATTTTGATACTGAACTTCCTGATGAGGAAGGATTATCTATTCAAGATAATATTCAAACATGGTAAATGTACTTTGATGGTGCTTCCAGAAGTCCAACAGGGAAGAAAATGGAAGATCCGAAATTCAAAAAAGTTGGGTTAGGAGTTTTTCTTATTTCCCAAGAAAAGACAGTGCTACCCTATTCCTTCTTATTGTTGGGAAGCGGTACAAATAATGAAGCAGAATATCAAGCTCTCATCACAAGCTTGGAATTGGCGCTTCAGGCACATGTGAATCACTTAAAGGTTTAAGGTGATTCATACTTGGTAATCAAACAAGTCAATGAGGATTATGCCATCAGAAAAGAAGAGTTAATCCCTTTGTATGATTATGTTAGAGAGTGAATGGTGGAATTTCCCTCAGAACTGAAATTTTCTTATGTCCCTTGATCACAAAATTCTCAAGCTGATGCACTGGCTAATGTAGCCACAACTCTGACAGATCCAAATCGGGATGAAACAATCATCAGTATTGCCCACTAGCATCTAGTTTCACCTTTTGTTCAAATCGGAACAGAGGAAATCAATGAAATCAGTCCAATTTCTAAATGATATGGTCATATTACAGGATTGATGACACCTATCAGGGAATACTTTCAAATGGAACACTCCCACCTGATAGAGCTGGGAAAGAACAAATCCGGCGACATGTGGTCAATTTTACTCCTTATGATAGCCCATATCATCTAGAAAAAATTCTCTACAAGAGTGGTTTTGATGGAATTCTCTTCAGATGTATTGATGGTGAAGAGACAATGGCTATCATGAAAGAAGTACAAGTAGGAGTCTGTGGTGCCTACTAGTCCGGACATAGACTGTTGATCAAATTCGAAGACTTGGATACTTTTAGCCTCCAATGATACAAGATTGTGTTGATTTCACTAATACGTGTCATTTTTTCCAATTATATGCCAATTTCATTCATCAACCCCTAGAGTTGCTCTATACAGCTAAATACTCATGGCCATTTTCCACGTGGGGAATGTATGTAGTGGGACCTTACCCTTCCGCTATATACAAAAAGTTTAATTATATTCTTACTGCTGCTGACTTCTTTTCCAAATGGGTAGAGGCCCTCTCAAAGAAGTTAGTTCTTAAAGAATTGTTAGCTTCATCAAGTCTATCATCATTACTAGATTTGGTGTCCCTCATACCATTTTGACGGACAATGTCACCAACTTCTATTCATACAAGGTAAGGAAG
Source organism: Viscum album (assembly GCA_963277665.1). NCBI lineage: Eukaryota > Viridiplantae > Streptophyta > Magnoliopsida > Santalales > Viscaceae > Viscum > Viscum album. The sequence continues at coordinate 1,610,646,027 of OY728158.1, forward strand.
TTGTATCAAGAATAAAACATCAAATCCAACCATTCATCTCGGTATCATGCAGAATGCAATGGTCAAATAGAAGCCTTCCATAAGACTCCTTCAAACATACTGAAAAAGTTGGTGGATAAAGATAAGAAATCATGACCTGATAAAAATTCACATGCTTGATGGGATTATCGGACCACCACCTGCACTGCTATGCAGTCAAATACATATTCATTGGTATATGGAAGAGAAGCAGTCTTTCCCACTAAGGTCCAATTACCTTTGCTCAAAGTAGCCATTCGTGACCAGTCATCTACAGATGAAAAATCTCAAAATAAATTGGATGGATTGGAACAAGTAGATGAAAAAATATTGTTCACCCCACACCACTTGGAAGACTATCAGAATCAAAAAACATAGGCTTTCAACAAAAAGTTTGTCTTCATTCATTCAATCAAGGAGAATTGGTATTGGTTCTCAGAACTCTAATGATACTAGGAAAGAATCCTCCAAAGCTTGAGCCAATGTGGGAAGGACCTTATTCAATACATAAGGTCTAGTCCAATGGAGCTTATTCTTTAATATCAATGTATGGAGAACTCATCACAACTCCAACCAATGCAAGATTCTTGAAGAAGTACTTTATGAAACATCGATACATAATCATCTTACATGACATTAAACTGTGTTGTCCTAGCTACATGACGCTAAACTGTGCAGCACTTGTCCATGAATTTGACCTTAGACTATTTTAGTCCTTACTGCAAGACTTTAAACTGCATGGTCCCTTTTTTCTTTTTTGAAAGACATTAAACTGCATAGCCCCTCTATTATCTAACATGATGTTAAACTGTGTCCCCTTTTTGTCGTCCAACATGAAGTTAAACTGTTCATCCAATCTACAAGATGTTAAACTGCCAAGCACCCCATGTCTGCGACACATGTCATTTAAACTGTGAAACAATCCCTTTTATGTCCTACATGACGTTAAACTGTGCATCGTTAGGGTTGTTACTACATTTTGTTTCTCACAAAGAGAATGACTCACGTGAGCTTAGAGTGACCTTCAACCATAACACCCTTCTTGGGATGCTAACAATGCGTAAGTCCCAATAACATTTTTAGGTCGTTTTCCTCATGTACAACTCGATCACCAATTCATTCTTCAATTGAACTACGCATACTTTGATCCTTTTCTTCTAGGTTGGGTACGGAGGCAACCTCTCGAGATTCAAGCCCAAAACCAATTTCTTCATGTCGGTTCACCTTCGTCTCATACGGTGTTCATCCATGAAGCAGCCCAAAACCAATCTCTTCATGTTGGTTCACCTTCGTCCGACATGACGTTAAACTGTGTATGTCCCTTTTGTCCAAGATACATGACACTAAACTGTGCAGCACCATCGTCCTTGCTATATGAAGTTAAACTATACAGTCCCCCATTTTCCCTCACCTAAGAGGGAATCATCATTGACATTGATCTCCAATCATGTCATATTTCATAGACTACATGCATACATGGTAATTCTCGAACCTTTAATCTTGGGTCAAACCATCGTTGCACTAATGTCCTCTTTCACCCTTCACTTGTACGAACCAAATCTGTACAGAGGGTATTTCAAGAACTATGTATGGCTTGATTCCCATACTCATGGGATACATAGGAACGTTCGAGCATCCCTCGAATCCAACCCCAAGTCTTTGGGCCTAACCCCGAATTCCACATTCAGTCCCTTGGCTGAAAAGTACCCCTGTGAGCACACAAATGTGGTATGAAAACCCTACTCTTTATTCACATCAGGTTTATAACAAACACACATTGTGTCTCCCTCATTATGTTCTGAACTCTATGACCTTAAACTAAGATCTCTTATATTCTCATCCCACATGGTGTTAAACTGTATTTCAAGAACTACATTTGGCGTGATTCTCATTCTAATGAGATATGTAGTGAAGTCTTCCATCTCAATTCATGACCCAACCACAACATGATTATGGTCAGAATTGGTCTATGTATCTCCTCCATGTATTGGACAATACCCATTTTAATGTGTCATACTCCTAACCTTAAATACTTCTAGATCTCTATAACCATTTTCTTGACTTATGGTCACAAAATGTCTGATACCCGGGAATTCTTTTGCCTGACTATGCAGTATGTGCCCCTAGGTGGCCTTGCATAAGTAGCCTACATAACGGACCTGTCATCCAAAAGATACTATTATTTGACTACGCAGCCAATTCCCTTAGGTGGCCCTATATAATTCAACCCCCTACTGGGTTTTTTAAATACTGGTAACTTCATTCTCGGGGAAAAAACCTTTTTCTGTATTTATTGGTCTTAATGAAAATATGTAAGGACCCACAAAAACAACCATCCTTAACACATTTGTACCATACTCCTTTTCATGATATGAAAGTATTCAAGTATATGGTTTATATGTACCTTCCCTACGTTTGGGTTAGAACTTCGTAGGAGTGACATTCATCCAATTCTTTTACAATATTGATTGTGAATATCCACTCCATATTCAAGTACCTCTCCCCATACAGCAAACTCTATGCTTTGGAAAATTTGAATCTCCATAAACTTCCACTGGTTTTTTAGTAATAGAAAAGTAAAATTTCTGAGGGTTCTTTTACATGACTATGCATCACATGCCCTTAAGTGGCCTTGCATAAGTAGTTTACATAATAGACCTATCAACCAAAAGATGCTATTTTTTTGACTATGCAGCCAATTCTCTTATGTGGCCCTGTATAATTCAAACCCCTAACGAATTTTTTAAATAGTGGTAACTTCCCTCTTAGTAAATACATCCTCTAATACATTTTATCCCATTTTTCATATCATTCCTCAGATTCAAAATTTATTAAGTCATATTTTACATGTTTTTCCCCATACATGAATGTGTTAATATATTTTCAAACAAATTATCAAAGAATTGAGTCAATTTTAACATATTTGGTCAAAGCAATTTGACCTTAAACAATACCCTTTTTATGACTGACATGCATGACTTTAAACTTCCCAAAAAAGACAAGGGAACTTTGAACAAAAATCAAGTCCTAGCTCGCTAAACATACATATTCTATGATATAGGGAATATTGAGCAACAAAAGATGCAAAGTTTGTGGGGTTGTTTGTATCACCCTAGAAAAAATCAAACTATGCTTACTAGGCCCATTGGCTTAGGTAAAATTAATTAAAGAAAGTAGCAAGAGAATACATGCACAAACGATTGAAGATGAAAGTGTTTTTCATTGATGCACAAGAGTTATAAAGACATCCACAGATTGGAGTCTCTTCTCTTTTTCAAGAATTACAAGAGGCTTTCAACATAACTCTTCATTTGATTTACTACATCCTGAGCCTCATCAGCAGCCACTTGAAGATCATTCACTCGACCAGCTTCACTCTTTTCAGCTTGATGGAGTGCTTTCTTAGCATCTGTGATGGCTTTCATACCATTCGTTTGAACTCCTTCTAGTGAATTGTTAATCTGGTCAAGTTCCCTAGTAACAACATCTAACTCTTACTGAAGGTGCATCTGTTTTACAAATTTCTCCTTGATCTTATGCTTCAGATCCTTCCACTTTTCCACATGATCAGCCTCATCTCGGGACACCGTAGCCTCAAATTCATTGATATTGGTCAACAACCTCACTCTGGTCAGATCTTGATGCTACCTTTTCTCCTACTCCCTTTTTAAGATGACTTGTTTCACCGCGGCATGGATCTCTTGATATCCAAAATCTCCAATTCCCAGCATGGAGAACAGGGAAGAGAGTCACGGGTTCTTCGAAGACAACTCTTCAAGTGGCACTTTAGACATGATGTTCCATATATTCTTCCATTCCTTGTGATGTGAGAATTGGAGCGCCTTTTGTACCTCCGGGTCTGACTCAACATCACTATCATAGGGGAAATATAGTCCGGGATTAATGCACTTAAATAAGTGCCCTATTATGCTCTTTCCCCCCTAACCCTCAGTGATTCACTTTCTACTCCTGTCGGGGTGGAGGATGAGGCTTCATCTTCAGATCTATCCATAGTAATTGACGGCCCTGCATACTCAATTAAACGTTTTGGTTAGTTTCCTAGGGTAATTTTTTTTTATTAATTTGTCTTGAAAATTAATTACAGTCACAAATATTATCGTCACTTACCCAATGGTAGATCAGCAGCATAAGAAAGATCTTCCCCATCTTTCCTAGCTTCAATAAGAATTTCAGGATGGGTTTCAGAATGCTCTGACGGGTTAAGATCCACTTGATCTAGTGTCTCTACAATGATAGGGTTGTCCATACCCCCTTCAGACATCGGCAGATCAGCAGCTTGCTCAGATGGAACTGTACATTTCAAACAATCAAGGTCATAGATGTAATAAGAAAATTTTAATAGGATGAAGGATAACACTCATGTCCAAAATCTTCTAAATTACATGGTAATTTAACATGATCTAAAATTTCTTCAAAAGATGCGCTGAGTTTCATCATTTCATCTAGTGATATCTCAAATTCCGGGTTAGTCTCACCAGTTGGAGCATTTGATATGTCTTCTTGACGACCCTCCTCCTGCAACCTCCGACCTTGGATAGCTTCCCCAAAGAGAATTTTGGAGTCAGTTGCAGTGGTTTCTAAATGTTTTGGTGTAGGTGTTGAACCTAAAGCATCACAGAATGGAATTCAATTGATGTCTTCATTCAACATTCTATGAAGTATTGTTAATTTACCAGAAGCAGGATCTTCTCTCCTTGCAGCAGCAACATGAGCAGCTAGGTTAACATGAATTGGTGACCATTCACCAACACCCTCCATCATCCTAAGAGGAGGGTGATTCCTCTCTCTTAGAGGAGAAATTGAAGAAGCCCCTGCAATCTGAAGAAATATGAGAAATATTTTCATGAGTTAGGATTCATGACTATCTGAAGGACTTACCACTAATGATGAATCATTTAACTATGGAATTCTTCCATTGATGTATTTTCTTCTTTGATTTTTTGGGTGTGTTGACATCATGACCTCAAAATATAGGTATTTGAGAGTAAAATTCCCTTTCTAACACTTCATCCATGGTTTATCGTCCTAGAGATACTTCGCCCTGTTCACGGGGAGATTCAGAAGCTCCGATAGTGGTGCCACCTGGGCTGTATTCTGGTGAAGGGACCTCAACAGTTCCTTTATTACCAAGATGCAAGATAAATAATGTAATTTCCTTGAGTAATAAATATTTTACTGAAATCAAGTTTCAAAGAAAATAAGGAAAGAAACTTATATCTTCAGGAGCCATGTAATCATTCCAATCCTCATCTATTGAAGCCACATTCCCCTCTGTGGTGCCACGATCCATCATTTGCTTCACATGATTAGTGATAGGAATGGACTTATCAGTGGAATATATGAGCATATTCAACTCTCTCATGTAAGCCCGTACTTCATCGGGGTTATCCTCGAAACAGATATCAGTAGAAGCTCGAAGATTCCCTACTCTAGGGATGTGTAGCCCTTTTAATAAGTCCATCTAGGAGGTTCCAACAACATAATATAAAATCCTCCATGTCTGGATAGCCTCTAGTCATAAATATTCAGAATGTGAACCAGAAGGTTGCGAGGAGGGTCCTACAATATGGGACTTCAATTTCATCCCAGCTCCTGCAATCATAGACAAAGGATAAGAAAATAAAATTTCCTTCTCTATAAAATAATGGTGATTAAATTGCCTCAATGATATAACTCATCAGGAGTCAATGGAGTAGGTCTTTTAACATTGGAAGGAGGATTATATATGGCACAAGGCCACTTTGATGCATGTTGCGCCTCATCATACCCATCCTGGGAATCCGGTGAATCAGCCCCGGGTGAGGGACCTGGTAAATCAGTTCTGGGTGAGGAAGAATCACCTTCCAGATGAAGGATTTATTTCCTGGCAGTTCTCTTTTTTCCCCACCCAAGGAACCAGATGATTCAGTACCCCTTCAGGGTATGATGATACCCAGTTCTCGGCATACCATGTAGTCAATTGACTCGCCGCTCCAGCAACTGGTAGATCAAACACTGCCCCGTTCCTCTCCATAGCTGTCAGCAACCAAAGTTTTCGGGCAACCATTGGATGCTTCTCTGACCTAACATGCACAAGAGGGGATACAACAATCTATTGTAGACACTTGAATTGGCTTTCAAATCAATATGAAGCGTAGGCCTCGAATATAATCTATCCGTTAATTCTAGTGGCCAATACACCATCTCTGCAAGCTAGCATGTAAGACCTCAATTCTAGGCTAGCTATTACATCATTAGCAAACTACCTGGTTGGCGGGTTTCCATAAGTAAAGAAATGGAATTACTTGAACATGCTCAGCCTCACCTTCATATCATTGGGGTTGAGGGACAATAGAAAAATTCATGAATATGCCTGCACTGATTGCCTGAAAGAACTTCCAGGAACCTGTACTCTGCTCTGTACATCATAAGTCCTGAAGTGAGTGGCGATACATCCCCACAAAACCAGGAATGGTCCCACTATTCTCAAAGGATACTTACCCATATAGACAGAGAATAATCTCCTGTGAATCTTCTCCAAAATTGGGGTGGCCAACCCAACCATTTTCCTCTCAGCCAACTTGGCTAAAACAACGAAGGTCCCTGGCCTGACACTTCCCTTAGAATCCCTGACTTGCAGAAGATAAATGCAGATCCACAAGGCTAAAAATCCCGCCAGACAGGTCTTCTCTGGGATTCTTTATTTCACTTCATACCCCCACTTTTCAAAATATCCTCCTTCTAGAGTTGGCCAGAATGTGCCAATATAACCCCTCTTCTCTGTTCTGGGGCAGCTAGTAGGACGAGTATAGGTGGGCCCCAATCCGTCTTCTTGTTAAGAAACATATCCCTCCACTCCTCTAGATGAATATTTTTTCTAGAATGAGTTTTGGTGGTCTTTAAATTCTTGATCTTATTGAAAATATTCAATAATTATTGAGCCCAAGTCGGAGACTTCTTTGAATCATTCCAAGTTTCCCTGGGGGGATGAATTCATCATACATATTACCCAAAATTAGAGCCCCCGAGATCTTGTAGACATCCCACAAACTAATGCCTACTTCTCCATGATTTAGATGGAACGAATTGGTTTCTGGGCTCTAGCGGCTGATTAGATCCGGCATAAAGTTATCATTTCTGTAGACATATGTCTGCCCATCCTAGATGGCTTCATATATTGCAGCTCCCTTCAGATCTTCAACAAACTCTGCACAGGTTTTTCGTAGCCAAAATTCCCACATCCATGTTGGCTTCACACCTCCTCTAGGAAGGAAGTCCCAACTCTTCTTCTAGCCTTTGGATTGATCCATCTGAGAATTTCGAAAGATTGAGGGATAACAATACGGCTGCAGCTCAGGCTTGTGAGGTTTCAGATCTGGGGAACCAGGGGTATGATGCATTATGTAGGCCTTCTCCACTATTCTAGCATTAACAAATTATCCTGCAACTAAGACATTAGCTGAAGAAAAATTGGTGTAAGTCTGAAACCAAGAATGCGGGAGAAAGTTCGTTGCCTCTGGATTATTGACTCCTTGTAGATGAACATGGTCATATAAAGCCAAGTAAATACTCTGTGGAAAATTAAGATGATACTTCTTAAATTACTTGGCCAAATATGGTAGAGTGCTGTCACAGATATCATAGTAATCATGGCCAATGATGTTCATCATGTCATAAATTCTCTTTATTTCTAGTTTATCAGCCGATCCAATTCTTCTGGGAGCCATTTAATCTGCACAAATATTGAATAATTAACTTTTAAGTAAGTTGGTTTTTCATAATATTTTTGAAGAAATCGAAAAAAATGGCTAATACATTAAGGATCGAAAGTCTAAAATTGGTACGCAAGTCTAAGTCAGTCGCACAAGTTTTACCATGCTAGTACTGGCACGCAAGTTAAAAATAGACTGAAGAAGCGCGACGCAACAAACAGAAGCGTGAATGAGTGAAAATCTGAGTCACTTGTGTTAAAGATATCCTACATGAGCGATGGGAGCAAGGTGATTTGAAATATAGGTGATTTTCACGAGAGTGGCACCTATATTTATAGGCGAGGCTGTACCCCTATGCGCCGTAACCTATGCGCTGATACCTGTGCCCTCAAAACCTGCGCGCCCAAAATCCTTGGTTTCTCCTTTACCTAAGAGTCAAATTCTATCTCCTTTTCAGATCCAACTTTGAGGGGTGACTTTTGTTGATGCTCCTTTCCGTCACAGATTCTAATGACTGGAAAAGGGAAATTCCTTAAGCACATAGAGAATCATGCATTGAGGAACATCAAATATTGACAAAGGCATGAACAAGGAACCTTTTACACATGGGTCACACAAGTTTATTTAGGGTCGTGCAAGTCACATGCGTGCCACATATTTTTCATGCAAGTGACATGCGTGCCCTATTATTTTCTCACCCAAGGTGCTCAGTGGCCTATAAATACCCCCTGTGGGCCCCCCATTTCAAGGACGAATTTTCCAAAACTCAGAATTAAGCTCTGGTCACCCTAGTCTCTTCTTGAAGTCATCCTAACACTTCTAAGGTAATATATTACCTAGAATGGAATATCTAAAGAGTAAGAATAAGGCCTAAGTACTATAACTCATCAATACTTGTGCGCCTAAGTATCCATCCCTTTAAGGGAAGCGATGATACTTGCGCCCCGCCTTTCCCTCTCAAGGAAACTTGCGCGCCACCTATCTAAAAGACTCCAGGAATGATACTAAGGGATCCAATTGAAATTATCCCAAGTATTACTTCACAGGTTCTTCAAATCCCAAGTGAACTCATGTCGCAAAAGTATACTTGCACGACCGGGACTTGCGCGCCAGACCAATACTTGCGCGCCTCCTTCCAATTCACTTCCTTTGCTCAAATTCACCTATTGTCTTCAAGATTTAGCCTTAAAAACCTTCTTCAAATCCATTTGTGGCATGGTTCCTTTGTTGGATTCCTTATCTGAAAGTAATTATGAGAAGTTATTTTGATCTAGGCCTCCTTATCAGGAGTAAGAACCAATCATAAGTTAAAGTCCCCCATTAATCTGGGAATCCCTCTTAGGAGTAAGCCCCATATTAAGAATCTAAATCTTCATAAAACACAAAAACCGTTATGGACCCTGTTAATGGGAATCCTCTTTTGGAGTAATCCTCAAGTCCCCCCCTAATTTGGGCCTCCTTATCAGAAGTAAGTCCCAAGTTATAAGTCCCTTTACCTTTGGGCCTCCTTCTAAGGAGTAAGCCCCAAATTACAAGTCCTCTTAATATGGGCATCCACCTTAGGAGTAAGCCCGAGTCTTAATTTCCTTTTTGATTTGGGACTCCTTCTTAGGAGTAAGACCCAACCTTATTTTCTTTTGATTTGGGATTCCTTATCAGGAATAAAACCCAATCATAAGTCCCTCTTAATTTGGGCTTTCTTTTCAGGAGTAGGACCCAAGTTAAAATTCCAAATCTCTATAAAGCACAAAGACCTTTATGGACCCTTATCCTAGGATTATTTCCTAAACTAAGTCCAGATCTTCATTTACTCAGGCTGTCATACATACATAAGCCCCACATAATTTCTTATGAATTCATTTTTCATGGAACAATCGCCAGATTTACTGATACCTCTTATTTCTCACACCGAGCATGACTCATGTGAGCTTAGCGTGTAAAAGTAACTTCGACACATCTCTTTGGGCCGTTAATCATACGTAAACCCCACACTTCTTAATCTAACTACGTGGACTTTGATCTATGACTTAAAATTAGAGTACTTAGGAAGCCTTTATAAGGATCAAGCCTATCACCCATTAATTCTCATCCGTCCCATATGACATTAAACTAATCTTAGTTCCCAAACTATGTGGGTTCTGATTCCTCTTTAACAAGGATAAGTAGGTAACCCGTCTACAGGTACGATCCCAACTCTGAAATAATCCATGTCCTTCTGAATGAAAATAAACATCAAGTGCCCCACTGAGTGGATTTAATGACAAAGATATTTACATATAATTTATTGAAGGATACCATTGACTATGAATCTCCAATACATACAGATGATTATCCATCGATGAAGAACCTCAAATACATATAAAAGATTATCTAAATCTCATACATATCAATCATTAATTTCCAAATATAAAGGAAAAATCATTTTTATGATTGGTAAATTAATAAGGTTTCATGAACATAACTTAAATCTATAACAGAGTCCTGGAGTAGACAATAATTCCCCCCAAAAAGGTGTGATGATTTTGACATCCCATCCTCTCGACCAATGCGAACTCTTAAGCCTCATTAGTCCACAACTAATTAGTACGTACCTTTGGAAAGTAGCTCCAAATGGATATAGAATCATTGGATTTAGATTCTATGAATAAACCCGTTAGAAACCGACTGTAAAGTTTGAGCCTTAAACAAACAAGGTCATCCCCATTTCCAGAAGAAACAATCTCTACGCATGCTTTAATGTTATAAAATAAAAAATAACTTATCAATACGAGGTAATCCATCAGGTAATTCATATTAATAAAAACTAAAAATAGTAATCTAAAATCATTGAGAGAGTGAGAAATATATTATCGATACTTGTATACTTTAAAATTCAAATGACTTTTAACAATTGAAACTTATTTTAAATCACTTATTTAAGGAGCTAAAAACACTTCCATAAGAATCAATCATGAGTATCCAATAATAATTCACCAATTTAAAATATCAAAACCACTCCATATTAAACATGAAATAATATCAATCTTAAAAGATATTATACTAAAAACATTTTAAAAAAGATCAATTATGTTTGATAAATTATAATATGAATCTAAAAACCGTAAAAACAAACAAATCAACTTAACATAATGAATTTTAAATATTTTAATTTCCTACTATAGATATAATCAAGGAAGAATAAAAACTTTGATCATTATGTAAATATGTCTAAACCAATGTAAAAAAACTTCAGATAGATTCTACATAATTAATCTGAATTTATGGAATGCATAAAGAAATTTAAACAAGTATTATAAAGATGAAACAAATCATGACATCATGAATATATTGAAACAAATAATATATTGAAAATTCGTATTTTCATACCTATGTAATGGTAAAATTTTATACAATCGTAATGGTAAAATAATGTTTAGGTTTAAAGGTATGAAATATCATTTGTAAAGGTAAAAAAGCTCATGTGTAAAGGATATCAACAAATTATGAATGCTACATAAAGGTACTAAACATGTTGTTTGAACATAACTAACAATGTTCATGCACTATATACAGGTAGATAAAAAGTTTTATGAAGGTAAATCATAACATGTATATGGGTAAGCATGAATTATAAATATATATGTAATGGTAACTAGTAATTTCATAATGGTAAAAAATAATTATGCAAAGGTATAATGGAATTTATATATGTTGCATAAAGTTAACCAATCATTCTTGTGAGGTTAAACATAATATCACGTTCTGTTTAAGGGTATAACCTAAGTCTTATTAAGGTAAAAAAATACTTTCAATTCTTTTATAAAGTTAAATAATAAGTAAAACAACATTTGTAAGGATAAAAACTAAAGTTAAAAATAAGTTTCTAAAAATATTTATCCAAAAAAAAATTAATAATAAGAAGAATAATAAAAATAAATGATAAAATCATTGATAAACAATTAAATTCATAATAATTATTATTAAAAATCATAATAATAAAAATTTTAATTATCAAATTAATAAATAAATAAAGTGTTCTAAAGAATCCACTCTATAAATAGATCCATGTTAGTCATCTATTTAAGGGGATCCAAGTAAGGGCATTGAAATCTTGTATGTATATTGTTATAAGGGTTTTAATACTAATATAATAGGATTAAAATCCACTTTTCAACAAATGGGGATCCATTCAAATGCAAGAGAATCCACAAGAGAGAATTTATCATTACATATAGGAAAAACATATGCTGTTTTCTAGAATAATATGATAAGATATAGAAGTTGTTTAAGATTATTATTAAGCGGAACATCATTATTTTGAATATAACATATACCTAAATGGGGGTTTGATTCAATCTAATTAATTATCACAATCTTATCTTAAAGCTATGGAATGGATGATCAAAACTATAAAATTCTATAATATTAAAATAAAATATAAATAAAGAAATGATAAAATAAGAAAGAATTAAATCTGTTGATATGTGAGTTGTTCCTAATTTTTTTAAAAAAATAAATATATATTTATTCATGATTCTTGAGTCATGTTAGTAGAATAACATAGTAGGATAATTTTTTTGAGAAATTGTTTTTACACGAAGATTAAATTACAGATTTAATAAATTTAATTTTTTTATTTAATATTCAAGATATGGGATTCTAGTTATATTATCACAATGATATATTATTCAAGATAAATAGAGACTAAAAATAGTGAGATTTCATGATTTTCGTTATCTATAAATTCAAGACTAAACTTGTATAATTATTTTTGAATGTATATATACTGTATTTTTATGTTCTTCATGCTACTAGTAGGTTGAAGATGAAGTGTGTTATATTCAAGTCATTTTAATGAGAATAATAGTTAGATAATGGTTCTTGAAGTGATTTGAGATATAGATACATCATGAATAAAATATAAATATAATAAAATGGTATTCATATGAGAAAAATAAGTAATAAAAGAGGTAGGGAACTCCTAGAAATTCTCAAGAGGTAGTAGTTAGGAAAAAGAAAAATGAAAAGGAGATCATGGGATCACTCCCATGTACTAACCCTTGATGAAATAAGAGGATAACCATAATTATTTTAATTTATTTTTCTATATTCAGACATAGAAATAATTTCTAGTGAGATAACTATAAAAGAAAAAAATAAGGAGAGATAAGTAATGGATGAAACAAGAATGATCTGAGAAAATTGATGATGCTCACAAAGAAGAAAAATAAAAACAAGTTGATACTGATACAATGATGAAGTATATTAATCATATGGGTATCAAATAAAGAAGAATAATAAAATGATATAAATTCCCTTTTATAGATTTAGTCAAAATATCAAGGAAAATATGTTTGATAAGAATAGATAAAGGAGTTATTGATTGCGCCCCTTCTATTCATATCAACTGTATTAAGACTTCTAGATTATGAGGATCTACTAGATTATTGAAGAAAAAAGGTGCTAAATAATGATTTAAAAAATATAAATAAGTAGGTTATATTAATAATATATGAGTCTATTATACAACTATAAATATAGCTATATTCACTATTCTTGAGGACATCCCGACATTCATATGATCTTTTGATGATTAAAGATATTTATTCTATAGATATTGCTATATTCCTATGATTATTTGAAATCCAATTCAAAAGTGACTGAATGGAAACAATAGTACATAAAAAGTGGGAATATGTGGAACTTATGTGACTCTATTTATAAAAGGAGGGAACAATGTGACTTCGTTACACCAACTAGAAGATGAAGATATTATACTCATTGTGAGGAGTATTATGATTGTGAAAAGAACTGAAGATTCATTAAGATTCATTATATTGAATTCAAATTATAAGGGATAAGGAAATTCATTATTGGGGATAATAAAAATTCATTAAATGGAGTAAGTATCCCATTAAGGGGACCAACCTTGTAAAAATTCATTGTTCTTCTCATTAATTTATGTTCTGAATTGCGTGTGTTTGTTCTATCTTGGATACGAGTTAAGTAATCTAAACCTTCCTCAGAAATAAGGGATTAGATTTATAAATAGGAATAAATCTGGGTATTGGTTTTTGTAAGATAAGAATCGGATAAAATTATGGGACACCTAACTCACCCCTCTTATAGGCATCTCAATTAATCCTTATGGGCATCTCAAATTAGATTTCGCAGAAACATTATATCATTATATCATTCTGTATGATATAACTAAACCACTAGTATATGACATGTATTTCTTACCTTTATTCTATACCATAAGAAATTTATAAGTCATATATTATGATATCATCCTAAAAAAATCATATGTATATAGGATTTAGGTCATATCTCTATTAGTCCCTCTCTTTCACTATACCTTAACAAAGATTATTCTTTTTCACCTTTCTTTGTATCATATAAAGTATCTTATAAAACCATATCCAAAACTTATTTTGGATACTTCAAAAACACTTTTAGAAAAATATAATCAAATTTATCATGTATCAAATTATATTAAGAGTTTTATGAATATCTTGTCCAAACTCATTTGGAATAAACTTTAAAAAACAATCTGGGAAACATAATTAGTTTCATAAAACAAAAACCCCATTCAATGAACCCAAAAGTGATAACACATTTTCCTTTATATCAATGAAAATAATTATGGATGACTAAATATCTATATATAAGAAAATATCTTCCTTTAAAAAACAGTCAATTCTACTCAATTTATAAAGGGATCTAACATAATCTCTATCAAACACATGTATATCTATACGTATAATACATGATATATTATCTATAAGAATATATTTCCATATGATCCATTTTCCCAATACAAAAAGTAATCATATGATATAAAGTATATCAACCATGTTTAACAACTCTTATATTCTTGATTCTTTGAATATAGACTAGCCTGGTGATGGAACACATCCCATGTTATTCACTATAATGGATGATAACATCATAATGTTATCATATAATAGATAAAAATATCATATAATGAATCTAGGTATGGTTACATACTCCTTCAGTCTATCACAATTGAGGGAATAAATGTCACCCTCATCTTATGAGAGGATAAATCATATAATGATTAAACTTAACTAATGGAATTATCCTCAAAATACCTAACCACCCCTTAATTCACAAAACTTTAACGATTTTATATTAAAGTTATCATAGTTTAAAGGATCTTATGCTAGGTGTCTTGTTTATCCTCAGGTATCCAGAAAATATAAATATGAATCACACACCCTTAGTACGTCCAAGAGATAGTATATAGAACTCCATGTGAATAAAAAACTCCTTTTGTATCTCATGACCATATTTTGTCTCTTTATATGAAACCCTACCCCTGTTAATTTCTACATTTTTCCAAAACCAATAATACTCCATGGAAAACATCAGTTAGGAATAAATCAACCTCATATATTAAGAGGATAATTATAATTTCAATTTATGAAATATATCCATTCAAAATTAAATAATTATAAAGTGGAGTCTATTTTTTGTTAAATGATATTATGCTACTAAAAATATTTTTAAAATATATTTGTAAAATTTCCCATAAGTTATAGTCGCATATCTCAAATGGAAATTTTCAAAATGACTTATGATTACTTCATTATAGGTTTTTAATCTGTTTATATCTAGATGTAATTCATACCACATATCTTTGTGGCCATCAGATAAATATCTCTCACAATACTCTTTAATGAATAAAATCATTGAGGAAATATAGTGTGAATAAAATAAATATTTAGGAATCATATTACTAATTTTTATCTCATTTTAAATTTGTTCAAACTTATTTAATTCACAACATATAATGTTTGGATGTTAATGCTTTTTTCTATATAGATCTCTTTCTAAGTTAATCATTATCATCTTGGAACATTAATGTACGAAATTTTTCTTTGGGATCATTTTAATAACTAAATGTAACTATTTATACTATCCTTCTTTAACAACACATACCCTAAAATATATTAAGATACAATATCACTACCTTAATCATTATTACACTTTATTTCCTGATTTATTACATGATATTTAACATAATAAAACATAGAAGGTTGACAAGTATAGTTTCATTGAGAATTAAGAACATAGAATAACATCATGAACATGGTATGGAACCACATTATTGAAAACTTCCTCTGTGTACTTCTAAAATTCCATAACTTTTAAAACTGAATGGGATAACCTGGGGACATACATAAGAAAGGGGTGAGATATAAATCCAAGTTAAGAAATAAACAAACATAAAATATGGAAATAATTACATGTTAGAAAATAATAATTTTAGTGAGACATAAAAGGGGTGATAATTATAAACCTGAGTAATAAGTCCGGATTGAACATGGTATCATAAAGGCAACATGAGAAATGTGTCAACATGTTTAAAAATGGAATGATAAACATTGGTCAAGTTGAACCACCAAGACATAATGATGGAAAGAAGTGATCTGATTTATTATGTTCACTACCTAATCCATTTCATGATTCCTTATGAGACTAAATAATTTCCAAATGTGTTAGAGCACTATATAAGTTAGAATGAACCTATTACTTTCATTTCATTCACATTCATTGGTGTCACATATAAATCATACAAAATGGAATAATTTATCATCACATTCTATTCAATGATAAAGGTGTGTGGAGTAAATACATATATGTACTAAATCAAAGATGTATTGGTTCATAAAGGTGAACACATTTGATAGGAAATGGGTTCGGGCCTTCCCTATATAATTATTTTCCATGGAAAATCATGGTAAATTTTTGACACTATAATGGGAGTGAATAAATGTTAATTGGAGGGATTAATGAGAGTAAAAGGGGTCTATAATAATTTATAAATCATATGTAATGTCAGGGGATATGGAAAAACATATCTCAACATTAGGAATTAGTGATAAAAGGACCAATATGATGAAGATTGTTTAATAAAGAGGAAAAGTGTAGGGGACCTTACTAAATTTTAGCATTGTAACATGTGTTCATAATGGTTCATGGGAGGGATTATTAATAGTGAAAGGAGTATATCATTACTTGTAAATAAAATTATAAGTAATAGGGACATATAAAAACATAACCAAACATGAAAAAATGGAAATTAAGAGGAATAACATAGACGAGGTTATTGAATAAAAAGTATAGTGGGAGATCTCTTAAAACATTTCAGCAGAGTAACGAGTGTACATAAATGTTCTTGGGAGGGATTAATGAGAGTGAATGGGGTTTATAATCAGATAGAAATAAAATTCAAGTAATAGTGATTTATAAAAACATACCCAAACAAGAGAAATTGGAAATTAAGTGGCATAACATAAAAGAGGTACTTGAATAAAAAAGAATAGAGGGAGATTATTTACTAAATTTCAGTTTGGTAACGACCTAATTAAATGATATAATAAGAGTAGATAAATGTTATATAATTATTATACAATAAATTTAAAAGTACATTGTTTATTATAAACATATTACAGTATAACCAACTGATATTCAAAAGGATAATTATAAAGAAGGTGATTGGATGGAAATAAGAAGACTGAGATCCCATACCTTGAGTGGGAGATTCCAAAAGCCTAGAAGAAGCTTCTTGAGATTTGGGGGAACCTTGAGAGGATTTTTGAGGTAGAATTTAAAATTAAATACATGGAATATGGTTTTTGAGTGAAGATAAATGGGAATCTATACAATTAAATAATCAAAACCAGAAAACATCACATAATTTTTACACATGGTATCTTACAGAGGTGATATTAATTATTTTATATTTAGAAGGGACTGAATTATTAAAATATTACCTTTGATGATGTGTAAGTGAGTCATGTTCTTAAATAAATTATTTTAAAAACATAAAATATAATATTGGATTTGGAGGATTCATACAAGCTTTATAAAATTCATCAAATAAACTGAAAATCACATTATTTAAAATGGAATATATATAATTTTTCATGTATCTATTTTATAATATTTATTAAATCACTTTTATGTAATTATAATGTTATAATACAAACCGTATATTTATATTGTCTTTAAATTTTAAGAAAAATTTTGGTTGTGTCAAAAAATTATGAAAAACTCACCATTGTAATTTCATTGTGATGAATAAAAAATGATATTTATTTTATAAAGATATTTTTTTTAATATATGAATTTAAAATTTAAAATATAATTTACATTTATTGAGAAATGATGGGTTTTTTTACAATAACGGTTCTTGAACCTTTATAAAAATAATAGTTGACATCATAAAAATTAAATTATAAATTAAATTTATTTGTACTAATTTAATAATAATATTTTTATTAATATTTAATTTATTTCAAAAATCCACTAATTCATCTTAAGGAATGTTTTAATTGAAATTTCATATTACTTAAAAAACTTTGTGTCTTATAATATTAAAATATAATTTTTATAAAAAATATTACTTAACAATTTATAAATAAAAAAATAAGGAATATATATAATTATAATTTAATTGAAAAAGAAACGTAAATATTAATACTGTTAGGGTTACTTTTTTCTAGTCTTTTTTAAATTATATTTACCCTTAATTAACATACTTTTCTTTCATCGTGGTAATAGATATTTATAACAATTACTATTTATATTTTTAAAAAATTATGCTGATTTTATTATCAATTATTAATTATGATAATTCCAAATATGGATTCCATTATAAGAAAATATGTTCACATAGGTGTAATAATTTAATATAATATAAAATCCATAAGCATGATAGATTGTAGTTTTCTGAAAAATACATTTTTAAGGAAAAAATGATTTTACTTGAACTCTATAACTGTTAATATTAAATATATAAATTTAAATTCATAAATATATATTTATAATCTAAAAATTTAAATTATATAATTTCTAATTAGTGGTTGTTTTTTTAATTATAATGGAGAAACATTACCCTTAAAAAATGAGCTTTTAATAAAAAAACTTATAAACAAATCCGGAATAAAGTGGATTTAATTTTAAATAATTGAATTATATATCTATAAATTATACCTATTTTACCTTGAAATAAAATTAACATAATACTTTTAATTTTATATTAGTTAATTTATTAAAATAAAAGAAATTTTAACTTAAAAATGATATTTTCACAATTCACTAAAAAATCTATATTTTTGAAAAATCCTAAAATTTAAACCTAGGTTAATCATGATATGAAGATATAAAATTGGATTTCATTTTACGAAATAAATTTTATTAATGATCTAGATAATAATCCTAATTTTTTTATATGTAAATAACTTTTTTTTTTCAAAAAAACATATTTTGAAGAAAAAATGGCATTACAAAAAATTGATTGATTTTCTACTAATAATTTATCTATATATTTAGGAAACAAATATATAAATATATATTTATATATTATAAGGTTTTTAATCTTATGCATATCTTCAAATTTGATGGTACGGTTAAAACATTCATATTTATAAAATCTTGGTTTGTTTGGATTCAGTGTTGAGTATCACATATCCATTCAAATTTAGTTTTCTATTTTAAAAACACACAGTGTTTCATTTTTCCAATATTTAATAATTTAAATCCCCAAAATTTAAAATTTATGCTGGTATGAAATGTATTGAAAAATTAAAATATCTTCACTGAAAACCCACATTATAAAATATTTTAATGAAACATCCTCTTGAATAGAGAGAAAGGGGAGTATGAAGGTCATTACATAACTAGGTATCCAATTAGGATAAAATTATTAGAAAGTGAAAACATAGTCATATAATAGAAAACTAACACCAAATAACTAGTTGAGTGTGATAGATAATATGGTTATGAGAGATTCAATGTCCACAAATTCATAAATCTGTGATGGGTAAAATGACCATCAATACATCATAAATGATCATAATATGAAAATATCTTTAATTCATGATTATTTTCTTAGTTTCAAGAAATTACTTTTTCATATTGAATATGAAGATATGAAAATATACTTCATTACAAGTATAATTTCATCTTTTAATCAATTTCCACTACAATATCATATTTTCCCCAATCGATGAGTACTGAAGGTGAATTGTTTTCACTGAAGGACTAGAATAAACATACAAGGGATCAAATAATACCCTAATAATAACAAGATATTACTAACATCTTTATTAAATTCAAAATGGTTATAATATGGTAAAATAATTATGAAAATTAATAAAACAAAATACATTAATCTCTAAAATTCTGAAAATAATCCCAAAGGTTTAACATATCTACTAGAATTTGGTCTTTTCCCAATGGTAGTATACCAACGGTTTACTTAAACCATTGATATAGTGAGACTTTTCCAACGGTTTAATAAAACCATTGGCAAAGGGAATTTCGGTGGACCCTTTCCCAACAGTTCACTGGAACCGTTGGGAAAGGGGTGCTAAACTCACACATTTCCCAACGGTTCACTGGAACCGTTGGGAAATGTTTGCCTTTGCCAACGGTTTCTATAAACCGTTGGCAAAGGTTAATTTCGGTGGAACCTTTCCCAACGGTTCACTGGAACCATTGGGAAAGGGGTGCTAAACTCACACATTTCCCAACGGTTCACTGGAACCGTTGGGAAATGTGTGCCTTTGCCAACGGTTTTTATAAACTGTTGGCAAAGGTTTCCCCCAAATTACAGATCGCGATCTCATCTCCCCATTCGGACAGAGCCCTAATCTATTCACTCCGCTGCTCTAGCGAACCCCATCCGACTCCACTGCTCTCGCGAATCCGAACACCAGCACCCCCTATCCCAACAGGTACACCCCCATACGAATAGGTAAAATTTGATCTCAACCATATTGTTGTAGTTGTTTTAATCAATAGATTTTTTCCTGGTGTTGGTGGTTTAATTGATTATTGAAATTAATATCTAAATTGGATGTTGTTTGTGTTTGTGAATACTTCTTTAATGTTTTTGTATTCTATGTTTAGAAGGAGAGTGTTCAAAACATGTAAATCAGAGTTGGGGGAGGCTATCGTGAACGTTTACATGTTTGGGATAATGGATTGTGGGAATTATGGATTATGTTCAAACCAATTTGATATGTTTTGGATACTGGATTGTGGGGGTAGGGGGTGTCCACGGGGGTGGGTGGGGGTGTCCACGGGGGTGGGAAAGGCTGTCCATGGGGGTGGGCGGGGCTGTCTAGGGGGTGTGGGCTGTCCTAGGGGTCTGGGTGTGGTGTCCTGGTGGGGGAGGGGTGTGTGGGGTGTCCAGGGGGGGTGGTATGTCTAGGTGGTGGTGGTGGGGTTGCAGGGGAGGGGGGTGTGGGTGTTTGGGAGGGTGGGTGGGGCTATCCAGGGGGGTACGGGGTGTCCAGGGGGGTACGGGGGTGGGCGGGTTGTCCACAAGGGTGGACGGGCTGTCCACGGGGGTGGCCGGGCTGTCAAGGAGGGGTGGGCGGGCTGTCCAGGGGGGGTGGATGGGCTGGCCACTGAGGGTAGGGGTGTCCAGGGGGGTGGGCGGGCTATCCAAGGGGGTGGGGGGCTGTCCATAGGGAGAAGGGGTGTCGAGGGGGGTGGGTGGGCTGTCCATGGGGGTGGTTGGGATGTCTAGGGGGTAGGGGGTGTCCACGGGGGTGGGCGGGGCTGTCCAGGGGGTGTGGGCTGTCCTGGAGGTCTAGGTGGGGTGTCCTGGTGGGGGAGGGGTGTGTGGGGTGTCCAGGTGGGGTGGTATGTCTAGGTGGTGGTGGTGGGGTTGCAGGGAAGGGGGGTGTGGGCTGTTTGGGAGGGTGGGTGGGGCTATCCGGGGGGGGGGGGTACGGGGTGTCCAGGGGAGTACGAGGGTGGGCGGGTTGTCCACAAGGGTGGACGGGCTGTCTACAGGGGTGGCCGGGCTGTCAAGGAGGGGTGGGCGGGCTGTCTAGGGGGGGTGGGTGGGCTGGCCACAGGGGGTAGGGGTGTCCAGGGGGGTGGGCGGGCTATCCAAGGGGGTGGGGGGCTGTCCATAGGGAGAAGGGGTGTCGAGGGGGGTGGGTGGGCTGTCCACTGGGGTGGTTGGGCTGTCTAGGGGGTAGGGGCATCCACGGGGGTGGGTGGGTTGTCCACGGGGGTGGGCGGGGCTGTCCACGGGGGTGGGAAAGGCTGTCCACGGGGGTGGGCAGGGCTGTCCAGGGGGTGTGGGCTGTCCTGGGGGTCTGGGTGGGGTGTCCTGGTGGGGGAGGGGTGTGTGGGGTGTCCAGGGGGGTTGGTATGTCTAGGTGGTGGTGGTGGGGTTGCAGGGGAGGGGGTGTGAGCTGTTTGGGAGGGTGGGCGGGGCTATCCCGGGGGGGGGGGTACGGGGTGTCCAGGGGGGTACGGGGGTGGGCGGGCTGTCCACAAGGGTGGACGGGCTGTCCACGGGGCTGGCCGGGCTGTCAAGGAGGGGTGGGTGGGCTGTCCAGGGGGGGTGGGTGGGCTGGCCACAGGGGGTAGGGGTGTCCAGGGGGGTGGGCGGGCTATCCAAGGGGGTGGGGGGCTTTCCATAGGGAGAAGGGGTGTCAGGGGGGGGGGGGTGGGCTGTCCACGGGGGTGGTTGGGCTGTCTAGGGGGTAGGGGGTGTCCACGGGGGTGGGTGGGTTTTCCACGGGGGTGGGCATGGCTGTCCTCGAGGGTACCCTACTAATATGGTTATGGGATGAGGCATGCTCTGATGTGATAACACATTAAGTTCTTATTTGTTTTACATTTTTTCAATAACACATTAGTATGTTTTTTTTTCACATGTGTAGTTGATACCATGATTATTTTCTTCCTTCATCGTTTACTTAAATGTATTTTCTATTAAAGTTCAATCCTATTGAATTGTTTATGACAAAATGACTTATATGAATTCGTTTTATAGAATGGACATTAGTTGGATGTATGAAACCGATCGTATCTCAAGCGATTTTCAAAACAATTTGGAGAGATTTATAGATTTTGCATTTCACAATGCTTCAGATAGTGGTCGCATACACTGCCCATGTTCCAATTGTGTTGGTAGACCTTGGTTGAGTCGTGAAAAAGTCAGCTACGACATAACCAAAAATGGTTTTCAAGCAAACTACTTTGTGTGGTAACACAATGGGGAGAAAATGAAATCTCAAATTGGTGATGATCGAAATGAAAGGACTGGAATGGAGAATTTGTTAGATGATCGGTTTCCGTTTATTCGTCATCATGAAAAAGAAAGGATTTCGACTCAAGAAGACATCGATATGAGGACAACTGATGCATCTAGTGAAAATGATGATATTGATAGGGTGAAAAAATTGAATTATGCTGCCACGACTGCAGTATATCGACAATGCGATAAAATGAAAAAGCTGGAATTTTTAATCTGATTGTTTCATGGAAAAACTATGTATGGGATTTCTAATACAGCAATCTATTACATTCTTACCCTCTTGAAGGATTTACTTCCAGATGATGCAGATATTCCCTCAAACCACTATATGGCATGGAAGTTAGTTTAAGAACTTGGATTTTCCAGAAACAAAATTCATGCTTGCCCGAAAGATTGCAGTTTATTCTGGGAAGAAACCGCTGAACGAAATGAATGTATAAAATGTGGCACATCCCGCTGGAAGTCAAAATCTGATGGAACACCATCCCGCGTTCCACAGAAAGTAATGTGGCACTTTCCATTGATCCCCAGACTCCAGAATCTTTTTATGTCTGATGACATATCAATAAAAATGAGATGGAATGATACCGAGAGAAAGAAGACTAATGATGAGTTGGTTCATCCTACAGATGGATTTTCATGGTAGATATTTGATGCTCGACATCCTGATTTTGCAGCTGACGTGCGTAATGTGAGGCTGGGTCTTTCATGCGACGGTTTTAATCCGTTTGGGCAGATGCTTACTTCGCACAGCACATGGCCAGTTTTTATACACTTTTATAATCTTCCCCCATGGTTGTGTATGAAAAAATATTTCACTTTCATGAGTATACTCATATCTAGTCCTTCTGATCCCGGCATTGATATTGATGTATACATGCAACCTTTAATAAAAGAGTTGAAACTTCTTTGGGATGTGGGTGTGCGCACATACGATGCATGTTCGAAAGACATATTTCAGATGCGTGCTGTGCTTATGTGGACGATAAATGATTTTCCGGCTTATGCAATGATGTCTGGATGGAGCACGAAGGGAAAACTGTCATGTCCAGTTTGTATGAAGAATACACGATCCAGAAGACTGAAACATCATTGCAGTTTCAGTTTTATGGGACATCGACGATTTTTTCCAAAGGATCATCCATATAGAATGAATCATCGAAGATTTGATAATACTATAGAGACCGATGATCCACCTCAGTGCATGTCTGGAACTGATGTGCTTAATGAATTGAAAGATTTAAGTTTTTCGTTCGGGAAGGGTCAAATGAAATATGGAAAGAGAAAGAATGTTTCCACAGAAACCTGTTACAATTGGAGGAAGAGGAGTATCTTTTTTGATTTGCCTTATTGGTCAACAAATTTTGCTACATCATTGCTTAGACGTAATTCATATTGAAAAGAATATATGTAAAATGTTGCATTCAGTTCTTCTAAATGTCAAGGGGAAGACAAAAGATGATTTACGATCTCGACGTGACTTGGTGGATTGGGGCATCAGACCAGAATTACATCCTGTGCGTATCAGTGAAAATAAATGGCAACTTCCATGTGCTTCTTATGTGATGACACCTACTGAGAAAAAACAATTTTTGGAAGTATTAGAGACTATTAGAGTTCCTGATGGCTATTCAAGAAGCATATCTAAACGGGTCAACAGAAGAGAGTTGAAGCTAAAATCCTTGAAGACTCATGATTATCACGTTCTACTGCATGAGTTGATTCCAATAGAAATCCGTCATCTTTTGTCCAATAATGTAAGGGTAGGTATTATTCGGTTGTGCCATTTGTTTAGAGATCTTTGTGCTAAGAAGTTGTCCAAGTCTTTCTTGCAAACAATGTTGACAGATTCCCCATTAATTTTGTGTGAGTTGGAGAAAATATTTCCCCCATCATTTTTCACATGCATGCTGCATCTGACTGTCCATATTCCAACTGAAATGCTTCTCGGAGGACCCGTTTCTTTTCATTGGATGTATCCAACTGAAAGAAATATGTTCACATTAAAGTCTTATGTTCGAAACAAGAATCATCCCGAAGGTTCTATCGTGAACGGTTACTTAGCTCAAGAATGTATGGATTTCTGTTCGATGTATTTGTCTGATCTTACTACAAGAATGAACAGACCAATGAGAAATGAAGAAGAACAATATGAGCGAATTGAACCCAGTTTTCCATCACTTCCTCAAACAGGAGGAATTCCTGGATCATATTCATTGAAGACATTAAGCCATGAAGAGCGGGAGATGGCACATCGCACAGTTTTGTTCAACTGTGATTTGTTCGATGACTATATCAGGTAACAAAATTGAATATGTATATCTTACATATATATCTGTTAAACTATTCATATTTTTTTTATCTACAGGGAACATAAAACAATGATAAATAGGAAGCATCGTTCTTTATCTTTGAGAAGGAGAGAGATTTTGCATAGCAAAGAGTTTTCTGCTTTGTTAAAATTGAAGGTAAAAATATTACTGTCTAAATTAATTATTTCAATATTTACTTAAGTTTAACTGTCATTTATATTGCAGGTATTGAGTTTGTCTGCTGACTCTGTCTCTGAGGAAATAAGATCTTTGGATTTTAGTCTTAATACCGTGGTTCGTGACTGTAAATCAATTGTTATCAATGGGTACCGATTTATTATCACTGAACGAGCCAAAAACATGAGAACACAACATGATGGTATTATGGTTACTGCCACAACAGATTGTTATTCCAATGCATCAGATAGTAGACCGCGACTTGAAAATGTGGGTTATTATGGAGTCATTGAGAAAATAATAATATTGGATTATTACTCTCATGGATGAGTCACAATGATGAAATGCCATTGGTTTGATTCGATAACGAGACATGGCACATTTATTGATGATTGTGGATTTCGAGTAATTAATATTACCCGCACTCTTGCTACCGAAGAACCATATGTGTTGGCATCAATGGATAAACAAGTTTTTTATGTCAAAGATCAACTTCAACCTGAATTTGGTGTTATAGTTGAAGTAATTCCAAGACATATTTTTGATGATGCTGATGATGGAATTGACACTATCCCTATTGCCATTGGAACCAATCCATTTATTTCTTTTGATGACTCCAATAGCTCAATTGTCAGATTTGATTGTGAACCTGAAGTTGTGGCTGGAAATATATAGAATCATTCATCTATGTTCTCAATTATTTTGGTTTACCTCGAGTTGGGTTGTTAAGGTTGGTAATATTCATATTTATTTAGTATTGATCACAAATATGTTTTAGCTGACTTGACCGTTATGTGAATTCTCAATGTTTATTGGTTGCTGTTTTATTCGAATTGCATTTTCTAATTTGGAATTGAACTGTATTCAAACCAAATCAAACAATATTTCTAACTTGGTGAACATTACAACTTGTATGTTTTATTAAATTCATTCAAGCTCTTCTAAAACAATTGATAGATAAATTACCAATGAATCCCCTCATTCCCTCATATATTTAGTTTTTTGGTTTACACAATAATTTTATTTTTCTAATTAATTACATATTTGTTTTCAAATGCAGGAAATGCAGTGAATTGAAGAGAGACGAAGAAAAAAAATGGCGGAGAACAATCGTCGGATGGAGGAGATGGGCATTCCACCATTAGTGCCTACAGTGAGTACTTTACTTCAAATATATATATATATATATATATATATATATTTACAGAATATATAATGTCATGTGATTAATTTTTTTGTAAACTTTTTTGTAGGATCCACCGTTACGTCGACAGTTATTCGACGAGGAGCCTAGTACTGGTCCTAGTACTCAGGCCGGTGGTACGAGGATGGTTCGTACCAGAGGTGGACGTAGAACTGTGTGTGCCCGACTAGACCCTGCCCCTCCCACTGACATTTTAGCCTTCCCACATTCTGATCCCGGTGTGTCATTAGGGACACACGGGGTATTTAGGCCTCCCATGTTATCGCTACCTTCTGCATCTTCTGCCCCATCATTTTCACATCCCATGATGATTCCCACTCCTTAGTCTGCATCAGGTCATACAGCTGTTCCATCTTATTTTCCTTCTACTTCTATCTCTCCGAGCTTTTATATTCCATCGTCTTCGAATCCTGTTCCACCAGAGGGTGTTCCATCAGGTTCTGTGGATCCGACGCCACTCATTGATCAGACTAGCGCAAGTATATTTATAAAACCCTAACAAATTTTTATAGCAATATTTATTTTCATTATAACACGTTTTGATAAAATATTTGTTTTTCTTTCATGACAGATACATCCACTGACAGGATGCGGGGGCGGGGCCGTACACGCATGCGTTGGGTGTGGAACCATCGCACACAGGTTATGGTGGAATATAATGAAGACAATCAGATGGTTGAGAAAACAGGGCAGCAATGTCGGAGTTTTCTGGAGACGCTTGCCAAATACTCCGACATCATTCCCGTCAGCCCGCTGTTGTAACACCCCAAGTTTCCACTGTATGTTTCCCTTCGAATAATGCAATAGCTTGTATTGTACGCAAGTTCGAGTTCTAACACAACGCAACTAATCAAAGTAGCCGTTATGAATAGTAATAACCACCTTTTAAAATTATAGAAATTTTATATTTCAAAATGGACTTCATTTTTGAATTCGTAATATCGAAATTATCCTAAGTTGAATTTTTTGTAACTTTCTGAGAACTTCCAATTTTTTATGAATAGTGAAAAATACTTAAAACAACTTTTTTAATCAAAATAATTAATTGTGATAAATTATACTATTTAGTGGTTTTAAAGTATAATTAGAATATATTTTTACCATTTTATCCAATGGTGGTCATTGGAATTAATTTAACATTGAAATCGAACATAAACAATTGCCAATCTTTTGATATAAATTGTTTCTTAAAAACACGCTATTTGTTCTGACAGCGGGAATTAATTATAAAATTAATTAATGCAACTTATATGTTTGGAATTTTGTAAAATAGACATCATTTTTGAATTCGGAATATCAATTATATCTTAGGGTGAAATTTTGGCATTGTTCTGAAAAACTTCAATTTTTGATGAATAGTGAAACCACTAAGTGGTAGTTAAATAACTGATTTTTTGAAAGTTTACCACTAATGTGTATTGAATTTTGAAAATCCGACATACATGGTTGTCATTAGTATGTAAAATTTGGTTCAATGGGATAAAAATAATTTTTTGGTGAATAGTAACTTATTAAGTCTTAATCGCGATTAGTGGTAATTAGTGTAGTTTAAGGTATAAATAATACTTTAATAATATGAAATGACCTAGACACATGTCCCAACCTCATTGGTTGTGTCATGGCCGACCAAGACAAGCCATGGCCTAACTTGGGGACCCCATGGATCCACTTTTGTTGGGAAATAACATAAATTAATTTTTATTTAATGTTAAAGTGAAAATGACACTAACATAAAGTGTTTTACTAAAACAATTTTTAAGTAGGGTTACACAAGTCCAAATTTTGACTATAAATATTCATTAGAAAGCTAAAAAGATTTCCTACATCATAGTATTTGTTTTATAATTTTTAGACATTAAATAAATTAAATTATTTATGACATCATTATGATGTGGCGATGACCTCATTATTTAACGATTTAAATAAAATGAGAAGATAATGCAAAATCCAAGGCTTACACTTGTCCAAAGCCTATTGGATGAAGAGATTTCGAAACCTTATCACCTTAGCCTCGAATTATATAAGTGTGGGACCTTTAGAATCCGAAAAGCATTGTGAAATAATGTAACATTTCAATCTTTCCAAAAGTGCCCCTCCTCTCCTCTTATAAAAGGCCCCCACCTCTACCACCTTATTCACACTTCCAAGCCTTTTGGTTCGGCCAACCCCTGCCCAAATACTCTCCCAACTTCTCTCCCTTCGTCCTAGAAGCTTTACTTTAGTCAGAAAGCCATCCTAAGGAGTCCTTTTGATCAAATCAAAAGGAAGAACCCGAAGAAGAGGTAACATTTTCATCACCCTCTTTCAAGTTTCTTTCTTCTTCCACTCCCTCTTTGTTTATTATTTCAATTCTAAAATTATAACTCCAGTATCTTCTATATACTGTGATGTTATTATAAATATGGAACAACCATATTCAGTATTCTACCCATCATTTGAATGACATGTCACCATACGTGCGTACGTACGGCTTACCGTCTCCACGTCGTGGTGTAATTGTTATTCATTATATTATTATTTAGATGGGTATAATAATGATATGTAATTCATGTAAATAATAAATATAACATGATAATGATTCTTTATATATGATACACTATCCAATTATATATTATTTTAATATCAAAATAATGATATTGTCGCTCGTGCGTACGTACGGACTACCGTCTCCACGAACGCGATGAGATTCATTCTCCGTCGTATCCATTCAAGTATAATTATCATTTTATGCTTTAAAAATAATGTTTAAGGACATGATATCATTCTGGATATGAATAATATACAACCTATCCATGAAAAACAAGACTTACATGACAAAACATATAAAAGAAAACGAGTAAGTTAACACCCAAAACAACGATAAATCTAAGATATTGTTAACAAAGCAATGTTAAAAGATCATATATGATATCATATGAATGTATATGATTCTTGTATAATTTAATAACAATTATTTCACCATTATACAGGAGGTTAACCTACCCCAACCAAGGAAAAGTACAAGGTAAGGGTTTACTTCACAACCTCTTCATTATCCAAGGTTGTTTATACATAATTATCTACTGGGACCTCGTTATCATCCAAATCCATGTTTCTTAAAAATGTCTTTCAAAACATTTTTACTATTAAATGGAAAATGGGTTAAAGTCTTTTATACCCTTATATGTTTTTGAAAAGAATCTCACCGTCGTTTTCCAAACAATGTACTTTTTGACCTTTTTGACAAATTTAAGGTAAGAGAATTTTCAAAGTAAATGTATTATTTTATAATTATGGGACTTTTAAATGATTTAAAAAAAAGGAGAGATATTTCTCTCAAATAGCTTTGATTCCATCCATTTCAACATCCTTTGATGGGTTTTAAGTTTAATTGAAATTGATTTATGATACAAAACTTCCATTGAGCATTTCGTGAAATATTTGACTGAGGATGTGTTATTTTATACCATCCATAGTTTATGGAGAAATTGTTGACATTTCGTATGCTAGTTTTAATACGAATATTTATGTTATGTTTTAACCTATTCATATGAGGAATGTATTGGACTTAATATGTGACGGGTGGAGCCCGCTATAGCTCCTCGATGCATCGGTAGGTCTCATGAGACAACTAGACGTGGAATTGGCCGAGGCCCTTTCCCAATTTGATTTATGGTTTTGGCCGAGGCCTTAATCATTTTAGATGTCTTGGCCGAGGCCTTGACAAAATGTTTCAGAATGTCCGGCATTATACATTCCCTCATTATGGAAGTGGTTAATGATATTTCATGTGATTATTCGACTAGTAGAATATCCATGTGAGTAAGTAAATGGCATTATTTCAGTTTACTTTTGCCATATTATGCTAAAGTTCATGTTCAATAAGGCTTTTGTTTTAGTTATACATTGCCTTAAATGTTAATGTTTATTTATGAAAGCTTCCGCAATATTGTTATCCTTACTGAGCATCTGAGCTCACCCCTTTCAATGTTTAAAAATTTTCCAGGATGTGAAGAAGTGTATTATGACTGACTTGCAAGAATAGTCAGTGAAGATATGAGTGTGGGCTATGAAGACCATGTTATTGTAGTTTGTTTAATTTTGATGTAATGAAAGACTTATGAATGTATCTAGTGTTTCCAAGGCTACTAAACTAATCGGTCTTTCGAGACTTGATCTTTTGTGATCATGCCAATGTTACGAAGTAATGCACCGACTCTGGGTAGCTGGGGTCGGGGCGTTACAGCTGTCATGGAGACATTTCCCACATGAGGTCAAAGATAGAGCTTGGGCAGAGATATGGGTAAAAAAATCTGTTGTATTTAATGCCATGAATTATTTTTGTATTTATATGAATTAATATTTTGATTTCAGCTTCGATTTAATTTTCCTGATGGTGAGGGTTCATGACTGGAACGTCTAAAGGATTTAGGCGAGCTTTGGAGAGCCTGCAAGCATGAGCTGTATATTAGATGGTGTGCTAGAGTTGGAACTGAGTTAGAGGCGGTACCAGTTGTGGATGATTGTCCTATAGAGCAGTATCGTCAGATGATTACTCATTGGACGAGTACCCAGTTTAAGGTATAAATTACATTTGAGGTATTTAAATAATAACTTTCATGTTTTGAATTAATATTATCCTTTGCATTATCGAATTTTATTTAGGAATCATCTGGAAAAAATAACAAAAACATTGATGCAAAAAATACCTCCATACACTAGGACGCACGACGATGCCGGATCATGAGAGGCAGTAGGTATGACCATTGTTTATAAGTTTTCTTTATGACTTAAATTTTCTTTTGTTTCATCAATTTTTTAATCATTTTCTAAAGTTTTTATATAACTTTTGTTTTCAATGTCATTGTTGAGGCAAGTACAAAATATTGAAGGACGTGTGCCTCGAGCAAAACTATTTTGCTCGAGTAGACGAAAAAAGGATAGAAGTGCTGTCAACGAAGCGACTCAGCAGCAGATTGTAAGTTTTAATCTGTTGATTTTATATTTTAATATCTATTTTGCAACTTAATAATATATTTATATTTGTAACAGGATTCTTTAGAGGCCCTCGATGCCCAAGAAGCAGACAATTTTGGGCCATCTGATCACTTACATCTGGTGTTGGGAGAGGATCATTTTGGCTGAGTACGCTGCCGACCTAGGATAGCCCCGACGAGGTATTGGCCTGCCTCAGGTATGAGTTGTAGTGCCACCGAGCTGCAGCAAGTTATGGCACAGGTAGAAAAGGCTGAGAAAAGGGCCACAAGGACGGCAGAATAGTCTGCTAGGGAAAACAGTGCATTTATGAAATTTATTGAAGTTCTACGTCCAACACTTCTAGCAGAGGCCAGCCCAGCGATTGATGAATACATGTCGTCGATACATTCTATATATGGTGTAACAGGTGGTAGTTCCAGTGGTGGTCAGGCTGATGTCCAGCTTGAAGATGATGATAGCGAGGAGTCTGATGCGGAAGAGGAGGGAGATGAGGAGGGCGAGGAGGAGGGTGAAGGCGAGGAGGAGGGCACTGTGGAGGGTGAGGACGATGACGAGGGTGATGATGATGATGATGGTGATGGTGATGCTTATGTGGGACATATTGATCCGTTACATTTTTGACTTATATTACTGAGATTTGATGTTTAATCTATTCTAGTTGTTGGTTTTATCTAGACTCGTAGTATAGTATTGGAGTTGAGTTATTTTTATATATTGTCTGTTTTTATAGATGTTGTTGTCTTTTAGTGGTTGTGTGTTTGAAAACTCCCTGGACAACCCCCCTCATTCATGGACCCTGGACAACCCCCCCTCCCCCTTGGACCCCGAACACCCCCCAAACACCCCCCGGACAGCCCCCCGGACAGCCCCCCGGACAGCCCCCCGTACAGCCCCCCACCCTCCACCCTGGACCCCGGATAGCCCCCCGGACAGCCCCCCCACCCTCCCCCTTGGACCCCGGACAACCCCCCAAACACCCCCCGGACAGCCCCCTGAACAACCCCAGACAACCCCCTGAACAACCCCTGAACAAACCCTGAACAACCCCCTGAACAACCCCCGGACAGCCCCCTGAACAACCCCGGACAACCCCTTGAACAACCCCCAAACACCCCCCGGACAGACCCCGCACAGCCCCCCACCCTCCTCCTTGGTCCCCGGACAGCCCCCCGGACACCCACCGGACAGCCCCCCCGGATAGCCCCTCCACCTTCCTTAATTTCATTAGCTCTGAAATGTTTCATAGCATGATCAACTAAAATCTAATCCATACTAAATATGATATAAAAATATTCTATATGAATTTCTATAAGATTTTAAGTGAAAACAAAAAGTGACATATGAAAAACTGACCAAACACATTCGAAATGTGTTAATGCTTTAGGAAAAATATCCATGGGTTATATGTGACGTGTACGAATCAACCCCGCCTCAATCCGAGGCGCGGTGTGGTCAGAACAACTCAAAGTGTATGTCTTTTGTTTCAAAAGGACATCATTTTAAGTGAAAAACATCAACTGGCATACGGAAAACCGGCCAAACGCATTCGGATTGTGTTGATACTTTAAGACAACAATCCATGGGTCATTTGAGATGTGTACAAGTCAACCCCGCCTAAATCCGAGATGCGGTGTGGTCGGGACCACTCTAAGTGACTTTCTTTTGTTTAAAATGGAAAGAATTTTAAGTACATATGGAAAACCAACCAAACGCATTCGGTTTTTGTTGAAACTTTAGGAGAACAATACATGGGTTATATGTGACGTGTACGAGTCAATTCTACCTCAATCTGAGGCGCAGTGTGATCGACACCACTCAAAGTGTCTCTATTTTGTTTAAAATGGACTTCATTTTTAGTGAAAACAACAAATGACATACGGAAAACCAACAAAACGGATTCTGATTGTGTTGATACTTTAGCACAATGATCCATGGGTCATATGTGATGTGTACTAGTCAACCCCGCCTCAATCCAGGGCGCGGTGTGGCCGGCACAACTCAAAGTGTATGTCTTTTGTTTCAAAAGGACATCATTTTAAGTGAAAAACACCAACTGGCATACGGAAAACCGACCAAACGCATTCGGTTTCTGTTGAAACTTTAGGAGAACAATCCATGGGTCATATGTGATGTGTACGAGTCAACGCCACCTCAATCCAAGGCACGGTGTGGCCGACACCACTCAAAGTGTCTCAATTTTGTTTAAAATGGACTTCATTTTTAGTGAAAACAACAAATGACATACGGAAAACCGACTGAACGGATTCTGATTGTGTTGATACTTTAGCACAATTATCCATGGGTCATATGTGACGTGTACGAGTCAACCCTGCCTCAATATGAGGTGTTGTGTGGCCGGCACAACTCAAATTGTATGTCTTTTGTTTCAAAAGGATGTCATTTTAAGTGAAAAACATCAACTGGCATACGGAAAACCGGCCAATCGCATTTGGATTCTATTGATACTTTAGGACAACGATCCATGGTTCATTTGAGATGTGTACGAGTCAACCCCGCCTAAATCTGAGACGCGGTGTGTCCGGTACCACTCTAATTGTGTCTCTTTTGTTTCAAACGGACAAGATTATAAGTGAAATAAACAACTAGCAGACAAAAAACCGACCAAACGCATTCAGAATCTGTTGAAATTTTAGGACAACAATCCATGGGTCATATGTGACGTGTACGAGCCAACCCGGGCTCAATCCGAGTCACGGTGTGGTCGGGACCACTCTAAGTGACTTTATTTTGTTTAAAATGGACAGTATTTTAAGTACATACGGAAAACCGACCAAACGCATTTGGTTTCTGTTGAAACTTTAGGAGAACGATCCATGGGTCATATGTGACGTGTACGAGTCAATGACACCTCAATCCGAGGTGCGGTGTGGCCGACACCACTCAAAGTGTCTCTATTTTGTTTAAAATAGACTTCATTTTTAGTGAAAATAAAAAATGACATACGGAAAACCGATCGAATGGATTCTGATTGTGTTGATACTTTAGCACAATGATCCATGGGTCATATGTGACGTGTACAAGTCAACCCCCCCTCCTCCTTGGACCCCGGACATCCCCCCGAACACCCCCCGAACACCCCCCCGGACACTCCCCAGACAGCCCCCCGAACAACCCCCCCACCCTCCCCCTTGGACCCTGGACAACCCCCCGAACACCCCACGGACAGGCCCCCGAACAGCCCCCGAACAGCCCCCGGACAGCCCCTAGACAGCACCCCGAACAGCCCCCCCTCCCTGGACCCCGGACATCCCCCCGGACAGCCCCCCGAACAACCTCCCCACCCTCCTCCCTGGACCCCGGACAGCCCCCCCGGACACTCCCCGGACAGCCACCCGAACAACCCCCCTGCTCCTTGGACCCCGGACACTCCCCGGACCCCCCTCACGCGCGTTTACGTAGCACGCGCATCACTTAAAACATGAATATTGAGCCGTACCGCGCACAACGCACATCCGATTGACGTGCCGTCTGTGCGTACACGTCACGAATAATAATTAGAATGTTGCACGGTGGTTTCAGCTCAATCCGAGGTCGTCCGCTATGAATTTGACCGTTGGACGCCCATTTTGGCCGTTTATGACACCAGAACTGCGCTATCGGTCACCGCGGGCACACGGCAAGTCCGATTGACGTGACGTCTGCTCGAAAACTTCATAAATCACTCACCCGTATTTGTCGTCTGATTTCAGGCCATTCTGACTTCGTTCGGCCCGTTTTGACCCCCCTCACGCGCGTTTATGAAGCGCGCGCATCACTTAAAACACGAATATTGAGCCGTACCGCGCAAACCGCACGTCCGATTGACGTTCCGTCTGCGCGTACACATTACGAATAATAATTAGAATGTTGCACGGTGGTTTCAGCTCAATCCGAGGTCGTCCGCTATGAATTTGACCGTTTGACGCCCGTTTTGGCCGTTTATGACACCAGAACTGCGTTGTCGGTCACCGCGGGCACACGGCACGTCCGATTGACATGCTGTCTGCTCGACCACTTCATAAATCACTCACCCGTATTTTTCGTCTGATTTCAAGCCATTACGAAATCGTTCGGCCCGTTTGGACCACCCTCACGCGCGTTTACGAAGCGCGCGCATCACTTAAAACACGAATATTGAGCCGTACCGTGCAAACCGCACGTCCGATTGACATTCTGTCTGCGCGTACACATCACGAATAATAATTAGAATGTTTCACGGTGGTTTCAGCCCAATCCGAGGTCGTCCGCTATGAATTTGACCGTTTGACGCCCGTTTTGGCCGTTTATGACACCAGAACTGCGTTGTCGGTCACCGCGGGAACAGGGAACGTCCAATTGACGTGCCGTCTACTCAAACACTTCAGAAATAACTCACCCATATTTGTCGTCTGATTTCAGGTCATTCCGACTTCATTCGGCCCGTTTGGACCCCCCTCACGCTCGTTTACGAAGGGCGTGCATCACTTAAAATACGAATATTGAGCCGTACCGCGCAAACCGCACGTCCGATTGATGTGAAGTATGCGCGTACACGTCAAGAATAATAATTAGAATGTTGCACGGTGGTTTCAGCTCAATCTGAGGTCGTCTGCTATGAATTTGACCGTTGGACGCCCGTTTTGGCCGTTTATGACACCAGAACTGCGTTGTCGGTCACCGCGGGCACACGACACGTCAGATTGATGTGCCGTCTACTCGACCACTTCAGAAACCACTCTCCTGTATTTGTCGTCTGATTTCAGGCCATTCCGACTTCATTCGGTCTGTTTGGACCCCCCTCACGCGCGTTTACGAAGCGCGCGCATCACTTAAAACAAGAATATTGAGTCATACCGCCCAAACCACACATCCGATTGACGTACCGTCGGCGCGTACAGGTCACGAATAATAATTAGAATGTTTCACGGTGGTTTCAGGTCAATATGAGGTCATCTGCTATGAATTTGACCGTTTGACGCCCATTTTGGCCGTTTATGACACCAGAACTGCGTTGTCGGTCACCACGGGCACACGGCACGTCCGATTGACGTTCCGTATGCTCAACCACTTCATAAATCACTCACCCGTATTTGTCGTCTGATTTCAGGCCATTCCGAAATCGTTTGGCCCATTTGGACCACCCTCACGCGCGTTTACGAAGCGCACACATCACTTAAAACACGAATATTGAGCCGTACCGCGCAAGCCGCACGTCCGATTGATGTGCCGTCTATGCGTACACATAAAGAATAATAATTACAATGTTTCACGGTGGTTTCAGCTCAATCCAAGGTCGTCCGCTATGAATTTGACCGTTTGACTCCCGTTTTGGCCGTTTATGACACCAGAACTGCGTTGTCGGTCACCGCGGGCACATGGCACATCCAATTGATGTGCCGTCTGCTCGACCACTTCAGAAATCACTCACCCGTATTTGTCGTCTGATTTCAAGCCATTCCGACTTCGTTCGGACCATTTGGACCCCCCTCACGCGCGTTTACGAAGCACGCGCCTCACTTAAAATATGAATATTGAGCCATACCGCGCAAACCGCACGTCCGATTGACGTTCCGTCTGCGCGTACACGTCAAGAATAATAATTATAATGTTTCACGGTGGTTTCAGCTCAATCTGAGGTCGTCCGCTATGAATTTGACCATTGGACGCCCCTTTTGGCCGTTTGTGACACCAGAACTGCGTTGTCGGTCACCGCGGGCACACGGCACGTCCGATTGATGCGCCGTCTGCTCGACCACTTCAGAAATCACTCTCCCGTATTTTTCGTCTGATTTCAGGTCATT
Source organism: Viscum album (assembly GCA_963277665.1). Classification (NCBI taxonomy): domain Eukaryota; kingdom Viridiplantae; phylum Streptophyta; class Magnoliopsida; order Santalales; family Viscaceae; genus Viscum; species Viscum album. The sequence continues at coordinate 1,610,683,286 of OY728158.1, forward strand.
CCGACTTCGTTCGGCCTGTTTGGACCCCCCTCACACGCGTTTACGAAGCGCACGCATCACTTAAAACACGAATATTGAGCCGTACCGCGCAAACCGCATGTCGGATTGAAGTTCCGTCTGCACGTACACGACAAAAATAATAATTAGAATGTTTCACGGTGGTTTCAGGTCAATCCGAGGTCGTCTGCTATGAATTTGACTGTTTGACGCCCGTTTTGGCCGCTTATGACACCAGAACTGCGTTGTCGGTCACCGCGGGCACACGGCACGTCCGATTGACGTGCCGTCTGCTCGAACACTTCATAAATAACTCACTCGTATTTTTCGTCTGATTTCAGGCCATTCTGAAATCGTTCGGCCTGTTTGGACCACCCTCACTCGCGTTTACGAAGCGCTCGCATCACTTAAAACACGAATATTGAGCCGTACCGCGCAAACCGCACGTCCGATTGACGTGCCGTCTATGCGTACATGTCACGAATAATAATTAAAATGTTTCACGGTGGTTTCAGCTCAATCCGAGGTCGTCGGCTATGAATTTGACCATTTGACGCCCGTTTTGGCCGTTTATGACACCAGAGCTGCGTTGTCGGTCACCGCGGGCACAGGGCACGTCCAATTGACGTGCCGTCTGCTCGACCACTTCAGAAATCCCTCACCCATATTTTTCATCTGATTTTAGGCCATTCCGACTTCGTTTGGCCCGTTTGGATCCCCCTCATGTGCGTTTACGAAGCACGCTCATCACTTAAAAATACGAATATTGAGCCGTACCGCACAAACCACACGTCTGATTGACGTGCCGTCTGCGCGTACACGTCATGAATAATAATTAGAATGTTTCCCGGTAGTTTCAACTCAATCTGAGGTCTTCTGTTATGAATTTGACCGTTGGACGCCCGTTTTGGCCGTTTATGACACCAGAACTGCGTTGTCGGTCACCGCGGGCACACGGCACGTCCGATTGACGTGGCGTCTACTTGACCACTTTATAAATCACTCTCCCGTATTTGTCGTCTGATTTAAGGCCATTCCGACTTCGTTCGGCCCATTTGGACCCCCCTCACGCGCGTTTACGAAGCGCACGCATCACTTAAAACACGAATATTGAGTCGTACCGCGCAAACCGCACGTTTGATTGACGTGCCGTCTGCGCGTACACGTCACAAATAATAATTAGAATGTTGCACGGTGGTTTCAGCTCAATCTGGAGACGTGGTGTGGCCAGAACCACTCAAAGTGTCCGTCTTTTGTTTCAAAAGGACGTCAGTTTAAGTGAAAAGCATCAACTGACATACGGAAAACCGACCAAACGCATTCCGAATATGTTGATAATTTATCCCAACAATCCATGGGTCATATGTGACGTGTAAGAGCCAACCCGGGATGAATCCGAGTCGCGGTGTGGCCAGGATAAGTCTAAGTGGCTCTCTTTTGTTTAAAATGGACACCATTTTAAGTACATACGAAAAAACGACCAAACGGATTCGGTTTCCGTTGAAACTTTAGGAGAACGATCCATGGGTCATATGTGACGTGTACGAATCATCCCCGCCTCAATCCGACATGCGGTGCGGCTGACACCACTCAAAGTGTCCGTCTTTTGTTTCAAAAGGACTTCATTTTAAGTGAAAGGCATCAACTGAAATACAGAAAAACGACCAAACGCATTCAGATTCTATCTATACTTTAGCACAATGATACATTAGTCATATGTGACATGCAAAAGTCAACCCCGTCATAATCCGAGATGCGGTGTGGCCGACACCGCTCTAACTCTATCTCTTTTGTTTAAAATGGACATGATTATAAATGAAAAGAAAAACTAGCATACGCAAAACCGACCAAACGCATTCGGAATCTTTTGATAATTTATCCCAACGATACATGGGTCATATGTGACATGTACGAGCCAACCCGGGATGAATCAGAGTCGCGGTGTGGTCAGGATTAGTCTAAGTGTCACTCTTTTGTTTAAAATAGAAAACATTTTAAGTACATACGGAAAACCGACCAAACGCATTCGGTTTCCAATTAAACTTTAGGATACCGATCCATGGGTCATATGTGACGTGTATGAATCAACCCTGCCTCAATTGGGGACACGGTGTGGTCGGCACCACTCATAGTGTCCGTCTTTTGTTTCTAAAGGACGTCATTTTAAGTAAAAAACATGAACTGGCATACAGAAAACCGACCAAACGCATTCGGATTGTGTCAATACTTTAGAACAACGATCCATGGGTCAAATGTGATGCGTACGAGTCAACCTCGCCTCAATCTGAGGTGCGGTGTGGCCGGTATCACTTCAGGTGTATGTATTTTGTTTAAAATGGACATCATTTGATGTAAAAATATATGGTATAGAAAAAACCGATCAAATTATGAATTGAATTTCGGATTCCACATATAATTGTCATCTAAATTTTAAATTGAATTCTATATGAATTATGTACGTTTATAATTATGTTATGAATTCTAATTTAATTATGGATGTGTATAGTTTCAGGATCCATTATATGTTAAATGTGTATGAATTTTTTCGTAATTGTATATGTATGTTTTATTTTATTGCAGGTACAATAATTGGATTGAAAATGAGGTCAAAATGAGGCCTGATGGAGAGGGGCCTGATGGACAGGGGCTATGAAAATTGCAGGCTGCTGCAATTTGCAGCATAGGATATGCCAATGGTTTAAAACCGTTGGCATATAATCCTAAAGAAGTTTTTACCAAGGGTTCATTGAACCGTTGGTAAATATCTCTTTTCCCAATGGTTCTAAACCGTTGGGAAAGAGTTCATCCATGGTGATATCCCAACGGTTTGGGGAGAACCATGGGAAAAACTATCCCAAAACTGATATTTCCCAATGGTTCTCCCAAACCGTTGGGAAAAACTATCCCAATGGTTTGGCAGAACCATTGGGATATGGTTGCTTTTGTGAGCCTATACCAACGGTTTCTAGTAAACCGTTGGGAAAACCTTTTCCCAACGGCTTACTTCCCCACGGTTATCAGAACCGTTGGTATATCATATACCAATGGTTAGAGGGGCTTTCCCAACAGTTGTGAACCGTTGGGAAATATTATATTTCCAGTAGTGATCATTATATAAATAAATACTCATATATAACACTAATAAACTAAAAATTAAAGAGTTTTTAAACTCAATGATTGTCTCATAACCTTCATATTACACCTCCAATAACATAATATAAACCTTCTCAAATAATCATAATGGGTATATATTCCTCAACACAAATAAAACACCACCCAAAATATCATTAATCATCTCAAAATCAAAAAGATTTGATCATATAATATGTTTCAAAAAATATCATGCCAAACATACTGCACATAAATTTTAAAAATTTATATCAATGAGTGTAAATATTATACTTATTCATATTATCTAGAAACTCTTTAGGTTTATCCGAAAATGAAATACCTTATAATGGTTTTCAATCCCTCAACCATTTGTTTTTCAAAAATATCACATTGTGAATAAATAAAATATGTAGATTATAATTATCATTAAATATATGTCTCAAATAATTGAAGAAAAACTATTGTGGAACAATCCTTAGATGTTTTAGGATTTTTATGTCTAGAGATTCGTTGATAAAATATTTCTTAAACACAACACTCAAATAGCTATACATAAACACTTTAATCCTTAAACATCATCTATTTACATAACATTGGTCCTTTTATTGGTATAGTATTTAACCCATGGATTAGTGAATGGACTCGGATGAAGCAAATTTTATCCACACACAGGAAATTGAACAAAAATTTGTATTATAGGATGTAATATATTCTATTCTCTGATATTATTCATTTTTATGTCAACTAGATACTTTTGGCCTATTTTTCCACACTTAAATAACCTTCGAGTTCCTTATACCATTTCTCTGAATGCCTCTTCCCACATTTTTAAAAGGTTAAAAAATTGAATCTTTATTAATTTATCTTCTCTATTAGCTAAAATCACTTAAGGCTTCATGTAATGGCTCGCTCCATATCATTGGATTGATAACACAACAAGTCATTACATGAACTTAAGAGACATCCCAAAGATGCCAAAGGATGGAAATAAATGCAGAAGGTTTCAAATAAAAGTGGGGGCGATCTACCCTTTAGGAAATAAACCAATAAACCAACAAAACATAACCAACACATTTTCTAAATGATGCATGGAAAAAAGAAATACAACTAGACAACTATATATATCTCAAAATCGTATCAATGTGTGAAAAAATAGAAGACCAAACCAGTATCAAAGTAAATAGTGGATAAAAGACTCAAGACTATGAAGAGTCCAAAAGAATCCATGATCCACAAGTTATGAGCTTCACAATCACCTAACATACCAAATATCATGAGGTAGTAATAGAAACGTGGGAAACGTTACCTTTATCCTTGTCCCAAAAAATAGTGTCTGAAAAAGCACCAAAGTGCCAAAGAAAGAGTGAGTATAAACCTCAGTAGGTTTTCTGCAATGAATTATATCCTCATGCCACAATGATATAAGATTTAGCAACATTTATAAAAACTAGTTTATATAAAATCAATTTCCCAAAATAGTTAATATCAACATATAAACAAGTTTCCCAAAACCATTTGCAACCAAAGGCATAGAAGTTCAATTAAAAATTTTTTTTTCTAGAAAGATATAATTTCATAAAAATACAAACAATTCTTCAATACCATTTGACAATATCCATTTTGGCATCCTCAAACGATTCCACACACACATGCAACCAACCATGCATGCTACGTTATGAAAGTTCCACACTCAAGAGCGGTGTCTCATCGATCTACCAAGTAATCATAAGGTAATTGTATCCCATGTAACATTAACTCTTTTCCCCAAGAATAAGGACATATTTCAACCAATCCCCATTTATGCAATATTAATTCAAACCTCAATATTCCCAAGGATCTTTCCAAAAAAAATATTTTAATAAAAACACCTTTTTATTGAAAATTGTTTCCATCAAAACCCTTTCAATGCCAAATCATCTAAAAACACACACTTTTTTTTTGAAAATCCATTTTTCATCTAACCATTTTCTAATTTGTGAAAATCCAAAATTTAAAATCACCATTTTAAATTCAGGAAACTAAAATAATTTGCATAGCAATTTACCAAGATTTCAAAAGTCCTCCAAAAACGATAAATCATCACTAAAATGATTTATTCCTTGTGTCAAACAAAGATTTCACAATCAATCTTATCCAATATAATAAATTTGAAACAAAGAAAATAAATTATAGTAAGAGGAGTCGAGAGTGAATCCACCTACCACGAAGGTTTCACCAAAACCCCAAGGAATGAAACATGCACAAGAAAACCGAGTCGATTCTCCATGAATCCAACTTAGATATCCTATACTAGCAAGATCAAGACCAAATATCATCATAATTTAATTCCAAACACCAAGATCTACCCATAATGGGTTTATATCTAAGAAAATAAGAGAAGATAACAAGTATATCTAAGTATATCTAAGAAACCGATCAAGAATAATGAAGAATGATCACATACCTCAAGAATACGGCTTCGATTCACCATGGAAATCCTTCAGATCACCTTCAGAACAATGGGAGTACCTTATTTGGACTTAGGAGAAGAAAAATACCGAGTTATGGCTGCTTAAAAGAAAAAACGAGCCACATAGAGGAAAAAATGTGAGATACACTTTTTTAGAATCTCACTTAAACCATTCGCATGGTTAGTTGGCATGGTTAGAAAAACTGCGTGATAACCGTACATTAGCTACTACCTAGGAAGAACCTCGCCCAACTTCCTCACATAGTATTCTTAACCATTCTCCAACTATTCTGGGGTCACTACCTCAAGAGGACCGATTATGCATGGTTTGGCCTCACAGTTAGACAAACTATGCACCGCCCGTGCGACTTCCATTTTACCTCAAAAATACTTCCAATGTCCTCCCAACTCCCCCATTCATCACCCTTAAACTTTAGAACCATTAAAAGCATCATGTAAGTGTTACATAAAAAAAATACTGGAACAATATTCTCCCCACCATTGGTCTTTCCATCTTCAGAAAGTAGAAAACCCTCACCCATCTGAAAGAGTTCCGGCCATTGCCCTTTCATCTCTTTCTTACATTCCCAAGTCTCTTTTATATTCTGACCATGATTCCATAAAACCCACACTAGACCAATGCTTTTTAATTTCAATATTTTCTCTTGGATATCCAAAATCCTCACCGGGATATGTCTCAATTAACCGTCCGACTCTAGGTCAACATGATCTCATTTGATCACATAGTAATGATCAGACCGATACATTTTAAACTGAGATACATGGAACACATTATGCACTTAAATGAACTGCGGTGGTAATTAAAACTGATATTCCACCTCTCCCATACATTCTAGTATCTTGAAATGGACTATGTATATAGGATATAGCTTTCCCAGCTTCTCAAAATGACGATGTCCAAGCCTTGGATATATCCTTAAGAAGACATGATCACTCACAGAAAATGACAACTCTCTTTGACGGTGATCTGTATAAGATTTCTAACAACTCTGAGACATATCCATACTCTTTCTAATCAATTTTATCTTCTCCATTGTTTTTGGGACAAGGCTCAGCCCAACTAGTGATGTTTCACCTATTTCCACCCAGTACAGTGAAGAACCGAAAGGACACCCATATAGTGCTTCAAACGAAGACATGTGTATCGAGTCTTAATAGCTGTTATTGTATGAGGAGTCCACCAAGGGTATATTCTCTTCTAATGACCCACAAAAAACCATTAAAAAATCCCAAAACATGTCTTCCACCATCTGTATTGTCCTCTCAGACTAGCCGTCTGTCTGAGGATGATACTGCATGCTCATAGTCAACTGAGTCCCAAGTGATTTCATTAAGGATTTCCAAAAATGAGATGTGAACCTTGGATCTATGTATGAGATGATTGACACAAATACTCCATGCCTCTTTATGAATTATTGGATATATATTTTAAGTAGATATTCCACCATATGAGTTTCACGAATGGGAATGAAATGGGCCGACATGGTAAGTCGATCCACTGTCACCCGTATTGCATCGTGTTTTCGAACCGTTCTTGGAAGGCCTATAACAAAATCCATCACTATCTGCTACCACTTCCAGAATTTAATAGTTAGAGACTATAACATTTCTATTGGTCTCTAATGCTCTAATTTAACCCACTGACAATTTTAGCACCATGATACGAACTCGGTCACCATTCTTTTCATACCGTTCCACCCAAACTGCATCTTCAACGCCTTATACATATTCTGTGTACCTGGATGTACAAACCATATTTAATGGTGGTGAGAATTAAGGAGTTTTTCCTGATAATACATAGGTACAACCATCTGATTTATAAAATGAAAAACTTAAATCCCGTCATCTTTCAAGCCTTCACAATACATGACATACCCCTGTCTTGATTCCCGAAAAATCAAGATAGGTACCGATGTAAGCTGAACGTTTAGCTCTTAAAAAGACTTCTGATAGTCCTATGTCCATTATAATGGATTATTCGTCTTTTTCAGATCTATAATTAGCAAATATAGTTGTGATAAGTCATGTACAAAGCATCGGTAGTAACTGGCTAGACCAAGAAAACTTTGTTTCATGACGACATTCATCAGTGGTTTCCACGAGATAACAAATTCTATCTTTTTTAGGATCAAACTAAATTATTATTTTTAGAAATGACATGGCTAAGAAAACATGCTTCCTCTATCTAAAAATCTCACTTTGATAATTTGGGATACAAATAATGATCTCTTAGGATTTGTGACACTTTTTAAGGTGTTTCTCATGGTCATCCCATTTTCTTTGAATACACCAAGATGTCATCCACAAACACCACAACAATAGAATCTAAAAAATTTATGAAATATAAAATTCATCAAATCCATGAAGACCACTGGGTAATTCATTAGACTGAAATTCATGACTTCTTATTCATAGCAGCCATATCTACTTCTAAATGCTGTTTTTGGAATATCTTCCTTCTGAACTCGTAATTGGTGATATCCTGATCAGAATTCAATCTTGGAGAACCACTGAGCTCCACATAATTGTTAAAATAGATCAAAAATGCATGGAAGTGGATATATATTCTTTATCATAACTTGGTTAAGCTTATGATATTCAACACACAGTCGAAGAGTTCCGTCTACCTTCTCCATGAACAAAATTGGTGTTGTCCAAGGAGACATACTTGGTCGAATGAAACCTTGATTTCTAACTTATCCAACATAACTTTCAATTTCTGTAACTATATTGGTTCCATCCTATAATATAGAAGGGCAATAGTACTAGTCACTAGAAGGATATCAATCATAAACTTCACTTCCCCTAGAGGTGGTAACCATGAGAAGTGCTCGGGAAATATGTATGGAAATTGATCCACGAATGCTTGATTTTTTTTTCTAAATCTCTTCCATTGATGCCAAAGTCAATTCTTCCAAATGGTAAGAGATCGTTCCCACCGTCAGTGCCGACATGCTCTTTTAACCTTTCTTTACCATCCTCTCTCCTCTAAAAAGATGATCGATGTCGTCCTCAGTCATGAAACTAAGTGTTCTCCAATAATAGTCGGTGTGAGCCTTGAAAATTTTCAACCAATATAAACATAGGATTACATCATAGAAATACATGTCCAACATCGAGAAGTCTCATTTCATCTCACCTCTATCAATAGTTAAAGAACATTCTCTACATAAAAGGGACAAACATTGTCTTTCGCCAAGATGAGTTTAGGGTTTTAAAATAGAAGGCATCATTTACAAATTTAAACATAGAAAATAAAAAACACGATAAAAATAAAATAATTCGATGAAATAGTATCGAAGAGCACTTGAACAAGGGTATAATTCAAAATTATTTTACCTCTCACTATAGATGGTCTAACCTTTTCATCAAAAAACATTTTCTCAGCTCAATACAATTTCTTCGCCACTGCACTGTTCCCTCTGTTTCCTTGCTATGATTTCCCTAGAAGAGGATTCATGATATATCTAGAATCACCATGGATAACTCTGCTCTATTGATAAGACTAATTCTTCTATCCTCATCCTATCTAAGAATGCGATTCTTTCTACACTTTAGAAGTGTCTCGAGCACTATACCTTAGAGCATTGTGATAGTATCACTAAAGATGCCCCATCTTCTTGCAGTTATGTCATGCTCTAGGTTGTGTCATGAACTCTCACTTAATGTGGTATTGAAAACAACATTGAAAGAAGCCTTCTTTTCTATGGGGCCCTGAAGAAAGGTTCACAGATCCAGCCATCTGGTTCTAATTTCCACTTCCACCAAGGAAGTAGCTGTAACTTTTCTGCTGGTTACCAGTGTTTGAGTTTCCACCATTTCCTGTGGGTATCATCATACATCCTCCCATAGATCTTGAGATATCACGTTCAGCCATAGTCACTTTGTTCACTGTCTCTATATAATTCATGATACATAGAACCTCAATATTTGATCAAATATCTTGTCGTAGCCTCAATTCAAAGATGCGTTCCTTTAAAGACACACTTTCCGCAACCTCTGGTGAAAAAATAGACCAAATTCATGAATGTATCTGCATACTCTATCACAGATAGACTCTCTTGTTTCAAGCTGAGGATGTCTGTCATTTTCTAGATCTTCAACGTGTGGGGTAGAATTGTGTATTGAACAATTACTAAAAATCCTCCCATGTAAGGTGTTCATCCAATTTGGTTTGTGCTATTAAATCCCACCACTGGCGTGCAAGATCCTAGAGCATACAAGCCTCCAGATTGACCTTTATCTCTACCGATGTATTGATTAAATCGAATATACGATTCATCTAACTCTACTAAAACTCTGCCTTCTTGGGACCAGAATCACCCCATAAGTTAGGTGGATTAACATTTATGAACTGAATGGTATAATCCACATGTCGTGTTTCATCCCTATGGTTCCCCGTATACATTGAATGAAAATATTGGACAGTACTCTGAACCTTCTCTTGGTTCACCCGTGGTTCTGGTGAAACCATATTCTCCACAGCTTCCTCCTGTTGGTTCTTACAACTCCTACCAGGTCCCATTTCCTAAACCAACAATGAACTCCATCAATATCACTCTCTAGAAATTAATGTATTAGCATTTCAAATTCTATCACATCAACTATCACAACATTATTTTCCAAAAACAACCTTTTTCCATGTTCAACCATTTTTTAAAAAAAACTTTCAACTTGAATTTTAAAAATTAAACTATTTTCAAAATACTCTAAGAACTTCTTTTTTAAAAATCTTTAATTTGAAAAACAATTTCATACTTTTTCAAAAATCAATAATTTTTCACAAGATGAATCATTACATGAAATGATGTATGACCCCCTAATGGGAAATCATTCCTATACAATGCATGTCATGCTCATCTCATTGGATAAACCCATGAAAATTATATTTTCATCATTCTAGAAGTTTCTCTGAAACACTTTTGTACCCAACTCCCTGGTAACTTGAAGTTCAATATAAAATGGTTAACTACATACTTTTATGCTATACATTTCAAGTTCCGACAATCTTACTCAATTATAAGAATTCAATCCAAAGAATATAAGAGAATTAATTTCAAATCCAAGACTAAGAATCTTGATGACCACTTGTTAGGAATGAACCGAACAAGGTGATAACATTTTTAACACAAAGGAAGGACCAAATTGTTACCATTTGTAATGACCCACTCAATCTCATTGGCTTGAGAGCACAATGAGTCATTAATTGTCCTTAATAGACATCCCCAAGATGCCAAAGGCTGGTAATAAATGCTGAATGGTTTCAATTAAAAGTGGGGGATGATTTATCCTTTAGTAAATAAACAAAAAAACAAACAAACCATAACCAAACCATTTACTAAATGATGCATGAACAAAAGAGAGACAACTCAACAACTTCATGTATCACAAAACCATATCTAAGTGTGAAACATCGGAAGACCAAACCCATATCAATGTAAATAATATATAAATGAATCAAGAATCTCAAGAGGCCACAATAATCCATGTTCTACATGCTCCGATCTCTACAATCATCAAACAACCCAAATATCAAGAGGTAGTGCTAAAAATGTTGGAAACATTACATTTTCCCCTATCCCTGAAGGTAGCCTCTACAAAAGACCCAAAGTGAAAAATCAGAGGTGAGTATAAAACTCATTAGGTTCTCCCCAAGACTTCCCTACTCATTCCACTAGTATAAAAGAGTTAATAACATTTATAAAAACCTATTTATATAAAAACAATTCTCAAAATAGGTTATAACTACATATAAACAAGTTTCCCAAAATCATTTGCAAACAAAGGCATACAAGTGATATTAAAATTTTTTTACTACAAGATATAATTTTATAAAAATACCAACAGGTCTTCAAAACCATTTCACAATATCCATTTTGGCATCCTGAAACCATTCGACACACCCATGCAACCAACCATACATGATACATTATGGTAGTTCCATACTCATGAGTGGTTTCTCGTCAGTCTACCAAGTCGTCACAAGGAACTTGTTTCCCATGTGACTTTAACCCTTTTTCATGAGAACAAGGTCATATTTATAAAAATCCTCACATTCAAAATATGAATTCACACCCCAATATTCCCAGGGATCATGCCAAAAAAACCCTTTCAATAAAAACACTATTTTATTAAGAACCATTTCCATCAAAACCATTTAAATTACTAATAATTTCAATAAAACACCATTTTTATGGAAAAACCATATTTTATAAAACCATTTTTCAATTAAAAAAAATCCATAATTTAAAATCACCATTTTAAATTCAGGAAACTAAAACAATTTGTACAACAAATTACCATGATTTCACAAGTCCACAAAAATGGCAAATGGTCACTAAATAGATTTATTCAATGTATCAAGCCAAGATTCCACAATCAATTGTATTAATTTTACTTAATTTGAAACTAATCCAATCAATTGTAGTAAGAGGAGTAAATAATGAAGCCACTGACCTCAAAGGTTTCGACAAAACCCCAACGAACGAAGAACACAAAAGAAAATTGGGTCAATTCTCGAAGAATTCTCCTTAGATATCTTCTCCTAGAAATATGAATACCAAATATTATCATAATTGGCATCCAAACACCTATATCTACCCATAATGATTTTAGATATATGAAACCAAGATAAAAGAACAAGTATATCTAAGAAACCGATCTAGAACGATGAAGAACAATCACATACCTCAAGAATCTGGCTTTGATTCACTAAGGAAAACCTTTAGATTGCCTCTGGAATGTTGGTAGAACCTTCTTTGACCTTAGAAGAAGACAAATCTCTATTTATGGATGCATAGGAGAAAAAATGAGCCACTTAGAAGAAAAAGTTTGTGAGATCCACTTTTTTAGGATCTCACATAAACCATCCACACGGTTAGTTCGCACTGTTAGGAAAACCATGTGCTAACCGTGCATTAGCTACTGCCTAGGTAGACCCTTGTAAGGCTTCCTTGCATAGTCTCCCTATTCGAGCTCTAACTGTGCTGGAGCCACTACTTCAAGAGGACCAATTATGCACGGTTTGGACGCACGTTTAGAAAAACCGTGCTCCGCCCGTGCGACTTTTATTTTGCCTCAAAACTACTTCCAAAGTTTTCCCAACTCTTCCATTCATCACCATTCATCTTTATAACTATGAAAAGAATCAATTAAGGTTTAAATACCAGTAACTAGGGGTATTAGACTTCATCCTCTTATCCTTTAATGTCTTTACACATTTAACTATGTGCCAATTGTTAATTGCAATATTTTTGAAAGCTAGTTTGGAATGATCACAAGATGCATTAATTGAGTAACTATCATGCTAGACATCTCATTTGGATAGTAAAGACATTGATCATCACATTGGTTGTTGAATCGATTCATCATATTTTCATTCACTTACTAAAATAAAGTGATAATTAAAAACTAGTAAATTAATACTACTAAAAAACTAAAACAAATAAAAAAACATTAATTTTATTACTATTAGAAGACATATATTCCTTAGATTATGAATATTTTGGATTTAATCTATGTTATCCATGATAAATTTTCTAAAAAAGGCACCTAAGAAATTTTTTTACCTTAATAATGGATAATGATGATCTTGTGAATTTACAAATTCATATCCTCTAGGATGTCAAATTAGGTGTGCATCAAGGCCCGTTGTAATCCACCAGTTCCCAATCAAGTCTAGCTCATGGTAGTGTTTTCATGTTTTTCCCCTAGGTACATCTGTTCTAGAACCATAATTAATTATAGTATCCATTCAAGGATACATTTTCCTAGAGACCAGTTACTCTATAATTTACCAAAATTTATAGATGTATTATTATGTTTAGTATTATCCCTAAGAATTTCTATAGTGTTTTATAATCCTAATCCCAAAACAACTAAACTTTTCCTTTCATACAATCTATGAAAACCCTAATATTTATTACACTTTATTTCATGATTTATTACATAATATTTTACATAATAAAATGTGTAAGATCAATAATTATAGTGTCTTTTGGAGTCAGGTACATAGAATAACATCTTGAAAATGGGATTGAACAACATTATTGAAAAATTCCTTACTATGCTTCTAAAATTCTATAGCTTTTAAAAATCCACTGGATAATATGGGGACATAAATGAGAAAGGGGTGAGATATAAATCCTAGTAAGGGAATATTAAAAGAATAACTTGGGGGAAGAACTACATTTCACACAATAGAAATTTCATTTGTACATAAAAGGGGTGATAATCATAAACCTGAATAAAAATTCATGATATAGCATGGTAACATAACAGCAATATGGGAAATGTGGATACAACTTAAAACATGGAATCATAAACATTGGTAAAAGGTAAATGCTAATAAATCATGATAGAAAAAATTGAATTATTGATTTGGTTCATCACATAGTCTCTTTCATTTTGTCTCATGAGATGAAAACATTATCCAATGCATTGGAGCAATATATAATTCTAGGCGTACCTGTCACTTCATTTCACTCACATGAATAAGTGTACCACATAGATCATAAAATAAGGAACAATTAATAATAACATTTTATTAAAAAATTATGGAGTAAAAAATAAATATATGTAATTCCCCAATCAATAAATTATAGGGGATTAATGTTGAACACCATTGATATGCAATGGGTACGAGTATTCATTACATAATTGTTTTTCATGATAAATTGTTGTCTATTTTCAACAGCATAACGAGGGAAAAAGACTTATCATTGGAGGGATTGATGAGAGTGAAATGGTTATATCATCATTTATAAATAAAAATGATAATACTGGGTATATGGAAGAACATATACCCACATTATAATTTGGAGATAAAGGGCATAAGATAATGAAGATTCTTAAATAAATAAGAAAATTAGACATGGTAACTAGTGTTCATTAAGGTTCATTGGAGAGATTAATGATATTTATAGGAGTATATAATTACATGGAAATAAAATTGGAAGTAACAAAAACATACAAAAACATACCAAAATATGAATAAATGAAAATTATAAGGCCTAACTTAAAATATGTTCTTGAATAAAAAGTAGAGCGGCAAACCCCTTAATAAATTTTAACACGGTAACGGGTGTACATAAATATTCATGGGAGGGTTTAATGAGACTAAAAGTGGTGTAACATCACATGGAAATAATAGGTATGCAATATTCATGTATAAATAATCCAAACATGAATAAATGGAAATTAAGAGGCATAAAAAAAATAGGCTAGTGAATAAAAAAGAAAAGAGGGGGATCACATATAAATTTTGGCATGTTAACATCTTAGGTAAATTCTATAGAGAAAAGCGATAAATGGAATATAATTATTATTGAATAGATTTTACATTATATGGATCAATATAAATACATGATGACATAACCAATTGAGATTTAATAGGCTAATTAAAAAGAAGGTGCTTGAATAGATATGGGAAGAGAGAAATCCCTTACCTTAAAAGGGTGATTCCTAAAGATTGGTCGAAGTGTCTTGAGAGATTGAGGGGACCTTGGGGGGACTCAAGAAAGGGTTTCAATGATCAAGGACATGCTAAAAGGTTTTTGGGTTAAGAAAAATGGTAGTTTTGTGGGTTTATATAGGAAAATAGAGGAGAGTTCATTATTATTTCCCAAACATAGGTTTGGGAATCTATATAATAAAATAATAACAACAAAAAACCGTCCCACAGGTTTTTCTATAATTTCTTCTAGAGGTGGTTTTCAATATTTTATGAGGCCAAAGTCTGAACATATTAAAATATTATCTTTTCTGATGTAGATGTGAGTCATGTTCTTAAAGAAATGATTTAAAAGACATAAATATAATATAGGTTTTCGAGGATTCATAAAAGAATTATAAAATTAATCAAATAAAATTAAAATAATTTTCTTTAATTTTTAGACATAGTTATGTTTATTGAACCATTTTATTATATCAATCACATCACTTTTATATCATCATGATGTCATAATACACACCATATATTTATACTATATTTAATTTTTACCTGAAAATTTGATTGTCTCAAAACATTATGAGAAACACACCATTTCATAAGTTCAAAATTATTCTAAAAAATATTATTTATTTTATCAAAATAATATTATAAATACATGAATTTTGAATTTTAAAATAAAATTGACATTTATTGTGAAATTATGGGTTTTTTGGCAATAGTAGGTTTTAAACCATTATAAAAATTACATTTGACATAATAATAATTACATTTTCAATTAAATTAATCAATCATAATTTAATAATAATATTTTATTAAAATATAATTTATTTAAAAAATACATTAATTCATCAAAATGAATATCTTAATTGAAACTGCATATTAATCCAAAACAACATTTCTATTTTATCATATCAAAATATTTTTTTTATCAAACTTGTTACATAATCATTAATGAATTCTAAAAAATAAGGAATAAATATAATAATAATTTTAATTAAAAGTAAATACAAATATTCATAATGTTTGGGTTACTTTGTTTATAGTCTTTTCTAAATTATTTTTACCCTTAATTAACATATTTTCCCTTTATAGTAGTAATAAATATTACAATGACTACTATTTATACAGTGAAAAATTTAATTTTACCCTATAAAATAATATTAATTATAATTATTAAAAATATGGAATCTAATTTATGAATATAAATTCAAAAAGGTGTAATAATTTAATTTAATATAAAACCTGAAAGTAAAAGGAAATCAGTTTTCCAAAAAATGAATTTTTATTTTGGAAAAGATGATTTTAATTTAAATATATAACTAGTAATCATCCTTATATGAATTTTAATTCATAATGATATATGTAATCTAAATATTTAATTTATATCATTTATCATTAGGGTTTATTTTAATTAATTATAATGAATAAAAATTATAGTTTTCAGAAAAATATGTTTTTAATAAAAAAAATACACTTATAATAAAATCTAATTAAAATAGAATTTAAATTTAAATAATTTTATAACTATATAATACCTATGTTATATTGAAGTAAAATTAAAATAATATTGAGATGCTTATATTACTTAATTTATCATAATAAATGAGAATTTTACTTACAACAATATTTTTCATTATTCACAAAAAATCTATATTTTCAAACAATATAAAAATTACCCTTATGTAATTCTTGATATATTTATATCAAAAGTGAAGTTCATTTTATCAAATAAATTTTCTAAATGTTCTTGAAAATAATAATAATTTATTTTTTTCATAAAATTAAATAAAAAATACTTTTGATGAAAACATATTTTGATGAACAAAAAAAATTACCAATAATAAACCATGTGTATTATATCAATTTAATTATGACAAATATCTGTTAGAAAATATTTTTTTTCAATACATAAGAGAAATGAGATAACTACACACATCTATAATAGTGAAATATCTAAGCTTGAAATACTCCATGTTAATATAAATATTAATAATAAAAACACTTTATATTAAATTAAATAAAAAATATAAGATCATTAAATTATTTTCATAATTTTGAATTCTTTTATATTATAAATTTTTTAAAATTGACATTTAGTGTCATTTACCCATGAATATTAATGAATCAATTCTATAACATTGATATATTACATGGAATCACAATAGATTTTCACAAAACCCTTTAGATATTTTCACAATTCTATTATATGGAGTGATTTACCCTCTTTCATGATATAAATTTTAGGTTTTAATAAAACATGCTCACAATTGGACCACCCGATATTTTTTTATGGATCAAAATTTTATCCATCTACACTATCAATACAATAATACAAGTGATATATCTTATATAGAGTCTATTTATCTTTAATACTTTTAGAAAACAAGGAAAATGTTTTGTTAGACTCATTCATATTGTTGGAACCTATCTAAAATAACTATAAAATAAATCTAAAATCCGATCAATGCACAATATATACCTATTGTCTCTCTTAGTTATTGATATTACCAATCATATCGAGTATATGAGAAGATTATAATGTTTATTTGGTCATAAATTATTAAAATAATTCCTTTAAATAATTAAGTGAATACTTTTCTTCTTCTCACAAGAATTTAAAATAGACTTTTAAACAAATTTATCACTTCGTTTCTGAAGAAAAATTTACTCTAACATAGATTAGTTTACTTATTGCTTAAAAATGATTCTTAGTATTTGTACAAATATTGAGAATATCTTACATTAAGATTTTCCTTCTCAAGGATTGATCTCAAATTCATGTTTTATGATGATGTAATCATTTATCTATAATAGAAATTTTATCAAATGGGAATCATGTTTTACACTCATTCCGTAATTGTTTTAGTAAATGCACTCCAAATAAAATGATATAACCATTCAAATTCATCATATCTACTAGTTTACTAATATCTATATTTCATTATGAATGATCAAAACTTTTATCAAAATACAATTCATGATTATATTTGGTATATAATTATTTCAATCATATTATATATATTTCATAGATGGTTGAGTGGATAAATCTTTATTTAAATACATCATATAGATTGACTTAACTCCATTCCTATGTTATCTGAATTAACAAGGTTTCCTAGCTAAGTTTAACCCCAAACATGATTCATATATAATCAATTAGTAGTTATGGTCACTTATAATATGGTTTTCTAATATAATATAATGAGCTGAAACAAAATGGTTAGGGTTTATCTTACATAATGATCGAGGTCTTGAGAATTTTTTGATTTGAATGTAATATAACCTATAATATTTTTCAAGGGTATTTATAAAATCGCCCTATTATCTCATGCATTCCATTTTCATGTATTCAAGATTCTAATTATTTAGTCTTCAATACAATTCCTTCCACTAAATTTTTATGTTATAATAATATTTATGCATGACTCTTTACACAAAAAATAAATTATATTACTAACCAAAATTAAAAGTAAAATTATATTTACCACTTATGAAAATATATTCTATCTATAATATACTTGAAAACATTTCATGCGAAGGATTAAAATTATATAAAAAATAATCCCTAAAAGGTATAATAATGGAGAGATAATTATTGATGCCCATATTTTATAGATAGAACCAATGAACTTATTTCATTGAGCAGTCCAACCCAAAGTCTATCTACCCATGGTTTATTACAAAATAGAGAAATAAATTTCACCATAATGGAAACAAATGTGTTTAAATTATAATTAAAAACATAATTCAATCTCTTATCCCTGTAAAATAAAAATTCAATGTATAATAAAAGTAAATCAATTATCATACCCATCAAAAAACTCATTAAATGCATGTCAGATAATTTAAAGAAGGATTTTAAGTATTTAAAATAAATGATATATATATAAATAATTTTTATCTATAAATAAATTAGTGAATTAACTAAATAAATGAATATTTTTTAAATTAGTATATGAGAAATGAATTTATGAACCATTCATAAAAAAAGAAATTATAAAAACTTTATAATTAATCCACGCATTATGGAAATTATATAATGAAAATATCTAATATTTAATATTATTTGAACATTGATCAAATAAATTATCAAAACAACATTTAATATTGTTAAAATAATTTTTTTCAAATAAGTTGTTTTAATTTTAACATTTCAAGTTAATAATTATGAATAATTCATAATTAAATAGATACACATTTATAATTTACCTTGTTTTATAAGTTATAAAAACTTTATAAAAAACCTTATAATGTTTATATATGAATTATATATCAAAATTTTATGTTATACATTATAAATTTAAAAGTATTGATAATTAAAAATTAATATTAAGTATATTATTTATTAAATATTTTATAAACATTAAATAATAAATTATATACATTATATAATTAATTAATTTATAAACACTTTATAAATTAAATATATATAGAAAAATTTTCTTTTCTTGTAATTTATAAATGTAGGACCGGTTTCCCTAGAACTAAATTCAATGTATTTATCATTACATGTATTCATTTTTTGGAATATTAATAACTCTTTATCATATCATGATTATTATTCTAGATAACATAGTATGTAATTATTTTGGAAGAGTAATTGTCAAATTAAAAGGTTTTGGTAGTTCTATTCTGTAATGGGAACCTATAAGTTACATAAAAATATTCTTAAATATATTTTGGTACCTAGATGATATAATTTAATGGGATTCATATAATACAAGGTATTAGGGGTAGAGACTCATATAACTTTTACCCACATTCTCACGGTGTACGTCCTCAGTAATTTTTTGTGTAAGAGATTATGAGGACAAAACCCATTAGTAAGAAATTCACATTTATATGTTTTATTGATTATTACCATCTAGGGATGTACACATTGGTCCTTATAATTTAAAATTATTATTATTTAATATCATTAGTTGGGTAATTTTATGTATTGATGAAAATCATGATGAAATATGTTCATAGAAAAATATGATACGTTTGGGGAGTCTCTTGTTATATTTCATTAAATAATAACATGAGAAAGGATTTTCCTCTTATATTCTTTAATAGTGGTAGATATATCATGCTATTTAATGGGAATTTAATACCCAGATTAAATCCATTGACATGGTGTTCATGATAAGGTTAATTTTTATAAATTCAAATAAAATGATATTGATCACATAGGTTTATGGAACCAACATACAACCTTATTGATTAGTGATATCATGATAAAGAGATTATATTAGATAGGAAGCATTCTTATGAGTTTTTATATCATTGTGATATTGACATCTTAATCTATTGGTGTCATGGTGAATTTCTTACCACAACCACTAACAAATAGTCCTAGAGGGTCACACACTTAGTGTATCTAGAAAATTATATAAAATATTATTATTATTTAAGAGGATTAAAAAATATTTTTCTCATATATGGTTAAATAATTATTAATGGTTTCCTAATTTTATATATCCAATGACTATTTAATAGAGATAATGTGTGAATAATATTTAATAAATATTTATTTTCTATTTAATTAATATAATATTTAATTTTTTTATTGGTGAATAATTCAATGATATTAATTAATTAAATAAAATGAAATTCTTCAAGGACCAATAAATAATTTGGAGGAATAATAAATGAATTAATATGTTTAGAAGGGAATAATATATATCAAATATTATTTGTATAATGTTTTAAAAATTTACATAAGAAATACTAATAATTAATCTACTCATTTTTCATATGTTAAGAAATTATAATAATAATTTCTTATTATAAACATGGGTTTCTATGGTGATTAAGAAAATAATAAGGGAATATTTGTAATTATTATTTATCAAACCTAAAAATAATTAAACTTAATTATAATATTTCTAACCCAACCCCAAGACATTTATTTCATAATGAAATTTAGAGAATCTTCTAAAGTCCTATATAGATCCTCTATAAGAATTCTACCAATGATAGAGAAAAATATTATGCCACCAACCCTCTAGATTCTAGAGAGATCAAGGGAAATCCTTCTTTAAAGTGATTTTTGTGGCTCTCAAATATTAGTGAAATAGGTGGTAGGATCTTATGTGATATCACTTATAGAATACTAATACATCACTCAGAGATTTTTAATTCATGTTTGAATCATCATTGGATAGAATCTAAACTTGACCACTATAATGTAACAATGGTACGATGTAGGGACATTGTTAGATTTATCAATAAAGAAATAATTCAACCCTAGGTAATTCTTTAACTGCATAAATTAATTATAATTAATTATGTTATTATCCTATTTTTGGGTTCTCACATTATTTCATAAATTAATGCTTGAACTAATTTTATTGGTCATGAAATTCTACATCATTTATATCTTGGAATAATCATTGACTATGAAACAATTCGTGTTTTCTGAGGCCCAATGTGTGCTTTCATTGAACCAATAACCACCATGTGCTATCAATGTGGGTCTCATAATTTATAAATATTTAAATATCATTGATTGATTCGAACATTTATCATTAGTTTTCAGTTCCTATTTAAATTTTCTTTAAATCAAAATTGTGATAACTTATATTATTCTTCTTCATTCTAACAAATATAGCCAAAATAGATAATGTATAAATGGATAACAATAAAACAAGACATTTGGAGGTTCTATGGATTATATAAATATAAAATAATAATACACAATGTTTTTATCATAGGTACAAGCCATGTAACCATGTTCAATGCACTAAGAAAACCCCAGAATTAATTTGGAGCATCATAAATTTATTTCACGTAGTGTGTAATTAATATACACTTCACGTTGATTGGTCAATCATAATGAATTTTTATCTTTATATCATGATGTATAACTTGCGTATATGATATTTATTTTATTATTAAATGATGACATATGGGTTTATTACATGACACATGTGGCTCATAATCATGTAACTCAAATATAACACCAGAGACCCTACTATAGTAGTTAAATAGTATCAAATCCAAATCATGTATCAAGTGATAAAGTGGTAATTTTATTACATTGGAATAATATAAAAGGGATATCACCCTTAAGTAGAGATTATTTTAGTAGTCCTTAATAACAAAATACATAAATTATTTCAAATTTACAATGGAAATAAAATATAAAACATAACGAAAGAAAATTTCCAGCATCATTTAAAAGTATTAAAAAAATCTTATTCATATCTAGGGAAATGGATATATAATAATGGTGAGCTCAAATTCTCAGTAAGGGATACATACATTAGAATATATCATGAATAAATAAGGAATAATCAACTTGAAATGGTAAATAACAAAAAACACATTCCATTTAATCAAAAACATGAGCCTGAAATGCATCTATGGATAATATCAATGAAAAATCTCAGGGATAATAATAACTGAATTATCATTGAATGAAATGAATAATTCTGTATTTTATGACCTCATACATCATGATATCATTACCATGAAGGCCTTTCACCAATATATTTTACACTTTTGGTATCCATACACCAAAAACCCATTTAATAAGGCTATCCAAATAATTCCTAAACTATTAAAATTTCAATTTAATTCATGAACAATATTACTTATCAATAAATTTCTATATTGAGTAATGAATATAGAATATCAATATTTCTCCAATCAATTAAAAATATTTCAAATAAAAACACCACATATAACAATAATATAATGTTTTATAAATAATAATAACTATGATTCAAAGAATATGGATATTTAAGTTAAATAAAATTTCTCTTGAAAAATGATCATAATAAAGTGAATATTTTTGGGGAAGGAAAATTAAAACAAAATTAATCAATAGAAGAGAGATGTCTATTGGAATAATAGATATTGTAGTAAAATCTAATATTTTAAAGAATATATTAAAATGGATGTAAAAAATTTAAAAAGAATTTTCATTAATAATTTTTTTATAAAATCATTAAAATATTTTAGAATAACCTACAGTGCATAAAATGGTCATGGTAGTTGGAAATTTTGTTAAGGTGTATACATTAAAAGAACATTCCTTGGGACTTTTTATAAAGAATGTCGAAAAATAATTTTTTGGTAAAAATAGAAATATCACCTTTAATCCTTGTAAAAATTATAAGATACCATAAAATTTCCTTAATAAATATTTTTTATAAATAAAATGGACATTTGTAAAACAATGTTGAAAAATATGGATATGTGAGAGAAATATACTCGATCAAGAAGAGAAACATGACTGACTTTTATTTAAAGCATTACCTTTATAGATTCAAGTTCTTAAGAGTGGAACATTTAAAAGTAAATATGGAAACTCATTAAATATCAATATTATATTAAAATATATAGACTGTATTAAGATATATTATAAAATCCATTCAATCAAAATAAGAGAAATTCCAAAAAAATTAATTTTAAAATAAATTCATATCACTTGTGGATTTTAAAAAATAATACTATGAAATAATTCATATGAATTGAAACATATAAAATATTTAATAAATATTAATTCATGTTAATTACATCAAATTGTTAGTATATACACTATATAAATATAAATAGGTACGTAATACCAAATATGTCCAAATAGAGTGGAAATTAAGATGAAATCCCATACCTCACATTACCCTTAGATGAACATGAATAAAAATCATTTAAAATTGTTTAAACATGAAATTAATTTATAATAAAACTATATTAATATTTATAATATCACATATGACCCTATTATAACACATTTTTACCAGTTCATCAACAATCCTTCATGAATATCATTATTTTAGGTCTTAACTACTATATTTTATCACACATGGGTAGTCATTGAAGTTTGGGTCCTTGTACTTTTATTACATTTCCATTATATCCATAATGGTAATAATTATATAAATATCATATATATTTATTAAATATAACCTTATTACCATCCATATAATGAAAAAACAAAAAACATATCACATCGCTTCATAGTGATTGTAGTCCAAACATACACAAGAGCGACATTATCGTATTTCAATGAATTAGAATTTAAGAAGGTATTTGTGAAATTATAGTTATATTATTATAATTATATCTTAAATATCATCTAAATAAATTATTTCTGTCATTGTAACTATTCATGTAAAATAGAGATGAAAATGAATTACACCACTTTGTGAATATGGTAAGTTGTACGTACGCACAAGCAATGTTTTCTCTTTTCATATGATTGAAAAGATAAGTTAAATAGTTGTAAAATAATAATAATAACATCTTAGTATATTAATAAAACATAAGTTATTATTTTAAGAAGATTTTAATAGATTTTTTAGGAATTTTAAGAAGAGAGAAATTTGAAAGAGTCTCTAAATAAGAGTACCTCTTATTCGAATGATATTCTTTAGATATTCTCCTAAGAGACATAAAGTTTTTCTTTTAGGAAGAAAAGAACCTCCACAACCTTGAAAAGGATTTTTAGGAGAGGACTTTAAAGGTTTTGGTGGAGATAATAAGATCTAGGTTTTGTATAGAAGATAAGAGACATGGTTCCATTTTATAATGAATAAAAGGAAACACATGGTGTAACACCACAAGATTCCATGGAATGCTTCTCTATGAATAATAAAATAGTGTGCGATGTATGCAACACTGAGTTCAAGCGCACCACGACCTATCAAACTATCCATTTTAAAAGCAGTTATATATAGTAATACCCATTTTTTGAAATTTTATAAATTTTATTTTTCAAATTTGACTTCATTTTTGGATTTGGAATATAAAAATTAGATTTGGATGAATTTTTTTCACTTTTATGATAACTTTGATATTTTGATGAATAGTGAAAAATAAAAAATTTTAATTAAAAAAACACTTTTTAAATTAAAATAATTTATAGTGTTAAATTATAAATTTTATTTGTTTTAAAGTATAATCAGATTATATTCTTATCATTTAATTTAATGTATTTTATTGGATGTAATTTTATATTTAAATTATATATAAACACTTGTCAATCTTTTGATAGTTTTTACTTCATAAAAACTCAATTTTTGGTATTGACAACAGAAATTAATTTTAAATTAATTTCTGCAAATTTTATGTCTGAATTTGGAAAATTTTATTCCATATTTTGAATCAAGAGTTATAAATTATGTAAATATATAAGTTTTATTTTTAGACATTATAAATAGTAAATTTAGTAAATATTTTATTTACTATGTTTTAAGGGAAAATCTTGTAAATAAGGGAAAAACATATATTATAAATATAATAAATTACCCTAACACATGTACTAACCCTATTAGATGATACATGTCTGAACATGGTCATCATTGGGTCGATTTTAGGACTACATAGATCCACTTGTAAGTGAAAATGACACTTTATAAAACTTAATTTAAAGATAAGGGAAATTTAACCTAAACATATATCTTTTAGTAAAAAAATATTTATATGAGGTTTTATAATTGATCTCTTAGACTGTAAATAGTAATTAAAAATATAAAATTTTTTCCTACATCATCATATTTATTTATAATTTTTAGACATTAAATAATTAAATTTATTTATGACACATTGATGATACATTAATTATCTTATTAATGAATGATTAAAATAATTTGTGTTATAAATATTAAAATAAATGTAAATTGAAACTTTTGATTACATACAAGAATTATATAGGTGAATATTAAATTTTAGGTTTAATTAAATGTATTTTTTGAGGTAATGAAGTCTTTATAACTTTCAAAAAAAACAAAATACTAAATAGTGTCAAAATTGACAGAAATGAGTTTAAAAACATACTATTTTATTAAATGATGTAATACTCCTAAAAATTTAAGATTTAGAAAAAGTAATTTTATAAGGTTAGATATGTCATTAATGAACCACTTGATGTTATCTTGTCTTTTTTAGTGTGTTTATTAACCATGTAATATAAAAATACAAGAAGACATGGTAATTGTTAAAATATTTACCTAAGAGTTAAATTTAAAAGATAAGGTTAATACGATGACCTAAACATTTCTAAAACCAATTTATTGAAAGTATTTAGAACCATAACCACATTATCCTATAATTAAATCTATTTTTATCTATTAGAAACCAAAAATTATTTTAGAATAAATTAATATTTCAAGCTTTTCCTAAAGTGCCTCTCACCTCTCTTATAAAAGGGTACTTCTCATTCTCTCAAATTAACACCTCCAAAGCATTTTGGCTCAGCCAAAAAATTTTCAAATATCCTTCAAACTACCCTCAACATAACCTATAGGCCTTAATTTGATCATAAATCCAACCTATGGAGCCCTTTTGTTCAAATGAAAAGGAAGAACCCGAAGAAGAGGTAATTATTTCATCACCTCTTTCAAAGTTGTGTTCTTCTTCCACTTCCTCTTTATTTGGTGTTTCAATACTAAAATGATAAATCCAGTACTTTAAACATACATATATGTTATTATAAATATCTTAAAACCATATTCATTATTCTTTCTATCTAATTAATGTCAATGTCACCATACATTTGTACGTACGACTTAACGTCTCCACGTCGTGATGTAGTTTGTTATTCAACACTTCATTATTTGGATGAGTATAATAATGAGTGTAATTGATGTAAATAATAAATATAATATGTTAATTATTATATATATATAATATATCATCCAATTATTTATTATTTCACCGTTAATAGAATGATATTTTCGCTCGTGCGTACATACGGCTTACCATCTCCACGGCACGATGAGATTTCATCCCCCATTATTACCAATAAAGAATAATTTTCATTTGATGATTAAAAATAATATTTAAGAACTAAATATAATTTTTTATATGAATTAAATACATCTTATACATAACAAACAATACTTACATAACAAAACATATAAAGGAAAAATAATCAGTTAACACCTGAAACAATGACACTACTAAAATATTATTAACAATGCAATATTATAGGACCTTATATGATATCATATTTATGTATGTGGTACTTGTACAATTTAATAAAAATTATTTAACCATTATAAAAAAGATAATGTACCCTCTAATAATGAAAAGTACAAGTTAAGGGTTAATTTTACAATCTCTTTATTATGTGAGGTTATTAATACGTAAGTATCTACTGGGATATCTTTATCATCCACATTAGTGTTTCTTAAAAATTTATTTCAAAACATTTTTACTATTTCCTATAATATTTGTTAAAGTCATTTATACCCTTGTTTAACTTTTTATAAAATGTTTTGAAAGAAGTATTTCCATCATTTTCCAAACAAGGTACTTTATGACCATTTTGAAAAATTAAGGAAAGAATGTTTTTTAACTTGTATAGTGGGTGCGGCTATTTTACACTGTTATAACACCTTCAAATCTTCCCTTACAAGCTTATAAGAATATTTTCAAAATAAATATTTTCTTTTATAATTACATGACTTTTAAATGATTTCAAAATATAAAGATATATTTCTCTCAAATGGTTTGGATTTTATCTTTGTCAACATCCTTTTTTGGATTTTATGCTTGTTTGAATTTGATTTATTATGATACAATCTTCCATTTTGTATTGAAGGTTTTGCGATATGTTTGAATGTGGATGTGTGATTTTGATACCATTCATTTTTATGGTTAAAGAATTGACATTTTGTATGCTAGTTTTAATACAAATGTTTATGTTATGTTTCAACCTTTTCTTATGAGGAATGAATTGGACTTAGTAAGTGATGGGTGGGGCCATCTATATCCCCTCAATGCATCGGTAGGTCTCATGAGGAAAATTAGTGTCTTGGCACTAGGCCTTGAAAAAAAATTTGTTTTTAGTCTCGGAACGAGGCCAAGAATATGTGGTTATGAAGTCCGGTATTATGAATTCCATCATTATGAAATTAGCTATTGATATTACATGTGATTATACAACTAGTAGAATATCCATGTGAATAAGTAAATGGAATTATTTGATTTATATTTTACATATTATACTAAAGTTTAAGTTTAAAAGGCTTGTGTTTTAGTCTTATACAATGCCTTAAATGTTTATGCTTATTTATGATAGTTTTCTCTATATTGTTATCCTTACTGAGCATCTGAGCTCACCCCTTTCTTATGTTTTTTCCCAAGATGCGAAGAAGTATATTATGATTGACCACAATGAATATTCTATGGGTTATGAGTGTGTTCAAAGGAGACACATTTATTCTTTTTAGTTTCATTATGTAATGTAAAACTTATGTATATATCTAGTACTTCTGAGGATACTAAACTAATCAGACTTTCTGGACTTGATCTCTTGTGATCATGCCAATGTTATTTAATAATGCACCGATTCTAGGTAACTGGGGTCGGGGTGTTACACATGGAATTGATTAAGTGATTTAAATATAATATATTTATTTTCACATTAAAGTGGTACAATGTGGTCATAAATTAAATTATAGGAGAGGATATTTTTGAAATGAATTCAACCAACAAATTCTGGATATGTTTAGGTTTTTTTTGTAACTATAAAGTTTAGTTTAACCACTTCATTTAATAATTTTAACCATTATTGCAGTAACAACACTTTCAATCTAAATGGGTTATAATTTTACTTATATGGTAATAATATGATCATATAAGGAGAAGAGATGAAATTGGGGACCGTATATTTTTCTAATTTTTCTTTTTTATGATTAATATCAATTTTAAATAATTTAATAAAATATTATTTTCCATAGAATATTAATAATGTCAATTATGAAACAATTAATTTAATTTGACTTTAAATTCATTAAAAAAAGGTTAAATTAGAATATATAATTTTAAGACAACTATAATATGTCATATATATCTATAAAATTCATGAGACACTATTAATATCCAAATAAATATTAATTTTAGAGTATTTAAATTAATTAATTTTATTTTACTAATAATTGAATAAATTTTTATCCTATTTTCTTTAGATTTTAAGATAAATATTTCTACCATAAAAATAAAGAATTAATTACCATGATAAAATAAAACCAATTTTATCTCAAAAAAAATTTATAACTGAACATAAGTTGTTTTTTCCCTATTAAAAAATATTATAGATAATAAAAGCAAGTGAGGAAAATTTTGGAATTTTCTTGACTTAAAATAATATAAATGTTGTTAACAAGGTCAAATGACACCAAAATGATATGTACTAAAATCTATAATGGATATGAAAAAATTATTCTCATAAAATGTAATAAAGGAATATATTGTGTTTATTTTTAATGCTTTATCTCATTATTTTTAACCTTAATTAACCGATTTACCCTTTACCGATGTTATATATTTTACCACAGTTATGATTCATAATGGATAAAAATAAAATAGACATATTTACCAAATTTTAAAATCATGACGATAAATATGGGATCTATTTTCCAATATTCATCTTATGGGATTAGAAGAAATTAATTTTAATATAAATGTATAGAACTCAACAAAAAAGTATTTTTAATGAAATGTTTTTTAAGTATAAAAATACACTTATTGTAAAGTCATGATTTTATAAATAGATTATTATAAATATAATATATCATATTTTACCTTAAGACTAAATAAAAAATATAATTACAGATTTAAATTACTTGATTTAATGAAAAAATAGTATTATTTTAAAAAATCGATATTTTTCAATTTTCACTGAAAAACCAATCATTTAAGAAAAATACAACAGTTTAAAAATAATTTAATATTGATATTATAATAAAAAATATGGTATTAATTTAAAAAAAATACATTTATAAAATTTTATTATTTATTTTTTATTCAAATTCTTGAATAAAACTATGTGTATTGTGAAATTGTTTCTTTAAAAAAAATTCTATAATTAATGCTTGGGTGTTACATTCACCCCTCCAATTAAATTCAACATCAAATTTTCCATAATTTAAACTCCAGAAAATATTTGGAATCTATTCATATTATTTTCATGAGGTTCCCACACCATCTCTTATATCTTATGATTTATTCAAAGTACCTTTAACAACTGAGTCGTCTGATTCCTCAAAACTTGTTCTTTATTGTCTAGAATCTGGATAAGCTATTCAGAGTTAGATAAAAAAAGTTTCAATTATATTTATTAGAGGTCAGCACATGCATTTTATCTTAAATACGCTTCCTCAATATAGAGAAATATAACACATCATGTACTTTAGAGAGGCTATGGGAAATTTCCAAACAGTAATCCACAACTCTAATTCCCACAAGAATTTCAAAAGGTCCGATATACCTGGGGCTAATTTTTCTTTTATTACCAAACCTTATAACTCCATTACATGGAGACAATTTTAAGAAAATGTGTTATCTATATTTAAATTAAAAATATCTCCTTTAGTTATCAATATATCTATTTTTTCTAATTTAATCATCATTAATATGGGTTTGAATAGTCTTTATCTAACAACCTGAACTTTTATAAATAAATTTTCCTTTGTGAATGAATAAATGTTTTATTATGAAATGTAGATATACAAAACACATGAACTTATTTTTTTATTTTATAACATTTCATGTTATATATTTTTTAATTTAAAAGATAATTAATCAATGTAAATGCTGATAATATGGTTGTTCTATAGTGATCATATTATTAGAATATATTAAGTGTTAAGATAAATCCAATTGAAATAGAAAAAATAAGTAATGGTATCAACTAGTATGATCAAACCCTATGAATACCATTTATTAGTGCGTCTAAGGGGGATTGAATCACTCAAATTTTACCTTGACCAATCCCAAGATGAGATTCAACAGGTAAAGCATGAGAAAAACCATTTATGGGAGAAGTTTGAGCTCATCTAGATCACAACACATACTATGTTCCTTGAACCACCCCAAGAAAATTTTACCATCGGACACCTTACCCTTAGGTATTTCACTATTGTAATAAGGGGTTATAGATCTCAAGCATAATAGTTTCAATTTTTATATTTTTAGTCTCAATGATTATCTTTATTTATTTTTATTATTACTTTATAAATGATAAACTAACGTGTTTGATGAAAAATAAAATTTAATAATATAAAACTCCAATTGTATTTTTCGGAAATATATAGTTTCAATTAATACACACTTTTTGATGAATTCAATTATTTTTGAAATAAATTATATTTTTAAAAAATATTATTATTAAATATTATTTATTAAATATAATTGGAAATACATTTTTATGAAGTCAAAACTAATTTTTATAAGGGTAAGATAACTATTGTTGAAAAAAACAAGTAATTTTAAATAAATGAGGATTTTTTATTTGAAAATAAATGTTATCATATTTAGATATTTTTTATAAAAAAAATATTATATTTAAAGTAATAATGTTGAAATTATTCAACAATGAATTTTTCATAATTTTTGATGACATTAAAATTGTAGGGTAAAAATAAAATATTATACAACTATATAGTCAGTATTGTGCCAACATAATGACACAATAGTGATCTAATATATAGAATAAAAGGTATCCACTACAAAATATATATTTCCCCTTTAAAATAATTTGTTTTAGGCCTATTTGATTAACTTTATAAACCCTAAAAAAATCCTCCAAAACATATTTTTCATTTGATGGTTTTAAAATTAATTATTTATATACATGACTCTGTTTCACTTCCCCAAGGATATTATTTTAATGAGTTAGGTCCTAAAAATTATGAAATAATGAGAACCACTCCTATTAGGTATAAACCATATGAAAAAAATCTTGAGAAGGTTTGTGGTTTTGATTCCTTTATCATATAGATTCCAAAATCTAATTTTAGTAAATTAATAAATAATTATCCTCTCTTTTTCTATATAAAACAAACCAATCAAAAATTTATCCTCACTCAAAGAACATTAATCATGACATTAATCATACTTTCCCTCTATAGATACCTCACAAGGCTCCCTCAAGCTCTTAAGAATCTCCTCCCTAGATTTTGGAAGCACCCTCTCAAGGTAAGGGACCATCTCATTCACCTTATTATCTAAGAACCATATTTAAATTATGTATATTTATTTCATATTAATAAAATTGGGATATGTTTTTCTTCATCCCTATTACATTACTTGGGATTTAAAAGTTATTAGAGACCACTTTCACTATCATTAATCACTTATATGAATCATTATGTTCCCCTTTTATACTACCAAAATTATCCTATGATATTACATGCCAAAATTTTGTATTGTGAATACCAATCCCCATTTACACTCAAGGGAATTCACCTAGATGTAGCTATCATCCTTTGATTGTGTAATTCCATTAATTTAACCCAAACTTCTTACTCGTGGTTTTTATGCGATCAGATATGATGCCACAATGAATTATCTATGTGGTACATTTATGCATAAAAATGATATGAACGTGAATGATGTGCCCGTAATTATATAGTCTTACAATGAATTAGCTAATGCTTATATATCATGATATAACATTTACTGTGCATAGTTGGTTATCCTGAGAACACAATGTTATTATGTACTTGTGGTTATCATTGACTTAAGTTTATAATATTAGGACTTATGAAGTTTCCACATTGCCATGATTTTTTATCACCTTGTATCTTACTTCTATGATCATGTTTATGATTCTCATCCATTTATGTCATAATTATATTCATATTTATTAAATAAGGCTTGATAGGTGGGTTATCCCTGGGGGGGGGGGGGGGGGGGCTATGGCCTACCTTTTCGGTCTTTTTGTGTGGTGTGTGCGTGTTTAATGTTATTATACCCCCAATCACCTAATATATATATATATATGTGAATATTGAATAACATGGTTTGATTTCATCACTCTATTATTTTTACTCCCTTATTGGGACTTATAGATCAACCCATTATTATTTGTGTTCCCAGGTTATGCTATGTAGTTTTAAAATAGAAATGGGATTTTAGAACATGTTATGGATGTTTTCAATAATTACATTGTATCTATATTTTAAGTTGTTATGTTATGTACCTAATTATCTAAATATATTAGAGTTTAAAAGGTTTTGGGATTTTATTATGTGTACCTTTATGTAAAACATCATGAAATAATGTTAATTAATGATATGAGTTGTTATAGTTGGTATCAATGTAAAGTTTAGTAATTTTTGGGGTTGGTATTAGAAAACTCTAAAGAAATCCTTTTAGAAAATACTAAACATATAAAAACAACACTAAATTTTAGTAAAATATAGATACTGTGGTTTCTAAGAAAATAAATTTATGCATGGATACTAAAAGTGGATATAGATTTGAAATAGTTGTTCCTAGGTGTTATAACCACAAACATAAATTCATGAACTATATTCAGTCGTAAAATGGTTTATAGAGACAATCCTTATTGCACACTTAATTGGACATTCCTAGGGGATATGAATTGGTAAATTCAAAAACTCATTAAGAAATATTATCAAGGGGAAAACAATTCCCATAAAAGTTTATGTTAGGAAATAGGTCATGGATAAATTTAATTAAAGGATAGATATTCATAAGATAATAATTATATGTCATTTTAAAATTATCACTTTAAGGTTCATGGTTTAACATTTGTGTGTTTAATAGTTTTAAAATATTCACCCCTAATTTCTTTTTATTCTATTCAATGGATGAAAAAAGAAGTAACCAAGTCAAATACCATTGTGAGAGGGAATGTGATGACTTTCCAAACTAGATGACTAACTCGATAGTAGAAGGAATAATGAAATTATTGAATATAATTTATCAATTTACTCAGATTTTTAAAAGAAATATAAATTAAGAGGAAATCTCAAACCCCCCCTAAGAAAGAGAAAGTTGGAATTGATAATTTTATGAGAAAAATGCCTATACCTTTTAGTGCATCTTTTGATCCCCTAGTCACATAAAAATGGGTCAACTTTATTGATAAGATCTTATCTATCCTTCAAATACTTGTGTAAGAGAAGGTCATGTTAGATTTTTATCATACGGAAAGAGAAGATGATAAATGGTGGAAATTTGTAGAAAATATGAAGATTTAGGAGGAGATCAAACCGATGGAGTGGAATGAATTATAGAAAATATTTTTGATATAAATTTTTCCCACACTCACTGACTTAAAATAGAGAGAGATTTACTTTCCCTTAAGAAAAAGGAAGGAAAATATATCATGGAGTCTGAGGTGAAATTAATAATAATTTCATGATACACCTCCATATTTATCATTACCCCTAAATGTTGAAGGTATCAGGGCATGCAACGGAAGCCGATGGGTTGGGTATTAAATTTTTTTTTATCACCATGACGACCAAAAATGTTGTATGAAATGATTTGATCCTCGGTACAGTCATGATGATCTCATGTGAATTAAATAGAGCTCTGTAAAGTAAATAGAATATGTACATTGTTTCAAATACAATCACGGATCGTCACCTAAAAGTGTTGCCTAAAGTATATGAAGCTGAACCCCTCTAGATCCTCCAGACATGATTCATGAATGTGTGTGATCACCATTTTTTGAATTCCATGTGCTAGCGTAGAGCTCTAACAAATCCTTCACCATCATTTTGATCACCTCAATCTTGTTCCTTGGATTCATCGAAGGCACCTTGGATCGATCACTCAGAGAGAGAATATAATCCTATCAAGAAAGAGGGAGAATATAAAGGCTATAATTTTTGAATTCATGAATAGTTGATGAAATGAGCATATCCTCCTACTAATACAGTGGGAGGTGTTGATATCTCGAAAGGGTTACCCAGCCCCCAGAAATAAAATTCCTAATAAATAGGGAATGTATAAATAAATATAAAAATCTAAACTACAATATAAATATTATTTATATTTTATCACATACTTATATCATATATTAAATATATTACCTGATAAAAATGATACATTTAACATAACATGTAATTCCCGGTAACAATAAACAAACCTGGAATATTAAAATAATATATGTTCATATGATGTGTTTTGTATTCACTTAATTTGTTGTGAATACTTTTAATAAATAAATTCAACCTAATTATTATTTACTTGCATAATAATGAATTTATTTATTCAATGATGATCATTAATAGTTGAAAAAACCTCATACCAGGTGGTGGGTCCTACTATTTCCAAAATTCCATGTCTCTAAAATAGTGAATATTGTTGAATGCACTATTGCGTGTGACCCCTTTGGAACTTTTCTTGATAGTATTGAATAATATTCACAGAATAAGAGAGAACTTTAGCAACAAATAAAGGCCCCTAAAGAGATAATGAATTGTCATAGAAATGACAATCAACCTATAAACAACCACTATGTAATATAATTTCTTTTTATTTTTATATCTCATAAATCATGACACACACATATGTCATTTACTGCTTTATTTTTTTCTTATATAACTAAATGTATTTTCCTACATCTACCATGGATAAAAATTTAGGAAGGTTCTAACTTCCTGATCAACATGGACATAGATATATTTCTTCCTTAACTCGAAAGCATAAAATTATATATTGATTGTTCAACCAATGCCATACCACCAACGACGCACCAACACAATCTACCTCACAAAAAATTCATTATGAAGGTTTTTACTTGCATCAAAGTATGTGATCAAATGGAACACATTGATACTGATATAAATTGGGGAGACCAATGAACATATACATAAAAAGGAATAACAAATGACACATGAAATATAAGGTGTTCCTATTGGCAGGTTTGTCCTCACGATATCACCTACCAGAGATCGCCAAGTGTAAAATTCATTAGAATATGTATCAATGATTATGAGCCCCATCACCTAATATTAAGATATAAACTTTGTCCGGTTAGTATGATGTATCTAGACCATAAGTAATTTGTATATGATTAATTTCCTAGTTTCTTTAGGTTATAATTATAGCCTAGGATCTTCTATAACCTTTCAATCAAAAAATTAATCTATGAACATTAATATTTAAATAGTCGATGAAAATATATATACACTATAGTGGTAATAATACATCATATATCACTACTAGAAATATGACCTATACCAACAGTTTTGGGAAAACCATTTGCATAGTTCACTAATTTGGACCTATACTAACTGTTTGGCCAAAATCATTGGTATATGTCACTTATATGGACCTGTACCAAAAGTTTTCCCTAAACCGTTGGTATAGGTCATAATTTGGAGCTATACCAATGATTTTGGGCAAACCATTGGTATAGTTTACTAATTTGGACATATACCAACGGTTTGACCAAAACCGTTGGTATTGGTCTATTTTAGAGGCCATATACCAACAGTTTTGGCCAAACCGTTGGTATAGGTCCCCCCTATACGAACGGTTTGTCCAAAACCATTGGTATAGGTCCCAAAATCAAAGAACCTATATCAACGGTTCTCAAAACCGTTGGTATAGGTCTATACCAATTATTTTAAGAATAGTTGATATAGGTACATGTATTTTTAATGTAATCTTCTTACAGAGGATATTAATTAAATCAAAATTTAAAATAATTATGATAATACATATATATATTTATGAAATTATTTTCACAAAAGTAAGTTAGGTTAGTGGTTAGGTCGTTCAATCACAAACGAGAGGTTCTGGGATCAAAACTAACCGAATGGTTGTTTTTTGAATTACATATACCAACGGTTTTTTGGAACCATTGGTATATATTTTCATATTACTTATACCAATAGTTCTCAAAACCATTCGTATAGACCTATCCCCACGACTTACTTGGAAACGATTCTCCAAACCGTTGGTATAGGCTATACCAATGGTTTGGAGGCCTATACCAACGGTTCCAAACCATTGGTATATGGTATTTTTCCAGTAGTGTATATCTGAATATATTCATGATATGGTAATTGAAAAATAAAATTTATTTGGGTATAGGGAACCCACTATTAAAACACAACCACTTTCACTAGAGGAAACTTACTAACCATCCTTGCAAACTCTCACATTATTATGATCATGTTTGTACTGAGTTACTACTTTAGTTGATGTTTCTATGACATATCCATTGTTTAGATATTCTGCTATGTGAGACCTCATCTCATTGAGTAATACTCCTCAAGAGATGTAATTAAAGAGTGTTTTCACTTTTCCCACTATCAAAACATGTCATCTTGAGTATCATAATTTATATTATGATAATACTTAATTTACTAGGTGAGATTTTAATAACTAGAACGAATCATTTCATATTTTACACTACTTATTAAATGCCTTAGAATATTAAACGTACTCTGTATTTGTAGGTATTGATACCACTGGCATGAATGAAATCTTGTTTCTCATCAACTTCTTCAAACTATGATGTTAGATCACATTGATCCAAGGAAGACAAGTTTTTGCCCTCACAAAACCAGTATCCCCTACTCTCTACATACCAGACATATATCTTATATACATGCTCAAGTATAATGAGGTTATTCTGATTTATTCCCTTGAAGTTCTCTAGGATATTTTAGATATTTTCCTTCCATAAAATTTATGTTGGAAATATAATTTATTTGTACATATCATGGAATACATGATTGGTCCATAATATCAGCGTATGTAAATCAACTCACCACATTAATATCCTCCCATTCCAATGCATGTCTTCTTGGAGAGATTAATACTATGTAAAATAGGACAAAATTCTCTCTCAAAAGTTTACAACTTTTATTTTTCAATCCCACATCAGTATATGTGTAATTTACTAGTTCTATGAAATTTCTCGATCTATTTTAATAGATCCTATCCCATATAACATAGTTTTACACATTATTTTAATCATTTGAGAATTAATTTTATCATGGTATTAACTCCTTCTAAGACCAATATCTACTTTCCATATATTACCAAATATATGGTACTTATAAAACCGTGGCCCTACCATTTACCTTTGATAGACAAACGGAAGAGGTTCATTCCAAATAAATGTGCTATGATATTTTTTCTTACTTAAATCCTGAACTATATTTGACTAAATTTCACCCTATATGGCATTATATGATGTCACCATCCCTTTCCTGTTGTGTGGTATACACACCTTCCACTAATTCTAGTATTGACATCAAATTCTCAATAAAAGGATTATATAAATTAGGAATGATAAGTAGAATTCTAATGGATTTAGACATAAAAAATTCGTATAACCAATTAATACCTATTGGTACCATGCTTGTACCATCCGTGAATAGTCTCACTTGAATACCCACTAAAATATTCAAAATAATAATCCCCCATACTTCGATACATGGAATCCATTATTGAATTTTAATTACCCTTATCAATTTTAGTTAATTTCCATATACTAACTACTTTTAGGAATTATTTTCAAGGAATAATATATCACTCTCCCCCTTGAATATAAAACCATCACTATGGTTTTAACCTTCATACAATGTGTGTGTCTCTGGAACATTCACATTTTCACAATATCTTGAGTAACATATTCCTATGACAACTATTTGTTCATCTCAATCATTGACTAAACCCAAGTTAATATTTCTCCCACTATCTTAAGTATATATTTTCACCCTTTTATAGAAATATAGTGCATGAACTGTGTTTCCTCTGGAAATGGGGATGACCTTGTTTGTTTAAGGTTCAAGCATTCCAATCGGTTTCTTATGGGTTTGTTCGTAGAACCGAAAACATCCAATGATTCTATATCCATTTGGACCTACTTTCCAAAGGTAGGTGCTCACTAGTTGTGGACCGATGAGGCTTAAGAACTTGTATTTGTCAAGAGGATGGGAGGTCAGACTCATCACACCTTTTTGGGTGGAATTATTGTTTACTCCAGGACTCTCTTTATAGATTTAAGTTATGTTCATGAATCCTTATTATATTACCATGTATCAAAATGATATTTCTTTTAGATTTGAAAATCAATGATTAATATATATAAGACTTAGAGAATCTTTAATATGTATTCAAGGTTCTTCATCGATAGAGAATCATCTGTATTTGTTAGAGATTCTTAGTAAATGGTATCCTTTAATACATTGTATAAAGATCTATTGGTTATTATGATAACCATACTGGTTTTAAAGCCACTCAGTGGGGCACTTGATGTTTATTGTCATTCAGAAGGACATGGATTATTTCAGAGTTGGGATTGTACCCATGGATGGGCTACCTACGTATCCTTGTTTAGAAAAGGAATCAGAACCCACGTAGATTGGGAATTAAGATACAGTTTAACGTCTTATGGGAAAGATGAGAATTAATGGGTGATAGGCTTGAACCTTAGAAAAGCTTCTTACGTACTCTACTTTTACAGTAGAGATCAAAGTCCACGTAGTTAGAGTAAATAAGTATGAGGTTTATGAATGGTTGATGGCTCAAAGAAAGATGTCATAATTAATTTGACACTCTAAGATCACGTGAGTCATGCTTGGTGTGAGAAACAAGAGGTATTGGTAAAACCTGACAGTTGTACCATGAGAGATGAAATCATAAGAAATAATGTGGGGCTTATGTATGTATGACTGCCCAAGATAGATGAGTATTAGTATTTACTTCAGGTAAGAAACCCGAGAACATGGTCCACAAAGGTATATGTTCTTTTATGGAGATTTGGATACTCTAACTTGGGGCTTACTCCTAAGGAAGATGCCCAAATTAGGAGAGGACTTGGGGCTTACTCACAAGGAGGATGCCCAAATCAAAAGAAATTAAGACCAGTTAAGAGAAATTATGACTGGGGCTTGAGAACTGGGGCTTATTCTTAAGAAGGAGGCCCAGGTTAATGGGAATTATGACTGTGGATTACTCCTAAGGAGGATGCCCAGGTTAAGGGAAATTGGAATTTGGGGCTTACTCCAAAGAAGGATGCCAAGAATTAGGGAACTTGGACTGGGACTTAATCCTGAAAAGGAGGCCCAAGTTAAGGAGACTTGAGAGTTAGGGCTTATTCCTGAGAAGGAGGCCTAAGTTAATGAAATTTATAACTAGGGATTACTCCTAAAAAGGAGGCCCAGGTTAGGGAACTTATCATCTTAAAGGATGAGGTTGAATGAATGAAATCTCTCACCTTAGTGATATAATGATATGTAAATCACTATGTTTTGAGAGAATTTCCATAGAATTTCTTTCAGATAAGGAAACCAAAAAAGGAACCATGCTATAAATGGTTTTGAACATGGTTCTGAAGGCTAATCCTTGAAGTGGAGAGAAGGATTTGAAGAAAGAAAGTGAATAGGCAGGAGGGGCACCCAAAAAGAGAGAGTCGCGCAAGTCCTGCGTGGGCGCGCAAGTCCTGGTCACGTAGGTATACCTGCGTGACAAAGGTATACTTGTG
The DNA here is from genome assembly GCA_963277665.1 of Viscum album. Classification (NCBI taxonomy): domain Eukaryota; kingdom Viridiplantae; phylum Streptophyta; class Magnoliopsida; order Santalales; family Viscaceae; genus Viscum; species Viscum album. The sequence continues at coordinate 1,610,723,519 of OY728158.1, forward strand.
CGACGGTCAACCCATAGGGTAAAACTTTGGCGAAGCATGGATCAAGCCCTTAGTGTTATCCCGAAAGACTTTTAAATGACTGGTGCGCATGTTCTGTTGAAGGGATAAGGCGGTGCACAACTGTCTTCAATTCCTTGAAGGTTTAGACACTTAGGCGCATAGGTGTTTATTCATTTCAACACTTAGGCCTTGTTCCTTCTCTTTATAACTTCCATTCTATGTTATAAATTACTTTATAAGTGTTCGGAAGGGTTTGATAAGAGACTAGGGTGCCGGGAGCTCAAATGTGAGTTTCTGGATTTTTCCGTCTTCAAAATGGGGGGAGCACAAGGGGTATTTATAGTCCTCTGAAGACCTTGGGAGAAAATAACTTAGTGCACGCAAGTCACCTGCGCGACCAATATGAGCTCCGCAAGTATACTTGCGCAGCCATGATGAAACTTGCGCAACCCAAGTGTAAAAAAAACCCTGGTCATGTCTTTGTCAATTTTTGATGTTTCTTTAAAGGATGAATCACTTTGTGTTAAGGTATTTACCTTTTTCAGTCATTAGATTATGTGATGGAAAAGAGCATCAACAAAAGTCCCCCCTTAGAGTTGGATCTGAAAGAAATGAGGATGTGACTCTGAGGAAAAGGAGAAAACCAAGGAAGAACGACACGTATGTTTTGAGCACGGAGGTCGCGGTGCATAAGTGATAGTTGCGCAGGCTTCAGCGTGCAGGGGTATGGCCTGGCCTATAAATATGTGCACCATTCTTTCACAAAGAACCCAGGTTTCAAATCACTTCTCTCTCACCGCGCAGGTTGCTCTCGTCGCGCAAGTATACTTGTTTTCCACGGTTTCATTTCTTCTGTTCATGTCGCGTTGCTGTAGAGGTATTTTGATCTGCGTGGTGATACCTACGCATCAAAACCTGCGTGACACAGTTACACTTGCACGCCAAAATTGGACTTGCGCGCCATAATGACTTTTTCAGTTTTTTATTTTTTTATTCAAAAATTTTATAAAAAATCAACTCACTTAAGAGTTAATTATTCGACCTTTGTGCAGATTCAGTGGCTCCTAGAAGAATTGGAATGGCTGATGAATTGGCTAGCAAGCAGATTGATGATATGATGAACATTGTTGGCCATGATTACTATGATATCTGCGACAACGCTCTCTCAGATTTGGCCAAGTACTTGAAGAAGTATCATCTTAATTTTCCACAGAGCATCTACTTGCTTCTATATGGCCATGGTCATCTGCAAGGAGTCAACATTCCAGATGTAAAGAATTATATGCCCGAGATGCAGCCACACTATTACTCCTATATTTCGTTTATGTAGTGCATTAAGAGCAACAAAAATGGTGTGAACTTTTAAATTTTTCATTCATTCCATTTCCTTGTAGATATGAAAATGGAAAACCATGGGATGATATGTTTTCTACTGCCGGTTGATGGAGAGAAGACTATCATGACATTAGAAACAATATTTTACAAGAGTACTCTCTCCCAATGGCTCTTTACTTCCAATGCTCTATTCTCAAATCCATGTATCCATCTTCCAAGTCTCTTGGACGGAAACCGAGTCACTATTTGATCAACATAAAATTTTATCAAACCGCACTCAAGAACATTCTTTTACAATTGTTCCAATAAGAGCTAGTATCACTGTATCTCTTATTGTATCCAGTTGAATGAATGAATTCTAGTTGGTTACTGATGAATCTCGGGATGCCGTAAATCAAATGAAGAGTTATGTTGAAAGCCTTTTTTAATTCCTGAAAAAGAGAAGAGATTCCAATATGTGCATGTACTTCTAACCCTTTTTTATCAATGAAAAACACTTTCATCTTCAATCATTTGTGCATTCCTTATTTTCCTACCTGCTTAAAATTTTTACATAAGCCAATGGGCCTAGTAAGAATAGTTTTATTTTTTTTCTAGGATTATAAAAATAACCCTACAAAAATTGAATCTTTTTAATTGCTCAATATTACCTAAATAATACAAAATGTACGTTTAGTGAGCTGGTACTTGACTTTTATTCAGAGTTCCCTTACCTTTTGTTGGCAGTTTAAAGTCATGCACGTTAGACATAAAGAGGCTAATGTTTAATGTCTAAATATTTTTGACCGAATGGATTAAAATTGACTCAATTCCTTGATAATTTATATGAAAACATATTACCATATTCAAGTATGGGGGAAAACATGTAAACCATGAATTAAGAAATTTTTGAATCATAAGAATGATATGAGAAAAGGGATAAAAGGCATTAGAAGAAGTATTTTCCAAGAATGAAGTTACCACTATTTAACAAACCCATTAGGGGGTTGAATTATGCAGGGCCACCTAAGGGCATTGGCTGCATAGTCAAGTAATAGCATGTTTTGGATGACAGGTCTATTATGTAGACTACTTATGCAAGGCCACCTAAGGGAACATGCTACATAGTTAGGCAAATAACTCTCGGAAATTTACTTTTCTACTGCTAAAAAGCCAGTGAAAGTTTACAGAGATTTAAATTTTCCAAAGCATAGAGTTTTCTGTATGGAGAGAGGTACTTGAATATGGAGAAGATATTTACAAACAAGATTGTCTAAGAATTGGAAGAATGTCACTCCTATGAAGGTCTGGCCCAAATGTAGGGAAAGGAAATAAAAAACATAGACTTGAATACTTTCAGATCATTAAAAATAACACAGGAAAAATATGTTAAGGATGGATATTTTATTTTACGAATCCCTACATATTGTCGTTAAGAAAACTAAGGAAAAAAGAGGGTTTCTTCCAAAGAATGAAGTTACCATTATTTAACAAACCTGTTATGGGGTTGAATTATGTAGGGCAACCTAAGTTAATTGGTTGCATAGTAAAATAATAGAATCTTTTGGCTGACAGGTCTGTTATGTAGACTATTTATGCAAGGCCGCCTAAGGGAATGTGCTGCATGGTCAAGAAAAATAACTCTCAGGTATCAGACATTTTGTGACCAGAATTCAATAAAAGGGTTATGGTGATCTGGAAGTATTTAAGTTTAGGAGTATGACACATCAAAATGAGAATTATTCTATGTATGCAGAGATACACAAAACAATTCTAACCATAATCATGTTGTAGCTGGGTCCTGAATTGAGGTGCTGGACTTCACTACATATCCCATAAGGATAGGAATCAAACCATATGTAGTTCATGAAATACAGTTTAACGTCATATGGGACTAAAGTGTAAGAGATCTTATTTTACGGTCATAGAACTCGAACCATAATAAGGAATACACAGTGTGTGTTTTATAAACCTAATGTGAATGAAGAAAAGGGTTTTCATACCACATTCATGTTTTCATAGGGGGACTTTTCTGTCAAGGGATTGAAATTGAAATTTGGGGTTAGGCCCAAAGACTTGGGGATAGATTCGAGAGATTCTCAAACATTCCTACGTATCCCATAAGGATGGTAATCAAGCCGCATGTAGTTCCTGAAATACCCTTTGTATAGATATGGTTTTTACAAGTGAAGGGTGAAAGGGGGACTTTAGTGCAATGATAGATTGACCCAAGATAAAAGGTTCGGGCCTTTCCATGTATGCATGTATTCTTTGGAATATAACATGATTAGAGATCAATGTAAATAATGATTCCCTCTCAGGTGAGGGTGTCAAAAAATGTTGTATTTTATTATCGTACAAGACAAAAAATGCGAATAGTTTAACATCATATAGCAAGGATGATGGTGAACCAATGTAAAAAGTATTGGTTCTGGGGCTACTTCACATATCAACATCATATGAGTTGGAGGTGAACCGATGTGAAGAGATTGGTTTTGAGATTGAACCTCAGGAGGTTGTCTACGTACCCAGCCTAGAAGGCAAGGATCAAAGTCCCTGTAATTCAATTAAAGAATGGATTGGTAATCAAGTTGTTCTTGAGGACAATGGACCAAAACAAAATGGTGTTTGGACTTATGTGTGGTTAGCGGCCCAGAGAGGGTGTTATGGTTGAATTTTACTCTAATCTCATGTGATTCATACTCGGTGTGAGAAACAAGAGGTAGCAACAACCTTAACAATGCACAATTTAATGTCATGTAGGAAATATGATGGGACTATGCAGTTTAAAGTCTTGCAGTGAGGACTATTGGTGCTTCACAGTTTAGTGTCATGTAGCAGAAAAAAAATACAGTTTAATGTCATATAGGACATATTTAAGGTATTTTTCTCGTTTTACATCATGTAGGATGAATGATTAGTATATTTTAACATCATTCAGGAAAAATATAGGGACACAGTTTTGAGTCATGTTGGATGATAAGGGTGTTGTACAGTTTAGCGTCATATAGCTAAGGTGATGGGGACAATTCAGTTTAACGTCATGTTGGATGAAAGGGGGACTGTGCAGTTTAATTTCATGCAGTAAGGACAAAATAGGACACAGTTTAACATCATGTTGGATGTATTAGGGACTTTTTCATAGTTTAACGTCATGTTGGACGATGACACAGTTTAAGGTCATATGCATGGACCTGATATTATGAAGTTTAACATCTTTCTGGATGTAAGGGACTTCTGTACAATTTAGAATCATGTTTCTAGGACGGCACAGTTTAACATCATGTTGGACGAAAGGGCAAATAGTTTAAGGTCATATGCATGGACCGAATATTATGCAGTTTAACGTCTTGCTAGACGTAAGGGACTTCTATATAGTTTAGCTGCATGTAGCTAGGACGTCACAGTTTAACGTCATGTTGGACAAAAGGGAAAATAGTTTAAGGTCATATGCATGTACCATAGATGTATTTGTATTATACAAAATACTTCTTCAGATATCTAGCATTGATTGGAGTAGTGATGAGTTCTCCATCCATTGAGATTAAAGAATAAGCTCTATTAGAGTAGGCCTTATGTATTGAATAATGTCCTTCCCACTTTGGCTCTATCTTGGGAGGTTTCTATCCTGGTATCATTGGAGTTCTAAGAACCAATACCAATTCTCCCTGAATGAATGAACAAAGGCGAACTTTTTTTGTTGAAAGCTCCTGCTATTAGATTCTGATAGACTTCCAAGTGGTGAAAGGTGCACAATGTTTTATCGTCTAATCGTTCCAATTCATCCAATCACTTTTGAGATTGTTTATCCGTATATGACTGATCACAAATGGCTACCCTAGGTGAGGGTAATTGAACTAAAATGGGAAATACTACTTCTGTTCCATATACCAATGAATATGGAGTTGACCGCATTGCAGTGCAGGTAGTGGTCCGATAATCCCTTAAAGCATGAAAGAGTTTATCAGACCATTATTTCTTATCTTTATCCACCATATTTTGCAGTATTTTTGAAAGAGTCTTGTTGAAGGATTCTATTTGGACATTGGCCGCTGCATGATACTGAGAGGAATGGTTGGATTTGATGTTTTATTCTTGACACAACTGTTTTACCTTGGATGAAAAAATGTTGGTGCCATTGTCCATCAATATGGTATGAGGGACACCAAATTTGGTAACGATGTTAGACTCGATGAAGCAAAAAATGGTTTTAGAAATTACTTATTTGAGAGGCATTGCATATTCCCATTTGGAAAAGAAGTCAGTAGGAGAAAGAATGTACTTAAACTACTTGGATGTAGCTGAAGGATAAGGACCTACTACATGTACTCCCCATGTGGAAAATGGTCACGAGTATTAAGCTGTATGAAGCAACTCTGGGGGTTGATGAATGAAATTGGCATGTACTTGTAAAGAATGACACTTCTTTGTGAAGTTAACACAATCTTGTATCATTGAAGTCCAAAAGTATCCAAGCCTTCGAATATGATCAGATAGTCTATGTCTGGACTGATGGTCACCATAGACTCCTGCATGTACTTCTTTCAAGACAACCATTGTCTCTTCACCATCAATGAATCTGAAGAGAATTCCATCAAAACCTCTTTTGTAGAGAATTTTCTCTAGGTGATCTGGGCTATCATAAAGAGTAAAATTGACCACATGTCATCAGATTTGTTCTTTCCTATCTCTATGAGGTGGAAGTGATCCATTTTGAAGGTATTCCCTGATAGGTTTCATCCATCCTGTAGTATGACCATATGGTTCAGAAATGGGACTAATTTCATTGATTTACTCTCTTCTGATTTTAAAATAAGGTGAAATTGTATGACGGTGGGAAATACTGATGACTGTCTCGTCCAAATTTGGATCTTCCAGAGTTGTAGCTATATTAGCCAGTGCATCAGCTTGGACATTTTGTGATTGCGGGACATAAGAAAATGTCAGTTCCGAAGGAAATTACACCATTAACTCTCTGACATAATCATACAAAGGGATTATCTCTTCTTTTATGATGGCATAATCCACATTGACTTGTTTGATTACCAGGTCTGAATAAACTTTCACCTTTAAGTGATTTACTTATGCTTGAAGTGCCAGCTCTAATCCAGCGATGAGAGCTTGGTATTTTGCTTCATTATTTGTACCGCCTCCCAAAAATGAGAAAGAATAAGGTTGCACTGCCTTTTCTGGGGAAATAAGCACAATTCCCAACCCAACTTTGTTGAATTTAGGATCTTCCATTTTCCTCCCTGTTGGACTTCTGGAAGCACCATCAAAGTACATTTCCCATGTTTGATGATTATCTTGAATAGAGAAGACTTCCTCATCAGGAAGTTCAATATCTGAAGATGTATCTATACTGAAGGGTGTTTAACAATGAAATTAGCTAGAACTTTGCCCTTTATTCCCTTTTTAGACACATATTGGATATCAAATTGCTGCAAAATAACTGCCCACATTACTGGAAATCCTGTAAGCATTGGACGACTAAGGATGAATTTGAGCGGGTTATTGCGAGATACCAATTGGACCTCATGATGTTGCAGGTAGTGTCTCAACTTTTGAACAGAAAATATTAACGCCAAGAAGCACTTTTCAATACTTGAATATCGGGATTCTGCTTCAAGCATAGTCCTACTGAGATAGTAAAGGTTTTTTTCATTCCCAACATCATTCTTCTAGGCAAGGAAGGCACCAAATGATTACTCTAAAGATATCACATAAACAATCAATGGCCTTCCTTCAATAGGTGTTATTAATACCGATGGAATCAAGAGATATTTCTTGAGAATAACAAAATCCTCTTGACATTCTTCAGTCCACTGGAAAGTGACTCCCTTCTTCATCAATTTGGTGAAGGGTAAACTTTTTCCTACCAGATTGGCGATGAAACGCCGAATATAGGCTAAGTTTCCTTTAAGTCCTCTTAATTATTTCAAATTCCAAGGAGGTTACATACCAAGGATTGACTTTGTCTTCTCAGGATCGACTTCTATAACACGATGGTGTACAACAATGCTGAGAAAGTTTCCTGAGGTTACCCCAAAAGAACATTTCAAGGGGTTCATCTTCAAATTGTATTGTCGTTGTTTGTGGAATATGACTTCTAAATAAACCAAGTGATTAGAACATTGTTTTGATTTAACCACCAAATCAACCACATAACATCAACAAATTTCCCTAAAAAAGTTTTGAAGATATGGTGCATGGCACGCTGATATGTTGCACCAAAATTCTTTAGGCCAAAGGGCATTACCCAATATCAAAACACACCCTGAGGGGCCTTGAAAGCTGTAGATTCTTCATCTTCTGGAGCCATTCAGATTTGATTATATCTAGAATATCCATCCATTAAGGAAAGTGCTTCATAGCCATCTGTTTCATCAATTAAGAGTTCTCTTATTAGAACTGGAAAATAATCCTTAGGACAATGACGATTAAGATCTCTGAAATAAATGAAAACTCTAATTTTTCCATTATTATTTTTTATAGGGACAATATTATCCAACCATTTGGTATATTGAACTTCTCTAACTAAGTTATCTTTGATAAGCTTATCCACTTCAGCTTCAATTTTGGAAGCGTAAGTTAGGTGTGTTCTTCTTGCGGCTTGCTTAAATCCTCGATGTTCTTCTGGAAACCCAAATGATGAGTGGAAACATTGGGATCAAGCCCAAGCATTTTTGTATAGTTCCGATAAAATATCTCTATTTTTATTTAAAAATAAAATATACATTTCTTGCTCTTCATGAGCCATGGCCGCCCTAATTAAAGTGGGGAGTGGATCTTCTTTTGTACCCAGATTTATTTCTTTGAGTTCATCCACAATGGTAGAGATTCCTTCTTCAAATGCTGGAGGAGCATCCCTGAGATCTTCCACTTCTTCTTCAACATGTGTTACTTCTTCTATTTCTACTTTCATAGTATATGATGAAGTAATATTTCCATGATCAGGAGAGATGTTAAAATTTGAACATCTTGAAGAAGAGGCTTCTATTTCTAACCCTATTGATGATGAAGGGTATTCCTTGGGTAATAAAGAGGAGATGATGGATTGAGAATCGACATCATTGTTCACATCTGATATTTCTATAACTTCTTCTGGCCTGGTTGGTGATGTATAGACTAACTGGATTTCAGCAGATGAAATGAGGACATCTCCATTTGAGCTTTCATCATTGCTTGGTGAATCAACAATTTCTGCCATGCTATCTGGCTTGATTGCCGTAATTGACATTATGGATATTTCCATAAGAGTATTAGGATTCAGGTATATCCTATAAATTTGACGGATAGGAATCACATAATCTGTACACACATGTGTGAATGGGTTTACTGGAATCTTTTCCAAACCATATGAAGCATTAACCTTGGTAACCTCCCTTATTGTGGATTTTTTCTTACCCTTCATGTGATATAATTCCACCTCAATGTATTGAGATTCACATGTCTTAAAGGGGGATTTATCACCATACAATGTTCCAATTTGACCATCGAAACAATATTTGAGACATTGATGGTATGATGAAGGGATATACACATGTTGATATAGCCAAGGTCTTCCAAGAAAAACATTGAAGCCTGTATCTTGATCAACAACCATGAAATCTGAATTGGATACAAGGTCTTCAAACTGAGTACTGAGTGTAATCTCACCCAGTGGTTCTAGTTCATTTTTATCATATACTTGCAAAATCAGAGTAGAAGGAGGTAAATCAGATTCTCTGAGGCCCAATCGATGAAATGTACGAATGGGGATGAGGCTGACTCCTGAACAATTATCAATGAAATCTCTTTGGATGTCCACACCATTGAACTTTCCAGATAAATACAAAGGTATAATATGTCCATGCACGACATCATCTTCATCTTAATCTGTGAAATATATCACTGCATGGCATTCTGCATGATTATTCTCTACATGATATACTTAAGCCGCAACAATTTCAGTTTCAAACTCCTAAGGACATTACAAAGCCTCAATGAGTGCCTCCCAAAGATCCTTGGATAGATTCAAGGCATCTATAATTGATAACATGGCCGGTACTTGGGCTAAATATTTCAAAACATCATATTTTTGATCCAACGGTCCGCATTTTCCAATATGAACATGTGGTTTCACAGGTTCCTTAGAGGTTGATGCTTTAGAAGTTGATGCATCTTGTATCAGGGTAGTTGTTGGAAATACTTCTAGATTTGGAAGATTAGACCTAATAGGTCTATTTACTTACTGAGAGGAATAAGGAGGAACCTCTAACCGATCCTCTAGAATAACTGTACTAGGACTGAATCTGCTATCGGTGGAAGAATTTGCTTGTTCTTTTTGAGCCCGCTGAAGGGCTCTACCACAAGTTTCTTCTGCATACACAGTTCTAGTAAGGGTATAATTGTAATAGTGGTTTCTAGGATATCCATGTCTTCCTCTATATCCTAGACCTTTGAAACTCCCTCTATTTCCTCTTTTTGATACAGGGAACTCAACCTCATCATGATCGAAGTTCTGAATGGCATAAGAATATGTTAAATGAATCATGTTAATAGAACCAAAGATAAACTCTTCATCTGATGAATATTCTGCCTAATTGGCCATTTTAGGTTGTTCCGTTTGGCGGGGTGGTGCCCGTGGCTTTGAAGTATATGGAATCAAATCTTCCAGGGTCAAAGACAACTTGGGATTTGTCACGATTTCATCTTCTTCTCTCTTTCTTTGAATTATGCCGTTTCTTCGATGATTTTCCCTATGATGAAGAGGGTTTTGTTATGGTATTCATAGTAGAATACACAATTGGTTTCTTCAATTGCATTCTCAAAATGGAATTAGTTAGGTTGATTGTTTTTCTTACCATCCAATCATTATATTTCTATTCATATTTGTTTTTGACTTCTTTCCACTTGCCTTCTTCCTCTGGATTTTTAGCAGTAACACATGCTACCTAAGCTGAAGAACCTTTCAATTGGACTTGTCTCGAGTCCACCATCTTTTGCAGGAGGTCTTTGAAGACAAAACACTTCTGAATGGGATGCCCCAACATCTGATGAAATGGAAAATAATTGGGATAGTCTTCATCTCCTTCCTTGTTTGTCGTTTTGGGACTTGGAAATTGAACCAATTTATTTTCCAGGGCTGAAATGAAGTAACCAATAACATGTTCATTTTATAAAGAGTAAACTTTACTCTTTATATCCTCAAATTGTTTTTGTCATTGATCTCTTTGATCATCCTGAAGAAACGTCCTCTGTTGTTGATGCTCAGGAGGTGGAGCTATAGAGACCCGAAGCCTGATGTACATGGACATTACATTACTTTTGCGGAATACATAATACATAACAAAAACAGACACACAAGGACCGTAATAGTTTAGAGCCTTTGGAAACTTGGAATGTAATCTTCTAATCGTGGTGAAAGAATTTCAACATCTCCCATAAAGATCTTCCACTTTTTGTTTCCTTACCTAAAACCATTCTTTTAATCCTTGGGGAAAATAAAACATAAAAAGGGTGAGCTCAAATGCTCAGTAAGGGTAATCATGGATAAAATAAAACATACCATATACATTTGAACTTAAAAACATGAACATAATGTTTAAACATCAAAATCTTGAGAAACGACTTAAAACATGGAAGTACATAAGGCATAGATCATAATGGAATATAAATCATGATAACATAATATGGGAATAAAACATGTAATTGTGTCATCCATTAATCACATGTAATGATTTCCATAGTAGCTAAGGTGTTGCTGCCAAGACCATCTTAGTGGACAAAGTCCCTTTCTGAATCGAGTTCACTACTCGTTCCTGTCCTGTAATACTGAACTGGATTAACTTACCATTCTAGCCATGTCTATCTCATGAGATATTAATCTTTACCCAATGCATTTTAGGGAGATATAGGTCCCACCCATCTCATAATGAAATCATTCTTACTTGTGCCACAAAATAAACATACATCATTCATAATAACCCAACGAATAAAATGGGTTTCATAAACATCATCCCATCATCACATAATCCATATAAAAGTAATGGATATAATTTCATAATAATAAAAGTGAAACCATGTAAATCATAGAGTAATTATACTTGAAACATACACATATGAAATAAAGTCATCTTAGATGGAAAAATGGTTTTGATAAAACACTTGGAATGAATTCTTGAGGAAAATATCCTTTCTTCTTCAAAATAATTTTACTTTCACAAAACATCATGTAATTTTAAAAGAAAGAGATTTTTTTGCAAATAGTCATGAAATCTTTTGGAGGAATCTTCATTAAAATTTGGCTTTATAAAACCGTAAAAATTCTTTCATGCTGTATAAGTTAAAAAAACATTCTTCTCATACTTTTCTAGGAAAAGTCAAAAAGTACCTTGTAGGGTAAATAAAAGAAAGATTCATTCCATAACATGGGGTAAAAGTCAAAATGGGTAAAAAGGACTTTAAACATACATGAATACACTTTTATAAAACATGGACATGGATGATAGCAATAACCCTAGTAAGTACTTACGAATAACAATCTCGGATAAGAATGAGATTTGCGAAATTATCCCTTACATTAGGTCTGATATGCTTCGTATGTATCCGAACCTCCTATATAATGATTTAAATAATGTCATTGACTTATTACATAATCATATTCATTGTTATTATATCACATATGGTTCACTTATGACTTTATATTACCCGTTCTTTTGTAAATTCCATGTTATAGAGTGTTTTGGGTTAAATCGTTTCATTTGTCGTTCGTGTTTTGACTTGTAATTATTCATATGATTACTTAGATCATGATTACTTAATTCCAGAATATAAAACATGATTTATATATAATATATATTCAGAATATACATATATATGATAGATCGATAAATGGAAAGAAATACACCGTTCATGGAGACGGTAGGCCGTACGTACGCATGAATCTTGTTTTTGTTTCCTCATTGAATTGAATGGAAATAATTGGCTGAAATACATATATATATATATATAAATAAATACAGTATAGTTATTATGTCATATATTTCATGATTACTTATTATATATACTTTATAATCATTCATGAATGGTTAATCATTGAGAAGGAATCACATCGCGTAGTGGAGACAGTATTCCGTACGTACGCACGAGCGATGATATCGTTACCATGATCGTGGAATTTTATTGGAGTGTATGTATACTATTATAGAATCAATATCAATTTACAATAATCATATATAGTTATTATTTACACCACTATACCCATCCGAGTAAGGTGGTGGTGTAAAATAGATTACACCACGACATGGAGACGGTATTCCGTACGTACGCACGCGCGGTGATTTCATTTTCCGTAGGATGGATAGATGGTGAAATAGGGTTGTTTCATACTTATAATAACATATCATTATATGATTGATAATGATGTTATTAATTCATAATGAAACAACTAAATAAGAAGAAGTGAAAGAAGAAATAAAGTTGAAAGAATCGGTAACGGACTTTAACTCTTCTTTGAAGCGCTTCTTTGAGACCTCCTTTTAGGGCACTAAAATTGGTATTTGAAGAAGACCAGGACCTATAGGATGTTTCTAGGGAAGTGGAGAGGAGAAATTCTCTGGGTTTGGCTATGCTTGAAGGCTCAAAGTGGTGTGACAAAGAGATGGAGGAGGTGCCCTTTTATAAGGGAGGAGAGGGGCACCTTTAGAAAAACTAAAAATATTATTTTATTATAAAGTCATATTCGGTTTTTAATAGCTCCAAATTGATTTATTTCTAAGCTAAGGTGGGGATGGGTCGAAATCCTCTAATAAAATATAATATAGACCATTTTAGGTTTCTATTTTAACCTTATCATTTATATTTAACCTTAAGTTAAATAATTTTACTTTTACCATGTCTTTTTGTTTTCTTACACTATAAGGTTAATAAACTTACTATAACAAGCCAAAAGAACCCCAAGTTGTTTATTATTAATATATATAACCTTATCTAAGTCATTTGGCCGAACATTAGATTTTTAGGAATAAAATAACAATTAATAATATAATATTTGTTTTAAAAACTATTTTATGTCAATTTTGACACTATTTGGTAATTGATTTTTTTAAAACTCATAACAGAATTAGTAGTTCGAAAAAAGTTAACTAAATCAATTATAACATGGCATATTAACCTATAAAATTAGTGTAATTCATAAAAAGACTAAGATTACATTTATTTGGGTATTTATAACATCAATTATGCCAATATTTCATTAATAAGATAATTACTACATCATCATTGTGTAAACAATAAATTAAATTATTTAATGTATAAAATTATAAATAAAATTCCATTATTTAGTAATTACTTTGAGCTTTCTAATGAATATTTATATTCGAATTTTTCTTATGTATAATCCTATATTAAAAATGATTTACTTATTAAACTTTGATTTTAACTATTTTAATCCTTCTTTAAATAAATTAATATTAAATGTCCTAATCTAATCCAAGTGGGCCTAAATGGTCATATTTTATTCCTAAGGTTGTTTTTGGTCAAATTACACTTATCCAATAGAATTAGGACATGTGTTAGGGTAATAATAATATCATTTTTATCATTAATTACCCTATTTACTTTTAACCGTGGTAAATAAAAGTAAACAGTTACTCTTCACCAAAAATTATTTTCATCTCATTGAACCACATTTTAGTCCTTGATATTAACCGTGTCTCTAGGATTTTATAAATTCCACTCAAAGAAGCGGTAAAATTAAATTTTATGAAAAATTCAGTTTTTTAACTACCACTTAGTGGTTTCACTAATCATCAAAAAATGAAAGTTTCCAGAAAAATACCAAAAATTAGGCCTAAGCTATATTTGATATTATGAATTCAAAAATGATATATATTTTACCAAATTCAAAACATATCAGTTAAATTAACTAATTTAAAAATTAATTCCCATCGTCAAAACAAATAGCGTGTTTTTAAGAGATAATAATTGTCAAAAGATTGACACTTGTTTATGTCTGGTTTAAATGTGAAATTACATCCAATGAACACCATTGTATTAAATTGTAAAAATATATTCTAAATATACTTTAAAACCACTTAAATTAATAATTTATCACTATTAATTATTTCGATTAAAAACGTTATTTTTAATTAATATTTAGTAATTTTCACTATTCATCAGAATATGAGAGTTATCCGAAAAGTACCAAAATTTCACCCTAAGCTAATTTCGATATTTCGAATCCAAAAATGAAGCCCATTTTGAAAGATAAAATTTATAATATTTCAAAAAGTGGGTATTACTTTTCATAACGGCTAGTTCATAATAATATTATAATAATATCTCGTTTAGTGAAACTCGGTATTGCGTACTACACACGCTATCAAGGAAGGTCGTGGTTGCGTGTAATGCAAGGCATGTCAGGGATGCGTGTTGTGCAAGCTCCTTTTGGTGTAGCGTACAACACAAGATAGTAATGAAATTAAAAAGAATATTTTTCATAAAATCTCAGGGTGTTACAGGATCCCTTCGAGAAGATGAAGGCCTTGAAGTAGAAGCAGGTACAGGTGTCTGTTTAAGAATAATTGTAGCTGTCTCTGATTTACCCATTATCCTTCATAGAGCTGATGGAATTACACGAGATTTATCCTTAGTCTTTATAAGAGAGTCTTTAATCTATTGAGCGATTGAAGTAAGGTCTCCAAACCCTCCTATGTATTTCACAGGGATCAACAACGTGCGTAATTCATCACGTAGATTTTCCAAACAAATTGGCAATAACTCTTCTTGAGGGAGTTCTAAACTCAGGGAATATGTTAATCCCTTCCAGCAAGCAATGAAATCTGAAACCCTTTCATTCTCCCTTTGCTTAAAATTTTTAAGATAAAAACCATTGTCTTTGGCAAAGTTGAGCTGAATTAAAGAAGGAATTGTTGATGAATATCCTCCCACCTCGTAATGGACCGGGATTGCAAGCTTGTATACCAGACAAAAGCAGTCCCTTGTAATGACTGTACAAAACACCTGATCTTAATTGCTTCTTGTTGTTGAGGGGTTCCCATCATAGAATCGCAACGATAAATAAAATGTGTTAAGTGTTTCTCTGGGTCTCCCGAACCATTAAAGATTGGGAATGTGGTACTTTCAAAATTTTTTGGGGGAGGAATTGTGTCTACCCATTCCGGGTAAGCTCTCTTCTCCGATTGAATTTGTGCACGTTTTCCCTCCATAGCTTCCAACCGAGATGTTAATGACTCAATGGTAGTCATTAATTTTCTAGAAACATTTGGTTGATCTTGGACCTGTGTAGGTGCAATAACTGGAGCTTGGATAGGTGTGGAGACCGGGACTACCACTGATGGTAGTATTTATGGTTTTTTGTTGCGTATAACCCAAAAGATTAGACCTGTGAAGGTGTACTGGTAAAGGAGGAGATTCATGATCCATCTCAGTAGCCACAACAAATTCCCTTGACTGACTGACTCCATAATTCTTAGGAGGAAGAATAATTTGAATTATTTCTGCATTCAACCTCCTTAATTCCTTCATTTCCGCCACTTGTTATGCGAATATTTGCTCTAGTGAGAGTGAATGGACTTCTCCAGATGAAGATTATGTAACCTGATTATTCCCTTTCCCCTTTTTAGATGCCTTTCGGAGAGGGGGAAGTGGGTTACATGAAGGAATACCTAGATTCTGGGTAAGCCTTTGGTTTCGTGTACGCACACCTTCTTCATTTTCCTCTGTGTGCACAACCTCTTGAGTAGGAACTTCTTCATCTGATACCTCTGAGTGAGTTCCATCTGGGGGATCAGCAACAACAACATTGATGACATTAATTGATGCCTAACTCATTGCATCCCTTCTATCCGAATTTCTACGATATTGTCTTCTTCCATGTCCTTGATGAGAAATTTCCTTTTGTTTATTTGATCCCTCAGGAATTTCTTGACGAACCGCAATTTGGAGGTAATCTCCTGATAATACGGATCTTCATTCTTCTTGGGGATTCATACCTAATCGAGAAAATACTGACTTTGTCCGAGGAAGAGATTGAGGATATGGAAAATTCCGTAGTCCTGTGGAATGGGGCTCTTCCTGCTCAACTCCTCGAATCCTATTTTTTGATTTTGAGTGTTGGGTTAAAAGAGTCCCCAGTCTGGCAAGATGGGGTGGCTCTTGAGTTTCTATATCTGATAAATTCTTAAAATATCTCCTAATCTTGCAGAATTTAGTCTAGAAATTAGCTGGATGCATCAACCTACATCCACTCAAATCACCTGGTTCAAATGAATGTTGGATGATTTTTGACACTTCTGTCACTTGATGATGCGCTCACTCTAAACGAGAAGCCTGTTCGATATTATCATTAGCCTGATGCAAGAGTAATTCAACTACTTGTTCTTTGTATTCCTGATTTTGAGAAGAACTAGTTGAGGCCTGTTCTTGAGCGAGCCTTTGATTACAAACAAAGCCAATTGGTTGTGGACGGCCATGGGCAATAACATTGCATGAGACCATTTTCGGCGGGCTTTGTTGGATGGAGAGTATAGTGAAATCTAGTTCTCCATGAACACCCAATCCCCAGATATGAATACCATATGGGGCATTGGCAATTAACTGTCACAATCTTCTTAGTGCGCCAAGGCATGAACGTTGAAGGGCTCTCTGCTGCTTTTCAGCCTTTAGATATCGAGAAACCGAGAGATATTCCAAGTCAATTTGGCATTGTAACCCTTCTATTATATTGAAATGATTTTCATATTCATCATAAGATAATATTTTATTTTTCAATTGAAAAATATTTTTCCACATGTTGAGACGAATATCTTGAATTCAATCTTCCGTCAACATCTCTAGAATATCATACTGAGATTCAACTAAAGACCAAAACATGACTGGTACTTCACCTTTCGCAAGTTGTTTTCTCATATTCAGAATTTCCAATTTATCATTCATTGAAGATTCTTCTACCTGATTAGATAAGATCTGGTTCTTCCTTGTTTCTTTATGAGATTCAAGAAGATCAATAGAGAATTCACTTATTAAACTAGAAGATAAATGACCCAGGGGTGGTTCGAAGAATGACCTACATCCCGAGCTATCTTCTAATTGAGAAAGTGTTTCACCTGCTAATGGTAAAACATCAGACATGACTGGCTTCACATTTGAAAGTTCCCCAAGATAAGAGGGCTTTCTCATTACTACATTTTCCATTGGATCATTTTCCGGGAATTGTGAATTACTACTGTGGAGAGGAATTTTTCTGTTAGATTCATCATCTTGGGAGGACCACCATGGTGGATTACATCAAAAGATGAAACCTTTTTCTCCTTAGTCTTCTGGACATGTAGAGGGTTATCATGGATCTCATCTGAAGATGATACTTCGAGATCGACTGAACTGTCATGAAGCAAGACTTCATGACGAAGTGTCTGATACAGACCTTTAGAATTAATGTTCTCACTCTTGGGATCTGAGAGAGTAAAATCTTGAGTTGCAACATATAATTGTCTGAGTGCATCATGAACTCCAGTATCGAGCAAGGCCTTGTTACAGATTGGCCCTTGGTTTCTTGACTGTGCCAGATGACACTTTTTCTTAGAATCCTTCTTAATTACTTTAGGAACCACTTGTTGAAGAAAGTGGTTATTATGGGCAGGTGTATGTGCATGCTCAGGAAAAATAGTCAGGTTAGGCTGATTATCTCCACTCAAATCAGGTGTATGTGCCTGACTTGGTTGTCCGTATGACATGGGGGAGTATGTCCCAAAACCCTCTTGGACTGGAACAGAGGTGTGTGTCTTTTCTAGAGTGAACTATTGATGTGTCACTCCACTAGTAGGGATAGATTTTCATTTCATTCCTTGTGATGATGCTGAGCTGTTATAATATCCTGGTAGGAATCCAGAATATGAGATGGGATTTGATTCTTCTCTTTCACCATCGTCAGAATGTGTTTGGTGACTTCAGCTATCGGAATGGGAATATACATCCATTCCGTGCTTGGAGTAGGTGTGTGTTTCTTATCTTGTCCTTTTTTTTTCTGCAAGTGAATTCTGACAGTACTCATGTGTGGGGGAAGAGAGTTGAGTCTGGATTCTGTTTGTCATTGGGGATTTGCAATTGACTTCTTCCAGTGCTACCAAACAATACTGTTGTTAGGATTGATGAATACTTGAAGGTGTATGTTCCTGCTGATTGCACTCTGTCGAACGTGGTTGACAAACTTCCTTCAATACTGGCCGACTAGACTGCTGGCATGATTGATGAGTGTAAGCAGGTGTATGTGCTTGTTTACCAGTTGTCAATACATTGGGTGGGAGGGCTTCATCGTATGTAGTCAGAAGAGCCCTGATGAGTAGCTGATGATTTATAAATAGGTGTATGTTCATGTCTATAGTACTCCACCAGAATTGCTGGGCGGGAATGGCGTGTTGCTTCCAGACGAGTCAGCTGGACAGCCGAATTAAAACAGATGGGTGTGTGTGCCCGCTCATTGCTTTCCACCAATTTAGGTTGGTGGACTTCTCTGGAAATGGAAGAGATAAGAACCTTCTCACTATTGACCGGTTTTTGCCTCTGGTGGTTCGTTTTTCCTGCTCGGGTTTGAGGAACCAGAGGCGAACACCTAGAGATGACACCCTCATCATGTTGAGGGTGCACTGCTACATGAGTCTGGCGGCGATTATTGGTGGGATCCCTCGGGAAGGGCTCCTTTTTTCCTTGAGTTAAGGCCTTGGGTGACCTTCTCATTAACCTCCCCAGAATATTGGAGGTAATGGTGATTGGGTTCCAGGGATAACGACCCAAAACGGTTGGGAACAGTGGTTGGAACCACCTGCTTCTTGATCGCTGGTCATCACTGTCCGGACAACCAGGGTGAATTATTGACTTGGAGGGCTTGTCTAGAGGCCTCCAAAGTTGGAATGGTACCATGTCGATGGTATTCCTTAACCAGTGCATTTGATACCCAGCGTTGAAGATGCTGAGTAGGTGATGTCGTCCTCAGAGCGGACAACGATCCAGCAGGAGTAGCAGTAGAGGTATTCACATATGTGAACTTAAGAGAATCCATTTCTGTAACATAGAAGATCTTTGGAAAAGAGTTCCTATTTGATATAACAGACATAATCAAGATATGTTCTGCCACTACATCTTTTTGATGAGAACATATTTTATTGATTGTTTTGTTGTCCCATTCATTGAGTTTAAATATGGGCCTAACAAATAAGTAAAACATCATTTTTACTTTGTTAAGGATTCACGTCAGGTTCACCATTTTTTGTTTCCTATAGAAATGAGGATGACCTTTTTTGTTTAAGGTTCAAACATTCCAATTGGTTTCTAACGGGTTTGTTTGTAGAACTGGAAACATCCAATGATTCTATATCCATTTGGACATACTTTCCAAAGGTAGGTGCTCATTAGTTGTGGACCGATGAGGTTTATGAACTTGCATTGGTTGAGAGGATGGGAGGTCGGACTCATCACACCTTTTTGGGGGGAATTATTGTCTACTCCGGGACTCTCTTTATAGATTTAAGTTATGTTCATGAATCCATATTATATTACTAAGTATGAAAATGAGCTTTCCTTTAGATTTGACAATCAATGATTAATATGTATAAGACTTAGAAAATATTTTATATGTATTCAAGGTTCATTATCGATAGAGAATCATCTGTATTTTTTAGAGATTCTTAGTCAATGGTATCCTTTAATACATTGTATAAAAATCTCTTGGTTATTATGATAACCATTCTAGTTTTAAATCCACTCTGTGAGGCACTTGAAGTTTATTGTCGTTCATAAGGACATGGATTATTTCAGAGTTGGGATCATACCCATGGATGGTCTACCTACATATTCTTTTTTAGAAAAGGAATCATAACCCACATAGTTTGGGAATTAAGATACAATTTAACGTCATATGGGATATATGAGAATTAATGGGTGATAAGCTCGAACCTTAGAAAGGCTTCCTATGTACTCTACTTTTAAGAGGGAGATCAAAGTCCACGTAGTTCGAGTAAAAAAGTATGAGGTTTATGCATGGTTGATGGCTCAAAGAATGATGTCATAATTAATTTTACGCTCTAATCTCACATGATTCATGCTCGGTGTAAGAAAAAAGAGGTATTGGTAAAACCTGACAATTATTCCATGAGAGATGAAATCATAAGAAATAATGTGGGGCTTATGTATGTATGACTGCCCAAGATAGATTAGGATTGAGATTTACATCAGGGAAGAAACCCGGGAACATTGTCCACAAAGGTATATGTGCTTTTATGGAGATTTGGATACTCTAACTTAGGGATTACTCCTAAAGAAGATGCCCAAATTAGGAGGCGACTTGGGGCTTACTCCTAATGAGGATGCCACAGTCAAAAGCAATTAAGACTGGTTAAGTGAAATTATTCCTGGGGGTTGATAAATGGTGCTTATTTCTAATAAGGGGGCCCGACTTAAGGTGAATTATGACTGGGGCTTACTCTTAAGGAGGATTCCCAGGTTAAGGGAAATTGGAATTTGGGGCTTACTCCTAAGAATGATGCCTAGAATTAGGGAACTTGGATGGGGACTTACTCCTGAAAAGGAGGCCCAAGTTAAGGAGACTTGACACTTAGTTCTTATTCCTAATAAGGAGGCCTAAGTTAATGAAATTTATGACTGGGGCTTACTCTTGAAAATGAGGCCCAGGTTAGGGAACTTCTCATCTTAAAGGATGAGGTTGAATTAATGAAATATCCCACCTTAGTGATATAAAGATATATAAATCACTATGTTTTGAGAGATATTCCACATAATTCCTTTCAGATAAGGAAAACAACAAAGTAACCATGCCATAAATGGTTTTGAAGATGGTTCTAAAGGATAAATATTGAAGAGGAGAGGTGGATTTGAAGAAAACAAGTAAATAGAAAGAAGGGGCACCCAAAAAGAGAGAGGTGCGCAAGTCCTGTGTGGGTGCGCAAGTCCTAGTTGCACAAGTATACCTGGGAGACAAAGGTATACTTGCACGATGGTAAACCCATAGGGTAAAACTTGGGTGAAGCTTGGCTCAAGCCTTTAGTGTTATCCCAAAAAACTTTTAAATTAGTGGCACACAAGTTCTGTTGAAGGGATTAGGCGACGCACAAGTGTCTTTAACTCCCTTAAGGGTTAGACACTTAGGTGCATAGGTGTTGATGAATTTCAACACTTTGTCCTTGTTCCCTCTCTTTATACCTTACATTCTTGTTAAGAAATTACCTTAGAAGTGTTCGGAAGGCTTTGAGAAGAGACTAGGGCACCGTGAGCTCAAATTTGAGTTTCTGGATTTTTCCGTCTTCAAAATGGGGGGCCCACAAGGGGTATTTATAGGCCTTTAAAGGCCTTGGATGAAAATAACTTAGGGCGCACAAGTCACCTGCATGACCAATATGAGGCGCACATGTATACTTGCACGACCATGGTGAAACTTGCGCGACTCAAGTGTAAAAAAAATCCTCGTTCATGGCTTTGTCAATTTTTGATGTTTCTTCAAAGGATGAATCACTTTGTGTTAAGGTATTTCCCTTTTTCATTCATTAGATTCTGTGACATAAAGGAGCGTCAACAAACTGACTATAACTTTTCTTCATTATGTATTTCTATAATATCCTAATAAACTTGAAATATAATTAGATTGGATTCTCATTGTGTTTATCTTGATGAAATTTTGATTATATCCTTAAAAAACACATTTCATTCAATCAAAATGTTCTTATGACATAATGTATTTACATTATAATATAACTCATATGATATCCATTAGTCAAGATTGTTGGAAAATTGTTATGGGATAACACCATTATTTGGGAAGCATATCTAAAATCATGATCGAAGTTTCTGTAATGATTATTGGTCTCAAAATTATTTCTACTTTTACTAAAATTATGTATATAATGTGTATAAGGAAAAATACATTTAGGAATTTTTCCACGCTAAATTGTATTGATAAATTTTAACATATAAGACTCATCATCGGTCCTCTTTATTAGAATCATTGTTTTGATGTGAACAAGGAATTGTGAATTTAGTAATTTCTCAACAATACTTTATATTGGTGGATGAATTCTTGGTAAAGATATTCTTCTTCACACCATCCTAAAGAAGCTCATATATTCTGAAAATTCATATACCATATTTCATTTTCACATTCCTTTAATACCTAAGTTATCTTATGAAGTATACTTACCACTAGCTTACCTTTGGAATAGTTTATACTTTCTAGATAAAATAATTATGAAATCTTTATAGCATAGACTTATTTCTAAAAGTTTCATTTTAAAAAGTAAATATGTATATAAAACAATAATACCTTAGGGGTTTACCTCTATTGAGTATAAATAATATACTAAGTATATAATTCACATCCACTTCCATTTTTTCTTGATAAAGAATTATATTTCCACCACTGGGTATGTTGGTCTTACTTTTTATATTCATCACATATTTTCTATTATTCAACTATCAATGGACTATTGGTTGAGTATAAAACACCACAATCAAGATTCATTCCTATACTGGAATAATGTCTCATAATGTACAATAGACACATCAGATAAATTTTTTGTCATACTCAATGAATATTCTCCACGAATCATTATCCCAAAAATTTGAAGTTTTGTGCTTCTCACTCTAGGCTTAGGAGACACCCTTTCTCATCCTATTAGAGAACATACCTTACATTATATAATTTTTCTAAAATTACATGGTTAATGTATTTTGATACGCCTATTTGATAAGAATATTGTATTTAATACCCCATAAGTATGATAGAATCATTACATAAAATTGATGAATATACTTGGATAAGAGGACACATTCTTCTTTAATTAAGTTTATTGTATTCAAACTTCCACATATTTATTTCATGCTATGTGAAAAAATAAACTCCATTTAATACATTTTTTTGGAAGGATGTTGCAAATACGCCTTTAGAATCTATCTTTCCATTGTAATTTTTTCCTTGTATATTAAATTGTTCACCATAAAAGCTAAAGATTAAGAATTAATTTTTTTATTACCTACTTAGGGAACCTTACCTAAAAGGTAACAAATTTTTTTATCCATAATGTTTGGTTAGTAATATTAAATGAAACTATAGAATATTGGTGAAAAGAATATTATAAAGGGATCCATAGAAAGATCATGATCCATATCTCAATTTAACCATATCCAATATAACCTCATATATTAATATATGTGCTTCACTATCACCTCACCAGATTTTTAGAGATGAGACTATATATAATATCATCGATGTTTAGATGTAGAATCCACAACTAATATCAGATATTGATGATTGAATTATGACATAACCATCATATGTGTCTTACATGAGTCTCTTATAATCATTGTTGTACCTTCATTTCCTGATTTCTCCTAACAAGTATTGGGGACTCCGGTACCATGAATTTCGTATATCATAGTATTGTGCGTAAGCACTTATACTACTCTTTGGAAACTCATATTGGATGGTGCATTAAATTTTTACTATAAATATTATAGTTTTCTGATGGTATCACTTGAAATTTTTCAACAACAATAAAATATTTTGGATTAGTTCTTTTATTTTGATTAACGATTTAGACATTATTGATTAATTAATCAAAAAATTAAATGTCTTCAACTATTTTATCAAATTATAGGAACCCCCTATACTAGAATCAGAGTACTCTGTCACTTGAATATTATTGCGGAAATTATCTTTGAACCTCTCATAATAGCTTAAAAGCTATGAACACGCTAGTTCTCAAAGAGTTCAATGTAGGAATTTCCCTAGCCAGCCACAATAAATCACGACTCTTTGATTTTTTGAGCAAAGTCCCAACTTCTAAAATACTAAAAATGATTTGCTCAAAATTTTCCTCTGATTTTGCAACAAGAAAACATGGATACTCATTTGTTGTTAACATCAGTTAAGTCAACCCATCATTCTCATAAGAACTCCCTAGTAGTAGGAGGAACCCTCAATTATGGATAAGCGAGCACTGTGAACACCTAGTTGTGTTCAAAATCAAAATATAGTGGGTGTTTTGTGACATTATATCCCTTTAAGATTGTTTTATATTTTTTTCAATGAATTTAATCTATTTATATTAACCTTTTCATACTATGTTGTCATTCTCACAACTGAATATTAATAGAAAAACATCCATAACTTCTTTATGTATTTTTCTTGCTCATTATATTATATGTTTTACCATTTTCATGAAAATTCATAAAATAATAAACAAATGTATAAAGAAAAAAATACTTGACTAATATTGAGCTTATAATACTGGTTGATCCATTTAATCTCAATAGATCATCCATGAACTAGGGGTATCACACCTGAATCATTGATTGACTCATTTTGTAGCTCATCCCCTTCTAGTGTGACCACCGCTCCTCTGTATTTTTCATCAACTTGGTGTGGTCAGCATATCACACCATCCCCGTCATAGTACTAAAATACTATCATGCAAGATATGTGGTATAGGGAGTACTAAATACATATAATTATCCTTTATCTGGGTACACATACCCTTATATACATTAAAAAAGGAGTACAATGCTCAAACCGTCGATAACAATAATTAATTATTTACAATCATCGCACATAATTCAATAATTAAATTACATAAGTAGACATACATGGTTGATTCTTAGTAATGGTCTAAAGGTAAAAGTAAAAGCACAATAAAAATTATATTTCAATAAATTAAGAACAAGGGATGTTAATAAAATAAATAAATTATGTTAAAATCAAATATTTTTTCTCTCTCATAGTATTAATTTAATTTAAAATCAATAAATTAAATAATTTAATTTAATTCCCAAAATTAAATTTTGTAACTTCTTGGATATTAAAATTTAATATTAAATAAAAAATTATTATATTAATTAATTTGATTTAATACTAAAATTAAATTCACCAATTAAATGAATTTCGATTAACCTAGGCCCCGAAACCCTACTTAGACACATGTTGGCTGGACCGATCTCGCATAGAATCATACCAGGCCATCAAGGCCCATTGCACGGGTGAACTGGACCAGGGAGGACCACCTAGACCCATTCTGGGTAAAGAACACATACCTAAGCCCACTACGCGGTGGATCAGGTCCATTATAACCTCAAATAGGCATGGTAGGGGTTACCTCAGCTAGGGTTGTCCCTCACAGTGTACGACTGGACTACATGATGGTCATCCAGGAGCCTGGTTAATGGCTAGTGAGGCGGTGAGGGTTGTGGTGTTTGGTGGAGCGACCCGACAGGAGGTTTGGACACTGGAGGGGATGGAGGGTGCTGGTGACTGAGTGCGGTTCTTCTAGCCAGACGTTGGTTCAGCGTGGCCGGTTAGCGAGTGGGATATAGAAAGACAGTGAATTCCATGGGCGGCTAAGATGGCGGATTCTGGTGATGGAGACCAAAGGGAGGTATGCAGGGTGACTAAGATGGAGGATTCTGGTGATGGAGACGAAAGGGAGGTATGCCGGGCGACTAATATGGAGGATTCTGGTGGAAGTTGCGACTCATTCCAAGGGAGTGATGATGCTGTAGGGATGGGGGGGGATCTCGACGAAGGTGGGGGGCAGCTCCTAAGGCGTTATGGAGGGTTCATGGATAGAGAAGGCCAATAGTATGGGACGAACCTTTATTCTTCAAAAAGTTTGTGAAGTGGATATATTATTTTCTTTTTTACATTCCAAAATCTGCCTCCCCTTATGAAATAATCAAGATACATGAAGTTAGGATTTTGGGTTTATATCTGCCTCTAGACTTCAATATAAAAAAATTTCCTTTATTTTGTTTTGTAATTGGAGAGTCAAGACACCCACCCCCATATATTTATTTTATATAAAAATTTAATTATTCTATATAACCAACCAGAAGAAATAACTAATGTCAGAATTAAATGTTCCCTATACAGCAGATGCTCTCTGGAAAAACAAAAAAAATTTCAGATAAATAAGAACTAGATTATATATAAATATCATTTTATTCAAATATTAATACTTGAAAGATCACAAATGATCCATATAAAATATTCTAGATGTTCATAACTTGGCCATATGAAATCAGATTGATGTGTGGTCTATTTTGTTTGAACCAAATTTAAAACATCTACTTAATATAATAAAAATTTATTTGTTTTTTCTTGGCTAGAAAAATTCATGTGATCCATCTGATACTAACTAGAGACCTCGTGGAATGCAGCAGATACTGATGGGTTGGGGATTTAATTTTTTTTATTGTTGGGATGAGGGAACTTTTCGAATACGATGATTTGAGCACCTGTACAGTCTTGGGGATCTCACATGAATTTAATATAGCCTCAGAAAATAAATAAAATGTTTACCATGTTCTGAATCAAAGAGAACATGACTGTATATCTTCATCAGGGACAATTACTCAAAGGATCCAAATAAGAACTCCTTTAGATCCTCCACACATACTTCATGAATCCACGTTCTCTCCATTCATTGAACTTTGGATGCTAGCGCAGAGCTCTGGTGAATCCTGCGGCGTCCCATCGATCACCTAGTTCTCATTTCCTTGATCAGTTGAAGGAACCTTAGATCGGTCACTCTGAGAGATACATTCTATCTATAAAGAAAGAGGATAGAGATACTCTCATTTCAAATTCATGACTAGTGCATGGAATAAGTCTCTGCTCCTGCTTATATTGTGGGAGGTGTTGATACCAAGAACAGGTTCCCTGATCTTTAGAAATAAAACTCCCACAAAATATGCAACATATAAATAATAATGATGAACTAAAATGTGTCATAAATATTATTTATATTTTATAACATACCAATAATATATATTAAATATATTATGTTATAAAACTGAATCATTTAACTCAACTCGTAATTCCCCCTAACAATAAATGAACCTAAAATATTAAAATAATATTCCTTCATATAATATTTTTATTAAATTCACTTAATACATTGTT
This sequence comes from Viscum album, assembly GCA_963277665.1. Lineage (NCBI taxonomy): Eukaryota > Viridiplantae > Streptophyta > Magnoliopsida > Santalales > Viscaceae > Viscum > Viscum album. Next base: position 1,610,750,796 of record OY728158.1, read on the forward strand.
AATAATTTTATTATATAAATTTAACCTGATTTTTTTACTAGAATAATAATTAATTTATTATTTAATGGTGATTATCAATATTTGTAAAAACATCATACCCTATAGTGGGGCCCACCATATCCAAAATTCATATACTCCGAAATATGGAAGATATTTGAGTGTGCTATTGTGTTTGACCCTCTATGAAATTTTATAGATGGTAGTGAATAATATTCACAGACCAAGAGAAGAGTCTAGTAACCCATAAAGCCCCTTAAAGAGATAAAAAATATTCATGAAAATAACAACCAACCTACAAACACACACTATGAATATAACCTCTTTGTCTTTAGATACAACCTAAATCAGGACACACATGTTCCACAACCATTTCCTTGTTTGTTATTTACTGATATAAATGAATGGATTTTCCATTGACTACATTGTCTATGGATTTATGAGGGTTCTACCATCCTGGTCAACCAGGCCTGAGATATATTACTTCCTCGGCTCAAAATTAAAAAATTATATATTTACCATTCATCCAATGTAATACCATCAATGACGCACCCAACAAAAGCTACCCCGTAATGATTTGATTATCATGGATTTTCTTTGTGTCAATGTAAATGAAAATGTGGTACACATTGATAATGATCTCATGTTAGGAGACCAACACACATGTCTATAGAAAAAAACAATGAATGACCCCTGAAACATGTGATGTTCCTATTGGTGTGTCACTCCTCATGATCTAACCTACCAGAGATTACCATGTTAAAACATAATAAGAAAAAGTGTCAAGGCTTATGAGTACGGATCACTTGATAGTCATACATCAACTGTGTATAGTCAGTATGATGTATCTCGACAATAAGGCACATATTTAGGATTAATTTCATAGTATCTTTAGGTTCTAATTATATATTGGGATATTCTATAACATTTTTTTTACTACAATTAAGATATGGAAATTTCTGTTTAAATAGTGGAGGAATAAATGTCTACAATATAATGGCAAGAATACATGTATATCTATATGTATACATGATATGGTAATCAAAAAGTACTATTTAGTGGGTTTGGGGAATCCACTACTACAAAAAATATAAATAAGACAACTTAATTGGTTGGATAAATTTGAGTCTATGAAGATCCTTGTAAATTCATGAATTTGATATCTATGAGAAAATTGTCTAATGTTCCCTTAATGTTGAAAGGGATATCCACAAATCTCAAGGGTCTCACTGCTATGGAGACCAAAAGCTGAGAATGATCATTAATTATGGTGGTACGATGGAGAAATATAATAGTGGTAAGAAATTATGTCATCCCACTTGTGAAAAGTGTGGGAATAAGTATCCCAGAAATTACCCAAAGGGGATATGTAATTGATTTAGCTGCGGGAAGGAAGAGTACCTTACTAATGATTTCATAGGGGGGAAACCCAACTATCTAATAGAATAAATGAATGATCCTACCAATTATTATTGTATTTTAAAATATTTCAACTATAAAGAACAATGATACTATCTAAACCATCATCCTTAGCCAAGGTTTATCGATGATCATCGATGATAACAACTTCAATGGCGTAGAGAGAAATGATGAGACTATGAGATCACAACTATTGATGTGGATCTAGACAATGAATTGGTTATATGTAAACTAGTTACGCATTCAAGAATAGAGAATGTAATTTTTTATTCTGATTATATTCATTATGTCATATATCTCATGTTTTTTAAACTATTCAAACACCTCCAAAAATCATGGAAGTAGATCTATCAATAAAAATTATTAATGGGGGAATTATTTCATACCTAGTATATAACTCCTCCATTATAAAAAAATGTGCATTGAACTTCTTAGTGATCCTTGTTATGATTCATTTAGTATAATTTGATACAATTATGGGTATTCATTAACTCTCCTTATATAGAGTTAATATGAATTTCTTAGAGAAAGAAATGACCGTTCGTATTAGGAATCTACCCTTGATTCTATACAAGTTCATGGAGGAGGATTAATATACATTAGTATTATCGTCTTAAAAATGGATATTATTTCCTTATGATGAAGTGTATCTTTCTAAAATTATTGAGGATAAGGAAAACATCATCATTGAATACATTCCAATTGTGAGGGAATATACTAATGCATTTATCGAAGAATTACCTAGTATTCCACTTAGTCAAGAGGTTGAGTTTTAAATCGAGGTTATACATGGAGGTTTTCAAATATATATGATTCTATATATAATGGATGTTGTTGAACATGATGAGATCAACAAGAAACTATAGGAGAATCTGGATAAATGGTTTATATGACCATGTGAATTACCATGGGGTTCACCAGTCCTCTGTATGAAGAAGAAGGATGGGTCAATGTGCATATACCATGATTATGATGGGCTCAAAAAAATAATGATAATGAAAAGCATCATCTTCCATAGATAGATGAATATTTAAATTAGCTATGTGAATATTAGTATTTCTCTAAGGTAGACATTTTATTGGGATATTATCAATTAAATTTGAAGATTAAGAATATCCCCAAGACTTTTTTTCATACAAGGTATAGTAAAAATGAGTTCATAGTGATGCAAGATGGATTAATTTATGCTCTTAAAATCTTTATGGACTTGATGAATAGAGTATTTATAGATTAACTCAATAAAAATTGGTAGTCTTTATATACTATATTCACATATACTCTAAAATAAATGAAGAGTATGGAGAGAATTGGAATTTTGTACTGAAGAGATTGTGAAAGGAAACGTTATATGTGAGGTATAGTAAATGCTTGTTCTGGATGGAAAAAGTAGCCTTCCTAATGCCTGTTATAAATAGGAAAGGGATATCTATGGATTCCTAAAAAACTAATGTAATTAAAGGATGGTCAAAAACAACATTAGTTATGGAAATCTATATTAATCTTGGATTAGATGTGTACTATCATCAATTTTTGATAAAAATATCATTATTCTCAAGTTCACTAACCATGTAACTCTAAAGGGAGTCAAGTTTGAATGGAATGATGAATGTGAAGATAGATTTAATGATATATATAAGAGTATAATCAGTGCACCAGTAATCACCCCTACAAACCAATGGGAATGGACTTTTGATCTACAGTGATGTATCTAAAAATGGATTGGGTTGTGTATTCATAAAATATCACAAAGTGATTGTAGATGCATCCTTACAATGAAATATCTTTGAGTAGAAATACCCTAATCATGATATAGAATTTTATTCTTTGATCATTTTTTTTATGTTTTGGTGACATTATCTCTATGAGGATAAGTTTGATATATAAATGGATAATAAAATCTTTAAGTATATATTCACAAAAAAAGAGATTAATATGCCCCAATGAATGTGGTTATAACTGATCATGTAACTACTACAAACACGGGCTTTATTAGCGCTCAAAACTAGTTTTAATAGCGCTAAACAAGCGCTATAAAGATCATCACTAATAAAGGTATCCTTTATCAGTGTTAAAAGAGTGCTAATAAAGGGATCCTTTATCGGCACTAAAAAGGCATAGATAAAGGATACCTTTATCTGTGCTAAAAAATGGATGATAATTCCCTACCTACTGTAACATAAAATTCTACAGCAGCACACCCAAACAAGACCTGTAAAAATATCAGCATATCAATAAGTATACCCATACAAAATTAACACATAATCTATAAGGTAATTATAATAAATATTTCCATACACCATTAACACATAATTCATAAGTTAATTAAATACATAAAGAACTCAATTCAAAATTAAAGGGGTTGTGGGGGCTGTTCAGCGGTTTGGGGTGGCTATCCAAGGGGGGTAGGGGGTGTCCAGGGGGGTGGGGGTGTCCAGGGGGATTGGGGTGTCTGGGGGGATAGGGGTGTCCAAGGGGGTTTGGGCGGTCCAGGAGGTTAGGGGGGCTGTCCTAGGGGGGGGGGGGTGGGGAAGTGTCGAGCGGGGGTGGTGGGGGATGTCCATGGGGGTGGGGTTGTCTAGGGGGTGGGTGGTGTCCAGGTGGTGGGGTGGGGTCGAGGAGGGGGGGGGGGGGGGGGCGTCCAGGGGGTGGGGGGGGGGGGAATCTAGGAAGATGGTGGGGTGTCTAGGGGGGTGGGGGTGGGGGGTTGTCCAGGGTGGTGGTGGTGGTGGTGGTGGTGGTGGGGGGGGGGGGGTTGTCTATGGGTGTGTCCAGGGTGTTGGGGAGGGGGGGGGGGCTTTCTAGGGGTTGGGGTGGTGTCCAGGGGGTGGGGGGTGTCTAGGGGGTTGCTGGGGATGTCCAAGGGGACGAGGTGATGTCCAGGGGTGGGGGTGGCTGTCCAAGGGGGTAGGGGTGTCTAGGGTGTGGGGGTGTCTAGGTGGTGGGGTGGTGTCTTGGAGGGGTGGGGGGTACCGTTCATGGGGTTGGTGGGTGTCAAGGGGGTAAGGGTTTCCAGGGGGTGGGGGGGGGGGATTTCTAGGGTGGGTGGATGGGGGGGCAGTCCATGGGGGTTTCTTGGGGGGTGGGGTGGTGTCCAGGGGGTTCGGGGGGCTTTCTAGGGGTTGGGGGTGTCCAGAGGGGGGTGTGTGTGGGGGGGGGGGGGCTGTCCAGGGGGTGGGGTGGTGTCCCGGTGGGGGTTGGGGGGGCTATCCATGGGGGTTTCTACAGGGGGGAGGGTGTCTAGGGGGTTGTGGGGAATTCTCGGGGGTGGGGGTGTCCAGGGGGTGGGGGTGTCCAGAGGGGTGGGGGTGTCCAAGGGGTGGGGTGGTGTATAGGGGGAGGGGGGGGGGGGGGGGGTCCAGGGGGTTGGTGGTGTTGTCCATGGGGGGGGTGGGTTCAGGTCCAGGGGGTTGGTGGGGTTGTCCAAGGAGGGTGGGGTGGTGTCTAGGGGGGTGGGGGTGGCTGTCCATGGGGGTGGGGGTGTTCAGGGGGTGGGGGTGTCCAGGTGGTGGGGTGGTGTCTAAGAGGGGTGGAGGTGCTATCCAAGGGGTTGTGGGTGGAGGGGGGGGGGGGTGTCTAGGGTGGTGTCTAGGGGGGTGAGGGTGGATTTCCATGGGTGTGGGGGTGTCCAAGGGGTGGGGGGTGTCCCAGTGGTGGGGTGGTGTCTAGGAGGGGTGAGTGTGCCGTTCATGGGGTTGGTGGGTGTCCAGGGGGTGGGGTGGTTTCTATAGGGGGTTGAATCACACACATCACAAATGACCCAAGGATCATTCGTCTAAAGAATAAACACAATCCGAATGCGTTTGGTCATATTTCCGTACGTTTGTTGTTGTTTTCACTTAAAAATCTATCCATTTTCAACAAAAGAGAGACACTTTTAGTGATACCAACCACACCATGCTTCAGATGGAGGCAGGGTTGACTCGTACACAAAAAAAATGACCCATGGATCATTATCCTGAAGTATCAACACAATCCTAATTCATTTGGTAAGATTTCCGTATGTTAGTTGTTGTTTTCACTTAAAATTCTATCCATTTTAAACAAAAGAGAGAAAATTTGAGTGATACCGGCCACAACGTGCCTCCTATTGAGGTGGGGTTGGACCATACATGTAAAAAATAACCCAAGGGTCATTTCCCTAAAGTATAAACAAAATCCGAATGCGTTTGGTCAGATTTTCGTACGTCAGTTGACGTTTTCACTTTAAATTCTGTCCATTTTAAATAAAAGAGAGACACTTTGAGGGATATCGGCCACACCGTGCCTTAGATTTAGGCGGGGTTGACTTGTGCGCATCCAAAATGACCCTTGGATCACTCTTCTAAAGTATCAACACAATATCGATGCGTTTGGTTGGATTTCTGTATGGCAGTTGTTGTTTTCACTTAAAATTCTGTCCATTTTAAACAAAAGAGAGACACTTTGAGTGGTACCAGCCACATCGTGCCTCGAATTGAAGTGGGGTTGAATATTACATGTCCAAAATGACCCATGGATCATTCTCCTAAAGTATCAACACAATACGAATGCGTTTGGTCATATTTTCATACATTAGTTGTTGTTTTCACTTAAAATTTTGTCCATTTTAAACAAAAGAGAGACACATTGAGGGATACTAGAAAAAAAATGCCTCGTATTGAGGCAGGTTTGACTCATACACGTCAAAAATGACTCATGGACCGTTCCGCTAAAGTATCAACACAATCTGAAAGTGTTTGGTCAGATTTCCGTATGTAAGTTGTTGTTTTCACTTAAAATTATGAAAATGTTAAACAAAAGAGAGACACTTTGAGTAATACCAACCACAACATGCCTCATATTGATGTGGGGTATACTCTTAAAAATAAAAAATGACCCATGGATTGTTATCCTAAAGTATCAATACTATCTGAATGTGTTTGGTAAGATTTCCGTACGTCAGTTGTTGTTTTCACTTAAAATTCTGTCCATTTTAAACAAAAGAGAGACACTTTGAGTGATACCGTCCACAATGTGCCTCAGATTGAGGAAATTTTGACTCATAAATGTCCAAAATTACCCATGGATAGTTTCTTAAATTACCAATACAATAATAATGCATTTGGTAAGAGTTATGTACGTCGGTTGTTGTTTTCACTTAAAAGTTTGGCCATTTTAAACAAAGGAGAGACACTTTGAGTGATACTGGCCACACTATGCCTCATATTGATGAGGGGTTGACTCATACACATAAAAAATGACCCATGTACCGTTTCCATAAATAATGAACACAATAAAAATTCATTTGTTGGAGTTCTGTATGTTAGTTTTTGTTTTCACTTAAAATTCTGTCCATTTTAAACAAAAGAGAGACACTTTCTGTAATACCGGCCACACAATTCCTCTAATTTAGGAATGTTTGACTTTTAAACATCTTAAATGACCCATGGATCATTCCAATAAACTATCAACACAATTATAATGTGTTTGGTTGGAGTTATGTGCATCAGTTGTTGTTTTTACTTAAAACTCTATACATTTTAAACAAAGGAAAGACACTTTGAGTGATACCTGACACATCGTGCCTTTTATTGAGGGAGGGTTTACTCTTACACATAATAAATTACCTAAGTATCATTATCCTAAATTATCAACACAATCCAAATTCATTTGTTCATCATTGTTTGCGTCAGTTGGTGTTTTCATTTAAAATTCTGTCCATTTTAAACAAAAGAGAGACACCTTGAGTGATACCAGCCACTCCATGCCTCGAATTGAGGTAGGGTTAACTCATAAATGTAAAAAATGACCCATGTATCATTACCCTAAAGTATCAACACAATCCTAATGTGTTTGGTCAAATTTCCATACGTTATTTATTGTTTTCACTTCAAATTCTGTCCATTTTAAACAAAAGAGAGACACTTTGAGTGATACTGGAAACACCGTGCCTTGGATTGAGGTTGGGTTGACTCGTACATGTCACAAATGACCCATGTATTCTTAAACTAATGAATCAACACAATAAAAATGCGTTTGGTCAGATATGAAGGTATTTTGGAGATTTTATTGGTTTTTCTTATCCAAAGACCAAAGAAAGTGGTTCATCATTCTTGAATGTTGCTGGTGCATTTCATCTGTTAAAATGGGAAAATGAATAATTAGAGAAAGGATGTTTTATTTAATAACAATTAAAATTTTCCTAAGAACATTTATATAAAAAAATGTTTCATCTTTTGATCCCCTTAACCCCTCTCAAAAATGACTTCCAATTGAATAGGTCCCCAAGTCAGATCTTCATGATATTTGTGTACAATCTTTCATTAGGTATGAAGCCCACTCATTTCTGAAAAAATTTATATCATCTTGTGAGTATGAGGATTTTTGATAGTCATAGTAGTATTGAAAAATATATAAATAAATAATAAATAAATAATTTAAATGAAATTGTAGTTGTTTTTGAAAATACCTCTTTAGGGATGCTAGTTTGTTGATGAAAAAATGATCTCTTTCATAAATTTACAAACATAATAAACACAATCATTATAATTTTCTTGTTTTGGACACTGCAAAAAATTTTATCATTAAGAGAATAAGTAACTTGTGTTGATATGTTTTTGGATAGTGAAATTTTATTTTATATACCCTTATATTTGTCTAGACATAGTACTTGCTCACCTCCTTATGCTTATCACCTATCCTCATTCCATTTTTTGACAATAATGATACACCTCCCTATCATAACATAATCCTCATTAAAAGATAATATAAATTATATTAATTGATTTTTAGACCTAAAACACAGGATGTAGTGTGTTACTGATTCAAAAACTCCATCATGTGTGGTCGGTTTGTTGGTTATCTTGGCATTGAATCCAGAAAATATTTCTTGGAGTATCCAAGTTCACCACAATTAGCAGCCAATGTTACCTAAAAATACAAAAAGGAATATGTAATAAAATAAGTGAAAATAAAATTTACATTCTTTAATCGTAGAGTTTTACCTCTTCATGGTTGGTATTAGGAAGAGTCTGCCATCCGTAATCTTGATTTGAAATGTTTTCAGAAAGCAGTTCACTATGTCATCCTTTTTTGATGGATCTAATTTTATTAGTCGTGTTGATGTGGTATGAGGTACTAACGAGTTTGAATTTTAGCTCAGGGTAAAATTCCTTAAACTTTTTTTTTCATATATACGTATGTCAATAATATAAAATGCATTTAGTCATAATTTTCAGATTATATCATCTTTTAGAAAATTAATTCATGAAAACATACCTTGTATATAAATTTACAACTATGACACATATCCAACCATATTCAAGGATCTCATTTACATTTTCAGTAGCAACAAAACCTTTAATTTATTCTATGTATATATTATTTTCAAAAACCACTATATAACTACTAACACCTCTTAGCTTCATATCCACACGAGTCTTCAATGCTAGTAAATGTGGATAGAGAACATGTGGTGTTATTATGCTTTCACTAGCTCTTTGGGATCAGTTAGTTGATCCTTTAGATGATTTTTAGTTGATGTTTCTTATCATCCCCTTCCCTTTTCCCATCTATAATAACATTCATTGGTGCAGACCTTTTTTTCATTTATTTTTAAAGGTTTAGCTTGAAAAAATGGAAATAAATACCACTTTCTCCACATGTAATCTTACAAGTTGTGAAGGCCATGAAATAAATGTCCCAATATCCTTTTCTACTATATGAATATCATCGTCATCAAGTGGAATAGGTAGCTCTGCATTTTTCTCATTAGATATAGTAATCATCACTTTTAGATGATCTTTCGGAAGTGGTATATTATGCAGCTTGTCCTATGGGATGTTGAACACCAAAGTCCTTACTACAAGGTGATAGGTGGGTGTTGATAGATATAAATCACAGTCATTATCACCCTATATAAGATTAGTATAGTAAAATTATCAGTGTTTGTCTGATTCACATTTCATGGGAACAATTATTAGAATATTTATTACCATGGCTAAGAAAGTTCTTTGAGGGGAATGGCTCCCCTCAATGCTTGTGGGGGTGGGGTGGGATCTTCACATGTTGGTTGTTTCTGAGTTGTGTCTTCTCCATGATTCCCACCCATAATAGTTTCTAGCAACTCTCCCATTCCATTTAAATCATTCTTCAAGAGTTTGTAGACTTTCACTCATTTGTTTCATTTTTTCATCTCTATCATCCATTTGTTTTTTTCTTATAATATACTCATAGTGTCACCCCAAACCTCACACCTCTGACATGACCGTATTGTTCTAGATTCTTAAAAGCCATTTATAATTAGTCTTCATCCACTACAGGAGTATCTAATTCCTGTGACTGTCAGATATAAGAAAGTAACTAATTATTATTATGTAATAGAAATTTAAAACAAATATTTTTGTCATGTCATACTTACACATATTTTCCACACATTTTGTGTGTTTTCATCTACTAACTTCCCATCTTTATTCACATGTGCCTCCTTCCATAGCACATGATATGGGATGGAATTTTCTTTGGGTTTAGACTCATCAATCTCTATATAAATATAGAAAGATAATTATGATGTTGTTTCTTGGCACCTAAAAATATTAATGTAAATTTAAAATACGTACCATTTTCTTTTCTAGTGAAGCGTACCCCATCCTTGATTTACGATAGGATTATGTTGGTTTTGATGCATGTTCCTTATTTTTATTACTGAGTTGATGTTTCATAAATGAAATATTGACAATCAAAGTGATGAATACACATATCCTCAAACAATGTATTATCATCCACAATGTACCTAAAACTTTTCATCCCCACAACGGCCAATAAATGCATCCCATGCTTTTTGGGATATCAGGTGAGTGTATAAAAGGGGTTAGTGCAGGTTTATTTTACATTTGGAATATTTCAGGTGACATTTTGTTAAAATAGTGTGAAATCCTGGATGAATCCTTCCTACAAGCCTTAGTACATAATTCTTGTGTGAATAATCTACTATAAATGTAATCTTTAAGAGATAAAGAAGAGTACGACACAATTTATTTATTTTATTTTCTAGTAAATTAAAGAAATAATATCATAATGTTACTGTAATTTCATCCCAGATCATAGTATTCCTCCCAGACACAACATGGTTCCATGAATCTATGTCAATCATCACGCATTACTGAGTGATAATTCCAATGTAACTACTAAACATAACCTTGTTGGTATTCACATGTTGGCCTCATGAATTCCATCCGACATCAAATTTTATGCCTTTGCTTTTCGCCTTAAGAAATTTGGATAACACAGTCAAACTACGACACACCTGTGTTTTCTGTGACGTCGGTCCTTCATCCCCGACCATTTCATCGATATCAACATCATCTATATGTTCATCTAAAATTCTAGAAATGACATGTGATGATGGTTTTTGGACCTTGATACTAGGAGTAGTAACAGGTTCAGAAACTTGTTGTTGCTCTGCACTTTGACTAGTTGTAGCAGTAGTAGTAGCAACAACATGAGAGACTTGTTCAACCTCGAGGTTAAGAGCACCAGAATGTGCATAAGTCATTATCTGCAAAAGTGGTTGCATAGTTAATTTAGATTACAAAAATTCATAAATGATAAGATAATAACATGAGATAACAAGATCTATATTAAAAAATATATAACATGTTTATTGAACTCTCTTTATTTCTTTCAAAGGCTGAAGGGATTTGAAACCTATATCAATTTTCCAAATCCCTTCATTGTGGTCTCCTATAACAAATAAAACATCATCTACATTGGGGCTGCTGCAAAATGATTGCGGCGTACCATTGAAAGGATCGTCCTCAACTAAATTTTCATCAGACCCTTCAGTAGTTTTGGATGATAATAGAACAATCGACCACTTTTAGTTTGCAGGATCTGAAACATTAAATGCTTTTACCACTTGTGATGCCATTATAAACTATTCGTCATTTTAATCTTCTTTACTAAAATCAACTTTCACAAATCCCAATTCATCTATTTTAACACCACTATTATTATCATCCCATTTGCATTGAAAAATAGTCAATTGGAATGTTGTATAATCCAACTCCCATATATGTTTGATAATTCCAAAGTATGAAATATTTTCATAAATTGGATTTCTATCCTTATTACAAGTAACATGCATCACTTCGGCCATAAGTGTAACTCCACTATTTTTCATGGTACTATCTTTATCATGTTCATCTGTATAGAATGTATAACCATTAATTACATAACCATTTTAAGATAATACATACACACTTGGTCTAGAAGCTGGCCATCGAAGTCGTTCGAAAATTGAATTTGGATTTTCATCAAACTCTTTAAAAATATGGTCCATAAACCATCTTATAAACTGGTGATTAGGTATAGTTTATATCCATTTTTCATCCCTTTGTGGATTCTACTGCCTAAGAATTTCTTTGTGGGTTTCAATATATGGAGAAACCTCCGAAAAGATGTACAAAACAAAAAGGTGGGGCTAATCCTGATCTGTAATATTGATTGTCACAACATCTCTTCTAGAAATTACCTCACCCCCAATACAACCAATGTGATGAGATTTTGGTATACCAATGATTTTCAAATAAGATAGGTATTCGGTACATAATTCAATGGATTCCTCAATAATATATTGCTCCACTATACAACCCTCTGCCGACTTCGATTTTTTACATACCCTTTCAAAATATTCATATACCATTCAACGGGGTACATCCATCTATATTGAAGATGAACCCAATGTAGAATCTCTCTCACCAAGTGAAGCATTAAATGAACCATCATATCAAAGAATGTTGGCAGGAAGAACATTTTTAATTCACATAATATGATGACAATTTCTCTTTCCATAACTAGCAATTTTTCATGGTCTAAAACTTTTCTATATATAGATTTGAAAAAGAAACAATGTTTGGTTAATGTATGATGAACATTTTTGGGAAAAATTCATCGGAAAGCTATAGTAATTAAATCTTACATCAAAACATGGAAGCCATGTGATTTCAAACCTTTTAACTTGAAATCATTCATTTACACAATGTTCTTGATATTTTATGAATACCCCTGTGGAACCTTTACATCATTTAATAAGTTGTAAAACTGATATCTCTCGTCTATGGGAAGAGTGTAAGCAGCTGGAGGAAGAAAAATTCGATTTTCACCCTTCATGGTAGCCAAATCTTCTCATATTCCCATGTAAACCATGTCCAACTTCGACTTAATTCCATCCTTTTTCCCAAGGAAATTTAGAAACATTCCGATAACACTATAACATACATTTTTTCCTCATGCATCACATCAAGAAATTTTTTTATGTAACGACAATTCTAGTTTGGTAATTTAAAAAAACTGATCTCTTTTTCCAACCGATTTTCGTAAGGTTTTTCGAAAATGGTTTACCAAAAATAGTGTTCACATCTTTTACTTTCTCAAACTGATGATCACCTATTAGTGGAGACGGTGACGTGCATTGTTCTGAACATCCATTAAATGATGTCGTCTAAGATTGGTACTTTTTTTGACGAGGTAGAAATCTACGATGTCTTGGAAACACAGATTCTGATGAATGTTTCAACCTAATTGATTCTATATCTTCTTCACACATGGGACACCCTTGAGTTCCTTTAATGCTATAGACTTACAAATTTATATAATCAAGGAAATCATTTATCATCCTAATCAACATCACTCTCAATGTTACATATTCACTTTTATAAGCATTATAAAACATAACACCTAAATCCCACAATTACTTTAAATCCTCAATCAAAAGAGACAAATAAACATCAATATTGTTACCTGGTTGTTTTGGTCCTGATGTAAGCATAGATAACATGATGAATTTCCGCTTCATGCATAACTAGGGTGGAAAGTTATAATTTACCAACATAATAGGCCATGTAAAGTGAGTGCTGGTTTGAAAACCAAAAGGATTCACTCCATCTGTAGATAACGCAAGAAGAAGGTTTCTCAGCTCTTTTCCAAATTCAGGACACTAATGATCAATTATCTTCCATTGAGGAGAGTTGGGTAGGTGACATAATTTACCATCTTTATTTCTTTTATCTACATCCCATGACAATTGTCTTGTAGTTTCTTCACTTCTATACAGACACCTAAACCATGGAATGATACGAAAGTACCATACAACTTTCATAGGACTGGATTCATCTTTCTTGTATCTAGAATCACCACCCTTTGGGAAATCTATAAGTGATTTTTTCTCTATGAGAAACAGTATACAGTCTTTCGGGAAGGCATGTATTCTTTCAGAAATCATACCCATCAAGTGTAGCATTCTTTTAGTTTCATATGTCCGGTTTGGGAGCTCATTAACTTCTAGGAGCATGTCATTCAAGAGAGAAAGTAGTTCCATAAAATAGACATCACTCTATCCGTTTCCTACTTTGAATTTATAAAACTTCAGTACAACTGAAAATTATGTATATTTAGTTCAACTAGGATACAATGGTGTCTTTGCACAACTCTTTAACTTCTCAAACAATTTTGGGAAATCATAGAGTTCATCTTCAACTGTCCTTGTCATTTCATCAATATGATCTTCATCATCATTGATATCTGTAATCATATCCTCCATATAGTCATCTTCATTATCCATATTTGTATTAATATATGATGATCCATAAAACACAGTTTTATCCCATCCAGTTTCTACATTTTCTTTTTCTCCGTGTTTATTCCAACATTTATAACTCTGATCTATTCTGTGACATATAAAATGTTCCTTCAACTCCACTAGAGTATTTAGTCTAGAATAAAAACAACATAAACACAGAAAAATGTTTTGACAAGAATCTTTTATATGATCCTTTGTAAACTTGATGGACTCTTTCACTCTATTCTCATATCTATTGTCAAATGAATAGAATCTATCCATTCTTTATTCATCTCTATCCTATTAGAATTTCAAATATTAGTATTTAGGATTCAAATACGGAAAATAGGACTTCCCAATGTAGTAGAATAGAACCAATTATATATAAAAATATTGATTAATTGAGCCTAACCATTTACTAAAATGATTTGGAAATCAAAAGAACTAGGATAGACCCCAATCAAAATCAAACCACTTTCCAACCCCCTTGCCAATAGTTCTAGAACCCACTACCCTTGCAGCAAAAAATTAAACATACTTTTAACCACTCCCACCATCCACCTCATTCACAATAAAATAATCACATTAAATAGCCCAAAACTAGTGAAAAAACTCAAATAAAATGAAAACAAGGGGTTCGCGGGGGAAAAAATAACCTAGGTTTATCCAAAATTACTATAGAATAACAAAGGTTTTGTTACCCAATTTAACATCAGAAATAGAAAATTAAGGTTAGTGAATATAAATTATATCATTAAAATATAATGAATATGCAATAACTCTCCATCACTAACATGGATCTCTACCAACGCATACCATATACCTATAAAATAATTGAAAAAACTAGGAAAAATAGTTTCTTGTACCTATTTATAATAGTACTAAAAGAAAATCAGAACGAACATAGATAGTACCTCCAAACACTCTTGGAGCCTCCTGGTAAAAAGACTATAGTGACTACAACTATCTAAGATTATAACCACTAACTTACCAATATAGAAGTAGTCTACTTAGGTGTAGAATTAGTAGAATCAAACCAAAGTTCCACCCACCTCATGTTGCTCCCCGATCTCCTCCATCACTTTAGTGCTGTACAGACCTCCTTTCTCTAGTTACTTCCTCTGCCTAGGTTATTCATCGACTTCCACTCTGACTGTAGCATGAATGTTAATAAAATGAAATGTGATATGTCTATACCCATCACAATCATATTAAATTCCTTGAAGTAATGGGATATCCTTGAGGTACCTATGAATGAAAGTGCCTCCTGAGATGAGACTTGCATTATACACCTACTGTTGGTGGGTGTTGCTAAGCCTACGTCCCAGAAGATCACTACCTTAAAATATTATGATATCAACTCAAACCATAGGCATAATCATAGAACACTAATATATCCATACAAATATTAGTGTTACATGTTGAATTCCACCAAAACCCTAGGGGTTGGTCTATGAATTGATCGACATAAATTAATGGATTTAATAAAAAGAGATGAAATACAATCGAACCAAGTGAAAGATATTTAAAATCTCCTGAGAATAAGTTCATTCCCCATCATGTAATCGGGTTCTCCATAGTGTAGGTATACTTAACCAAAATCACTTGGCTTGACTCACCAAGGGTAGTTCTTTAGTAGAGTAATCTCTATTTAAAATAACAATCTTGATACCCATAATAAGTATCAGGGAATAATCACTATCTACCCAATGAAGTGCATGGTGTCTCCCCATTTTGAAGAACAAACCTTCTAGAGTAGCACCTAGGAAGAACTGGTCATAAAGGTTTACTAAGTTGACACACCCTTAAATTATCCTTGACATAAAATAAAGATGTCTGGAATTTACCATTGATCGAAGTCAAGAAACATCCCACAATACTAAAAAGAATTAACCACCTAAATAAAACAGATCCCATATTTATACCACTATCTAAACCCAAAGTCATTCTCCAAAGAATACCATTTACCTTCCCATGGTTGCGCTACTATGATCTCCTCATCTTCTGTGGCCCTAGTGCATGAAGACTGGAGGCCACTCCATGAATCATGGTTTAATAGTAAATGAACCTAAATGGATTATAGGCTCCACTATGAACCGTCTTAAGGAGAGATTCAATTTAGAACACTATAACTTCACAAATACACTCATCATATTTGGTATATGGGTTGATCCATACACCATATCCTTACTAAGAGTTAACCATAAGTCTCCGTTATAAAGCATTCTACAATTCCTCGATATTCATAGGGAAGAAAAGTATGGTTTTTGCACACATCAAATAAAACCATTCTCAACAACTAATTGAAATATAACTTAACATCCATAGGGTTGGATACCGTTTCTATATTTGAGGGGTCCTAATCACTATCATAAATAGAACCATCACCATAAACATAATCACCGACACATCATGACAACCACAAAGTGTAACCAATTAATAATGAGGTGGGTACTATCAGAAATCTTTTTTTTTCATGAAGGGGTTTACAAAAAGACCACATTCCCTAGTATAGTTAAACCCACTCCACCAGAAAGATGATGAAAAAACACTCAACATTAATAAAATATTCATGTATAATAAGGTATAACTTAAATTTTCACGAGAATATCAAACCCTCATACATATTACACTTGGTGATAAATAAATTCTAGTTCCCGACACCATAATAGCCCATGGGGAATCATAAAAAAGTCATACTTTAGTTCAAATCATCAGCTAACCAAGTATAAGAATCCACTAGGTGTGTTATTTTATGACATAGATTGTTAGAACTCTATGTTAGTTATAATCTAATCCAAGGGTGGTGATCATGGGGAAGAATCCAAACATCAACCTAATGAAAAATACTCCCAAAAAATATATCCTTAAAATTAAACCTAAAAGGAGAAGAGGAAGTCTTACCTAGAGTACATCGCACCCGTGATGGAGGGAGAGAAGAAGCGTCGAGTAGTCAGTGAGACTTCTGCGCTACGTCGGGTGGGGAAGGCATGACCTCCAGAGGGGGAGGTGCACAGGAGGAGCCTCCACCATTGAGAAATGGAGGAGAAGGGTTTGTAGGGAGTATGGTCTAGTGGAGAGGAGAAGAAGTAGGGTTTGCGAGGAGGAGGATCCGCCAAAGGGGTTTGAGGGGGAGGATAAGGAGTAGGGATATCAGTGGAGGTCCGACAAAGAGAAGATCGAGGGGGGGGGGGAGTTGTCGTAGGGGTAAAATACCTAAGGGCTTGAGGGCGCGATAAAAAGAGGACACTGTGCACCTGATTTTATAAATTATGGGACTATGGTTTTTTCAATGATGATAAAAGAATCCTTTATCATCGATTTTTAGCGGTGATAAAGCCTTACTTTATCAGCTATAAAATTTTAGCGCTGATAAAAGAATCCTTTATCAGTGATTTTTAGCGCTTATAAATCTTACTCTTTATAAGCGCTAAAACTTTAGTGCTGATAAAGGGATTCTTTATCAGTGCTTTTCAAGCTGATTAAGGAATTATTTATCATTTCTATTTTATTAGTGCTAATAATAGGTGGCGCTTCCCTTTCCCATTTTTGTAGTAGTGTGTATTATAATTATTCAATCCATTACCATCTTGGGAAGGAAAACATTTTGGAATATGGTCTAAGTAGGAAGAATCCAATAACCCTATCCATGATGAAGATTACAGGGGATCGAATATTCCCTGACATGAAAAGTATTGGAATGGGGAAAAATGATCTTTATCTTACATTTCTCAAATAGTTTCTCAACTGTTAATTCTTGAGAGGGTCAAGGAGGCCTATAAATAGGATGAGGTGATAAAGAATAAAGTAGAGAATATTCTAGAGTTCAAATTTGATAAAGATAGATTTATCAGGTCTAGAACTTGGATATGTGTCCCTAGAAACCCATAAATGAAGAAGGAAATTCTAGATGATTCACATAGGTCACCCTTTTCTATTTATCCAAGAAGCACTAAGATGTATAGAGAATTCAGGAAACACATCTGGTGGGATAACATGATGAGGGATATTATAGAATTTTTTTCTAGATTTTTTGGTATGCAACCAAGTCAAGGATGAATGATAGAAGTATAAGGGAATGATACAACCATTTCCTACACCTTTATAGAAATGGGGAAAATATGACCATGGATTTTATCATAGGAATCCCTAGGAATCCCAAAGGAAATTACACCGTCTAGGTGGAAGTCGATCTCTTTTCAATGTCAAAAATTTTTATTTCTATCATGAAATATTTATCCCTTGAACAATTCACCAACATACAAATAAGGGAAGTGGTAAGACTAAATTGTGTTCCACTCTCCATTATATCTGATCGAGATACAAGGATTACCTAGATATTTTTGTAAGACTTCAATAATTATGGGATATAGAGAATAAATTCAATAATTATTATCACCCTCATATGGATTTCCAGTCGGAAGGAACCATAAAAACTATAGAGGACATACTGAGATCATGTTCAATGGATTTCCAAGGATGATAACATCAATACCTTCCTCTAGTTGAGATCTCATATATCAAGATTTTTCTTTCTAGCATTCAAACGGAACCATTTGTGGCCCTATATAAGAAGAGGTGTCAAACAACTATATGCTTGGATGCTATTAGTGAGAAGAAGATGATTGGACCTAATATTATCTAAGAGATGATGGATATGGCTCAAACCTTTCATTTTCATCTGAAATCTTCACTATGTTGACAAAAAAATTACATTTAGATAATCGTCAATGAGACTTAGATTTTGAGGTAGTGGATAAAGTGTTCCTATGTATATTACCATGTAATAATTTCATGTGGTTTTGGAAGAAGGGGAAGCTTAATCTAAGACACATCAACCCCTTTGGGATCATTTATCATACTATAGTGGTGGCCTATCGACCATCACAACCTCCTAACCTATCCCAAGTACATGATGTGTTCTATGTATCTCTCACGAGGAAGTGCATACCAAACCCCTCACATGTACTGAATCCGATGGTTGTACCTTTGGAGTATGATCTTTCATTTGGGGAGAACATGGTGAAGATATTAGATATTAGATACCAAGATCTATAAATCAAGATAATTGACTACGTAAAAGTGTTATAGAATAACTAGAAGTTTGAGGAATCAACTTGGGAACTAGAAGAGGTGATAAAACAGAAGTACCCTCATTGGTTTTAGTTTATAAAATAAAAAAAACATACACTACTTTGGTTATTTGGTAACATTATATGTTATATCCTATTGGGTTTAAAATACCATTAGAATAATAACCATTTATAATATAGCCATTTTAAAATGATCAAATGATTAGTATGTATTAAGGGTGTTGATAAATACAATTGAAATTGACAAAAGACGAGTTGGGTTCGACCAGTAGGATCATACCATATGAATCCCATTTATCAAAGACTCCCATGTAGATAACATAACTAATATTTTCCCTCGAAAAAATATCAAGATGAGATTTTACAACTAAAACACAAGAGAACCCATTTATTGGATAAGTTCAAGCTTATCAAGATCACAACCCAACCCATATTCACTGAACCACCGCACAAAAATCTCAACATCGTGCAACATACCCTTAGAGAATTCTCTGCTATAATAAGGGGTTATGTATCCTAACCCAGAAAACATGAATTTTTTATAGATTATCTTTATTCATCATATTTCTAATTTATAAATGATTAAATAATTAATTTGAGAAAAAATATATTTTAATACAAAAAAACTTGAATTATATTTTTAGGAAATATTTAGTCTCATTTAAGACACCCCATGTGAGAAAATCATGAATTTTTGAAATAACAGAAATTTTAATAAAATATTATCATGGAATAATAATTATTAAATATAATTTAAAATATAATTTTATGAAGTCATAAATGATTTTTAAAATGGTTAGAAAACTATTTATCTAAAAAAACTAGAAATTTTTAGTACATTAGAATTGCTGAATTAAAAATATAAAGTATCATATTTATAGATTTATTTTTTATAAAATAATTGTTTTTTTCAAATCAACACATAGGAATTATCTAAGAGTAATTTTTTTGACAATTGTTAGAGAT
This sequence comes from Viscum album, assembly GCA_963277665.1. Lineage (NCBI taxonomy): Eukaryota > Viridiplantae > Streptophyta > Magnoliopsida > Santalales > Viscaceae > Viscum > Viscum album. The sequence goes on from OY728158.1 coordinate 1,610,770,845, forward strand.
AGTAGAATGGTTGGGAAAAAATTAAATGTGGTATAAATATGTGGTTTGTATTATGAAATCATGATGATACAAAACTGATGTAATATATGACCTATAAGGTTTACATGGCATAATATTTATTCCCCCTCTAAAATAATGTCATTTTAGGTTTTTTAATTATTTTCATAAACCATTAAATTAATCTAAAAAAGTATATTGTATTAAGGTTTTAAAATAAATTCTTTATATACATGAATTACTTAGAGATCATCAAGGGTATTATTTCAAAAATTTAGGTTATTATCATTATAAAATAATTAAAACCTCTCTTATTTGGAGAAACCATATGGAAAAAACAGTGGGAAGGTTTTTAGTTTTTATTAATTTATCATATAGAGTTCAAAACATAAATTTGGAAATTAAGAAAAACATATCCTCAATTTTTCTATATAATCGCCTCGAAAGTCCCTTTCATATTCATTAAAAACCATTTTATCATAAAATTACTCTTAATGTACCTCTATATATCCCTACCAAGGTTCCTCAAATCTTTTAGGATGCTCCTTCTATGTTTTTGGAAGCACCCTCTAAAGGTAAGGGATCATCTCTCTCTCCTATTTATTCAAGCACATTCTTTAAATTATTCCTTTTGATTTCAAATTGATCATATTGTGATATGTTTTTACATATTCATTTTTCTTCCCTTTGGATTTATAGGTGATTAGATACTCATTTTACTATCCTTAATCCCTCCCATGAATCATTATTTTCCCCCGTTTTACTTCAAATTCTTTCTAAAATTTTCAATGACAAAGTATTGTATTGTAAATACCCAAACACATTTCCACTCAACGGTATTCACCTATATTTACCTGTCATAATTTTATTTTTTTGTTTAATGTATATAAACAACAATCCTTACTCATGGTATTGAGTGAGATGAGATATGATCCTATGGAGAATGATCTATGTGGAATACTTAGGTATTTAAATGATATAAATGTGGTCGGTAAGACTATAATTATATAACCCTTGAATGCATTGAGAAATGATTTTATATCAAGAGATGAAATTTATATTTCATGAGAGGTTAATATAATCACACTATGTTATGATTTCATTTCAGTTAGTCTTGACTTATGTTTATTATGTCATTTTTATGTTGTTTCTACATTCCCATATTCCCTTTATGTTACCATTTTTTATATTTCTTCGATGATCAAGTTTATGATTCCAAAAACATTTATATCACTATGATATGACTCTTTAATAACATTTATTTCTCTTATCATTATATTATTTTATTACCCCCTTTCTGGGATTTATAGATAACCCATTTCTTATATATGTCCCCAGGTCATCCCATCCAGTTTTAAAAGAGAAAAAGAATTTCAGAGCATTTTAAGGAAGTTTTCATTAATTTCATTGTATCTATAATTTTTAAGTTGTTATGTTGTGTTTCTAATTATTCAAAGACACTAGGATTCATGATCTTTTGATATTTTATTATGTTCTTATTTATGTAATAAAATAATGTTTTTATACATATGGGTTGTCATACTTTACCTTCTCCACTATCTCCTCAACATGTTCTAGACCCAGAAGATTTATTTTTCTAAATTCATCCCAATATGTTATATTTAAAAATCAATTTCGATATAATTCTTCATTAGATTTCATTTGAATACTTTAATGGATGATATTAATATATTAAAACTCCACTAAAATTAAATAATTCTCCCACACACCTTGAATGTCAAGTGAGGATGACCTCATCATGTATTCTAATTTTTCAATAGTCCTTTGGACAATCCATCAGTTTTAGAGTGATAGTCAGTCCTAAAATACTTTTTGGTATCTAGATATATTTGAATGATTTTATATATTTTATATCTTAATTGTGGATCAAAATAAGAAAAAATATAAAGGGGTGTTCCATGAAGTCTCTCAAATTCACTAATATGGAGTTGTGTATAGTTTTCAAGTGGTAAAACTAATCTTATAGTGATGAAATATTAATATTTGTTCAGAGATGAAAAACTAAAAATAATTCATCATTGTTTATAAGAGTATTTTGTAATCCAGTTAACTGTTCCATATAAATGTCATCTCATTTTCACAAATGAATAAGTAGAGATTTCATGAATCATCAAGAATTCTATCTCTCAATATTCACCTATTTATATACCAAACATCTTGACACAAAATCAAAAATTTCCTGCTTCATGTTATCCCACCAAAAATGTTCCCTCAAATATTGACACATTTTGGTGCTACAGGGTTTTATAATGAAATTTAATCTATGAGAATCATCCAATAATTAATATTTTAGCTTATTATAGATGGAACACATCGACTATTTATAAATCTTCAAACACCATATTCATATACAAAGTATAGTAATTTCGCATTATTCAAGGAATTTTTTTGTTTTAAAAATTATCATCATTTTGCGAAGAACTTTTTATCTTTTCTAATAAATATGGTTTTGTAATCATTTGATAAAGGATTGATGTTTCCCTTTCTTTAATAATTCCTATATATATATTCATTAAATCTATGACCATAATATCCATTTAAATCCTCATTTTGGAAAGTAATCCCTGATACTTTTTGCATAATACATCTAATACTTTATTTTCCTTTCCTGAGTGGTACTATATTAACAAATCATAATCCTTGAGCAACTAGATCCATCTCTTTTTCCTCATTTTGATCTATTTATCTGAAAATATTTATTTTTAGTTCTTATAGAATTTTTATATATCATAATTTTCACCATATATATAATGTATCCATATAATCAAATAAAATAATGCAACTTCAAACTCAAGATCACTAGTTGGATAGTTTCTCTCTTGATTTTTTAACTAACTTGATGTATAGGGAATAACATTAAACTTATTTATAATGACACAACCAGGATCGTTCTTCGATGCATCTCTGTATATTATAAATCAATAATTTTTTTAGGGGATATTCAAAATCATTTCATTCAAAAATCTTATATAAAATTTTTAAAACATTCTTTATATTTCTTTATCTATGTGAACTTAACACCAATACTTTTTAACTTTATTAATGGGTTAGATAATTGGGATCTTTTTTGAATAAATAATCAATAGTAACATGATAATACAATCAAACTATGTTACCCATTTATTGTTTTGGGTGTTGGACCCTCTTTGAATACCTTTGTATTTTTAGGATAAACTTATATTTAATCTTTGGAGAAAATATGGAAAATAAAAGAAACATTATGAAGATATAACTCCAACATGATAAATTATATATATAAATCTATTTCTACAAGAGTCTCAAGAATGATCTGAAAGTGATTCTCATGGAACTCATATATATTTTTGAGCTAACTAAGACATCATCAATAAATACCACAAACAAATAATAAAGATATTCTATGAATAATATTTTCATTAGATCTAAAAAAATAAAGGTTACATTAGTCAATTCAAATAGTATTAATACAAGCGTCTAATATCCATACTTCATATAAAATTTTGTTTTCATAAAATCTTCTTTATTTAAACTCACTTAATGATACCTATAAAAAGTTAAATGTTGGAAAAATATTAAGATAAATAAATTTCATAAAAAAGTCATCAATGTGAGGTAGATAATACTTTTTCTTTATAGTAATATTATTGATTTCCCAATAATGAATGCAAAACCTCATAAATGCATTTTCTTCTTCATTAAAAGAACAAATGACCAGTATAGAAAACACTAGTGTATATAAATCCCTTATCACATTAAAACATTGTTTTTTAGTAAACGCCACTATTTCCACAGTGGGAATTCTAAAGGGAGTATTTGTGACAGTTCTTCTATTAGGGATTAAATCAATGGGAAACTAAAATTTAGGTTTTTGTGTGTGTCTAAGTAATCATTCATGAAATAAATCAATTTATTCTTATAAAATAGGTGAATCACCAATTTAATTATTACCCTTTAAATATATTTGTTGTGTCAACTCTTATTTCTTAATATTATTATTCATAAGAGAAACTATGGGTAGATATGGACCTAAATCAGATGATTATTCTTCACCTCTGGAGACAAGTAATTCTATATCTTCATTACAAAATATAATTTCCTTATCTTGAAGATAATTTTTTGAATTATATTTTGAACTCAAATCTATACCAATTATCATATCAAAATGAACCATTTATATAATAATAATGTTTTCTATTAATAACATTTATATTTCATAATGGGGACCAATAGACACATTCTTATTATTGTGCTAGTTTAATTAGGAGTTTTGAGTAATAAATCCCTTATTAAATAACTAAAAAAATATATAATTTTCTCGAAAAACTTGAAAGATATAAGAGCATGTGAAGATTTTAAATCAAATAAATAATTATCTAAATTTTCAGCCATGATTAATGTACCTTCCACCACATATTAAGGAATATAAACCTCCACTATAGTGATCGTATAAGATTGGACTTATCCCCTCACCCTCTTCTAAGGTAGGTTCCCTTGATTCTCAGAAAATTGGTGTGAAAAATACCACATTTTTTCTAGAATTAAATTAATAAAAAACGTAGGATTCTTCCTTTATAATTAATTCATTATCCATATGACCATTATATACAAACTTATAACAAACATCTATACATTTCAAACATTTTTAGGATATTTGTTTCTAAAATTTTTACATGAAATAAATCGATTTTTTTCCATTATACTTCTTTGATGATTTAACTATTTCTTATATATCATATGAATTTTTATTATATTTTTCCCCTTGATGATATAGGATCTATAAAATTACTTCTCTATTTTTATGTCACATAATACTATTTCATTATATTATGAAATAGTTTGAACAAAAGACCCCTTTAGAGGCTTGTCATAAGGCCTTCAAATAAATGGTCAATATGGATTTCTAGATTAAATATTTAATATGTAAAATACCTGTATATTCTGGTAAATAAGACCTCATACTCCACAAAACTTTATTATTTCTTTTTTATTTAAACCAAAGAACTTTTCTCCAATTCAATTTGTTGATCAAAATGAAAATATTTATCAAATAATGTTACATTAAAATATCTTCATTCAATATATTATATTTATTCTTCCTCTCTATTATTATGGATAGAAAATCACCATTATTCAACATTCCTTTTTAGATAATAAAATTCAAGTATAACATTTTCCCTTTCATTGTACCCCAAATCTAGAAATATCTTTTCAAGGGACATAATACACTGCTTACTTACCACTAGATTCGAAGTTCCACTAAATCATGGAGGCTTATATTATATTAAATGATAAAATAAAGGTTTATCATTCTATTTGAATTTATTTTTCTCCATATGTTCAAGGTTATTAGTTAGATACTAGTCAATATACCCTAATATGAAGATGATCTTATTAGTTCCAATACAAGTTGTATTATATTTCTCAGTAGGGAAATCCCTATATAGACCACGAGTGTTGATTCTCTTTATTCTATTAGGTACCAAAAAAATTTAAATACACTTAGTTTGTTCATAATAATCCTTAATTTTGATCCATAAAAATAAAAAACTTTCTAAAGGTAAAATTTCTCAAATACTATATGTGATTATCATAATTCTCTTGTTAAATAGACCAATTTAAAATCTAGCTCCCATGGGTAATAATAAATTTTCACTGATGCCAAATGTAACTACACCAAAATATAGTATCCCAAGAGTCTATGGTTGAAACATTCTCAAATACTACAAGTGATTATCGTAATTATCTTGTTTACTATGCTCATATAAAATCTGGTTCCCAAGGGTTCTACTAAATTATATATAATTCCAACTTTAACAATACCACATCTAGTCACCCAAGAGTCTGTGTTTAATTTATTACATTGGAATACGGTAAAGTGGATCTCATCCCAAATTATTAATTTTTTTAGTAATATTGAACTTCCAAAATGGTATATGATTCCCATTTTATATTGGTATTAAATGTATTACATACCAAAAGAAAATATTTATCATTATTGAAACTAATTTAAATATTTCTTTTTAATAACCTAGTGAAAGGAAAAAAAATAATGGTATACTAAAAAAATGAAAAATCATTATGTGTAATTGAATCTATCCTAAATTAATACTTCATAATAAATATATATAGGTAAATAACTGAAAACTCATGTCTTTTAATCAAAAAATCGACCACAAAATGCATCAATGGTTAATTTAAATTCAGTTATATAACAGATAATATTAATTTAATTCTCAATGTAAGAAATGACTATTGTTAGATGACATCATCTCACACATCATAATATATTTTCCATAAATAACTTGTCCAAATACAATTTAAAATATGGTTAATAAGACACTAAAAAACCATTTAATAAGCCCAGTCAACTGGTTGTCTCATGAGACCTATTGATGAATCAAGGGGATATATAATTCTAGGACACATAAATCATTTTATTTATAATTAATTATCCATAAATTGAATGATTAGTTTAATTCATTAACAATAGGATGTATCAGCAAATTCATGTATTAGGTAAAGAATATAAAATATCGATATTTTATCACTTAATAAATTAACTTTTATAGTTAAACACTGTATATAAAAATGGTATATATTTTAAGATATAATAATATCTAGGATAAAAAGAATATGGATATTTAAAAGAAATTAAATTTATATAAAAATGATTATAAGAAGGTGAAAGTTTCTGGAGAAGGTTAATGAGCACAAAATTAATCAAGATATGAGAGATGACAATCAAAAATATAGACTTTGGAGTGAAATATAGTAATTTAAAGAATAAATGAAATAGAAATAGAAAAATTTAAAATAATTTCTACTAATTTTTTTTATTTTTAAAATAACTGAATCATTTAAGAAGAATATAAAGAGTATATAATGGTTATGGTAGTAGGAAAATCATTTTAATACATATATATTTTAAGAAATTTTAATTTTTATAACTAAAATTTAGGATCGAATTTTCAGGAAACAATATATTATTTATTTAAAACCATGTAAAAATACTTGTTTAACTTATAATATCCATAATGTATAATTTGATTAAAAAATGGATTTTTGTAATATTTGTTGGAAAAATATGGGCTTGGAAGAGAAATACACATGATAAAAAATATAAATATGATCGTATTATTTTTTAAAGATTATATTTATTTATTCAAGTTAAAAATAGTGATATAAGTTTTAATTATATATTGAAACTCCTTAAATATACATATAATAATAATAAAAAATATTTTATGTGGATTTTTCATAAGATTCCTTCAATAAAAATTAGTGCAATCTAAAAATTAAGATAATGAAATAAATTCACACCACTCGGGTAACTTTCAAATTGTAACCTCTGAAATGAATAAAAAAGAATTAAAATATTAATCATTATAAATAAATAAATGTTAATATTAAATACCTGAAATGGGAAGTATATACACAATATAAAAATAAATAGATACAAAATACCAAATATGTCTCGAAGGAGTCGAAATTGAGATGAAATCCATCACCTCACATTTACCCTAAGTTTAATGGGTTTTAAACTCATTTATAATGGTAATAAGAATTTTAATAATTTATGGAAATATCTTATTAACATTTTTAATATTACAAATAATCCTATTATAACATATTATCACTCTTTTGTCAACAATCTTTCATTATTATAATTTTTTGGTTGTTAAATATTTTTTTCTCATGGATGCTTAATTGCATAAGATTGTTTTCTTATAATTTTATTATGGTTAATTGATATATATAATATTTAATATGATATAAACATCATATATATACATTAAATATATATTTATCTTAACTATTTAAAGTAGAAATGAAAAATGGACCACAACACTTCATGGAAGTGGTTTCCATACATACGTAGGAAGGTCATTATCATTTCCCAATAGATTGAATTGTAATACATTATCCATAATAATATAACTATACAGTAATAGCTACTTCATAAAAATCATATATATTCACCAGTTCCATATTTTTAATCATCTAAGCAAAATGGCGATGAAAATGAATGGCATCGCTATGTGGAGAAGGTAAGGTGTACGTATGCATAGGTGATGTTTTCACTTTTAATAGGTTAGAAAAGAGATAAAAAATGGTTGTAAAAAAATCATAATAAATTCTCAGTATATTTATGATACTGAAATTATTATTTTATGATATTTATAACAAATTTATAAGTAGTATAATAAGAAAGAAATTGGAAAGTGTCTTTATAGATGATTCCATCTTATTTGAATGTGTTACTTAGGATATTATGTTAAGGGAACTAGGGTTAATCTTTTAGAAATATAAGAAACACCATAAAAATGATAAGTATTATTATAATAGGTTTTTAAATGTTTTTTCAATTTAATAGGCTCCAAATGGTGTATAGAAGAGGGGACATGAGGTGTCTTTTTATAGTTAATGAAAGGACACAAGTGAAATTAACAAAAAGATTTGAATTTACTAAATTTATTTTTATGTGAAAGATAAAAATGTGGCCATAATTTAAAATATAATATAGTATATGGTGATAAAAAATCAAAAATTAAAATTTGGATAGGTTTAGGTGGTATTTTAATACTTAATTGTAGTTTAACTCATTTTTTAAACAATTTAATCCTTAACTGTAGTAATGAAATTATAAATCATAAAGGGTAATAATATTAATTATATGATAATTAGTTTCTCATAAATGGAAAAGGTATAAAATTTTAAATAATTTATGGTCTTACATTTACTTTTTCATGATTTTTATGAATTTTTAGTGATTTAGTAAAATTTTATTTTTCAAAAAATGTTAATAATGTCATTTTTACACTATTAATTTAGTTTTTGTTTAAATAGATAAAGAAAGTTTTTTTAATTGTAATATATAATTTTAACACATATCTAATAAATAAAATATATCTATTAATTTTTTTAATAATTTAAGTCACCTAAAAAACATTCCTTTTAGAGTATTTAAAATAATTTATTATATTTTTTCTATTAATTGAATAAATATTTTGTTGGTGTTTCATAAGAAATTAAGATAATTATTTCCCCAATAAAAATTTAAACTAAATTACCATTATAAAAAACCATTTCTCTCTAAAATAAAAATTTATAACCAAAACTATTTTCTTTTTAATCCCGTTACAAAATGTTATAGATATTAATTGTAAGAGACTATTACTTTGGAATTTGTGAAACCTAAAATAATATAAATGTCATTACCATGGTCAAATAGCGCCAAAATTACATATACTAAATTTTAGGATGGATATGGGAGGATTATTCCCATTATTTTAAATAATGGATAGTGTTTGGTTTTTTTAATTAATTATCACTTTATTTTAATCTTAATTATCAGATTTACCGATTATCGATAGGATAAATTTTACCACGCTTACTATTAATAATTCCTTAAAATTAAAGGGACCTATTTAAAAAAATTCAGCATCTTTATTTAAAATACGATATCCATTTTTCAAGATTAATTTTCTAGATATGGAATAAAATAATTTTAGTATAAATTTCTAAAACACTATGAAAAACATTCAAAAGAATTCATTTTTAAGAAAACAAATTAACTTATATCAAAATCATTAAAAATTGTTAATTAGGTTATCCTAAATGTGATGGATCATATATAACATTAATAACAAATAAAAAATATAAGGGAACTTTTAAATTACATAATTTAATTAAAATAATTTATATTATTTGAGAAAAGTGATATTTTTCACCATTTACTAAAAAATCAATCAGTTGAGAAAAAAAATCCTAAATTAATTTTGAAATGACGATATAAAATATGAAATTAATTAAAAAACCAAATTTATAAATTTCGTAATTTATATTTTAATAATCTTCTTGATTAAATTTTTTTTTACTTTACTGTTGATTCTCTAAAAGAAAAGTATTACTATAATTGAAGCTCGAGTGTTACTTAAACAATATATCCTAAAATGTCGCATAATTCACACTCTAAATGTCATTTAATGATAATTATATTTATAAGTTTAATTTTTTAAAGTTTGAATTTGTTTTTAAAAAATAAAATTCATTTTTTAATTCATCATAATGATATTAGTTTAATAAGAAATTTCATGAGTTTTCCAAAAAAGATATATTTTTTAGGTGAATAGTGAAAATTACTTTCTAAGGAATTCTTGAAGAGAAATCCAAAGTTCCCAAAATATGTTCAACACTTTCACTAACATATTTTCCTTCAATATTTTCATTTATAGTATATTTTTTCCAATATTGTATGATTAATTAAGTATTTATTGTATAATTAATGTTGTTATATTGTGAGAATAAACACTAACCACCTTCCCTATTACTATGAAGTACTGAAAAAATATCAATCTTGCTTATTTTCAGACTACTGCATCCTAAATATAACGTGTTTACTTTTCCTTCCCCAAATTATAAGGATGGTTATAATAAATAATTTAATATATAAGTATTATATCTATAACATGTTTTATATTTTAAAAATAATAAACCATATCTCTCTTTTCTCTCATTCCATGGAAACAAATCATCAACCATGTGTACATGTTGACTACCGCCTCCATGGAATGATTTATTCCTATTTTTATTTTCATCACTACATTACATTTAAGGTAATTATAATACATTTAATAGATAAATATTATGTTTAAGATATCATTACTTTTATGGTCTAATAAATTGGAAAACCTATCAATGATATGATCAAAAAATAATCATCATCAATTCAATATTTTAAAAAAAGTATACTAAAAGGAAAACATTTTATTCAATTTATGTAACATTTTCATATCCATTAATTCTTATTATAATTCTTTTATAATTATGATATATCACACAAATAAACACTAAATTATATCATTAATCTACTATTGTAATAATATGAATCACCTCATAATCATCCATTAATAATGGTATGTTTATGTTAGGGTCAATTTCACCACCTACATAAACAATACAATGAATATATATCATGAATGACTATGAGAACATAATTATTGTCATAATAAAATATAAATAAGTAAATAATAATATTTTTGTATTATAGATATGTTATATCAATATTTAATTTCTTAATTGAGAAAAGAACCTATGATAATCAAGTATCATCGAAACATGCTTATTATTAATTTCATTTTCAAGGATAGAGACTAATACACTCATGAAAGGAATTTGAAATATAATTAATAATTAAAAATAACCCCTAAAAGTAAATTTAATGACCTTTTAATGGTGAAAATTTAAATAAGAATAAATTCAGAGATTGTTATTATGAATCTAGTACAAATGATGAAAAATGTAAACACGTGATGGATAAAATATGCACAATTCATGTATATAATGAATATTTATGAAGTGTATAAGTGAAAATATATAGTGACCCAAGACTTTTATAAATATCATTACACGATTTTAAGAGTAATTATACATCTTATTACAAGTCAAGGATCGTTAAGTCTAGTGTCTTGGAATACTAGGTACATAAAACATAAAACATGGGGCCAAAAAATGCTGCTTTATTTAATCTACATAAAGAGATATTAACTTCCATTGATCCCTTACATCTGCATAGGGTACCCTAGGGAATTAATGAACAAAGGGATGAGATGAAAATCCCAGTAGGGGAATGAATATAAGGATACATCTTAAGCACTTGAGTTATGAGGCATGGAATAATGATATCCAAAGCATGGAACATATGAAATCATATCATATAATAATGGGATCATATAAATGTGGCAGAATCATTAAACATTTCTTTAGTATGGGTCAAGGCTAACAACCAATCCCGTTTCCCATTTTAGTATGGGTCAAGGATAACCGCCAATCCCATTTCACATCATATCTCATGAGACTTAACTTCACCCAATGCATTGAAGAGCTATTTGGATACACCCATCTCAAAATTTTAATGATTATTATGGCCACATAAATAATATTTCCACATAAATAATCACACATAATGAACCATTTATAAACATAAGGATACCCATGGAAAGAATTGGGTACCGCAATCATGATATAAAGCATAACCAATGAGCGTATCCTGAAAGTGTCCATGAAATAAAGGGATTATAACATACAAGGAAGTTCATAAGGTAAAATAGGAATATAACATGTAAGGTGAAGTCAAATATAAGTGACAAAATATAAGAACTATATTTTAGAAACATTAGCATTAAAACATTTTTGTGCGGTTTTAAGAAAAATACTATAGAGATTTTAAAAATAGAAAAGAGGGAAATATTTTATATAAAAAGCAAAATTTAACCATGAAGTTTTTTCATAATAAATATACTTAATTGAGAAAGATAATTGAGTCTTAAAACATAATATAGAGTATATTTGAAATCTGGTAAAAATTTAGAAAGTTCGCATAAAAAAGGTTTTCTTATCGGAAAGTTCTAAGGAGGGAATATTTTAAAAAAACATGTATATCCTCAAAAGATAATGATGAAAGGGTCTACATAAATAAATTTTGTAAAACTAAATATAATTTATAATATTTACATAAATAGATAAGATAAATCCACTTTTATTTAAAGAACGATAAGGCAACCCGAATGAACAAAAGGGTTTCAGGTAGAATTCGTTACGGTTTATTGGCATGGTGTTGGGTCAACCTAAGAGGTCTTGATAAGAGATAAAAGGGGGTTATCATCAATTATAAATCATTAGTAAAGTATGTGGTAGGAGAAAAAACATACCCTATCATTTGGGATTATGAATAAAAGGTATAGTATAGAGGACAATCTTGATTAAGAGAGAAATGGTGATGATTCATTACCTCAATTTCATTGGTGTTCTCCACTTGTTATTAAAGACCTGAATAAAAAAATTAGGTTTATTAATTAATAATTACAGAACCTCTTCTATAGTTAATTTTTTTTGTGTATTAATTTTATGTTCATTTATAACCATTTTGATTGGTTTTGAGGGTCAATTTCATTTTTGAGGCTCGTTTGTTTACTTGTGTTTAATGATCAGTTGGCTTATATTCATGTTTGAAAAAACATGTAAGATGAAAGTGTTTGTCTAGAATTTAAGTTATATGATATTATTGAACATATATCCGATTTCATGGTTTTAAATTTATTTTTTTACTTATATTGAAGTTTAATTATTATATATATGACCTTAGTGACAACCGTTTTGGTTAATCGATGAGTTTGATTTCAAAGAACATGTTTTGATTTATAACATAATAGCATTAGTAAAAAAGGATTATAGAACCAAAATAATGATATATTACCTATATAATAATCTTTTTCAATAATGAAACAAATTTTTTCATGACCATAATGAAATATAATAAAAAAATTGATAAACCGTTGTCCTTAAATGTGCTAAATTAACTCATCTCAAATGGTGCTTTCATTTCTTTTAAATAAATTGGTGGGTAAAGGAGAGAAGATAATGAAATATATAATTAGCATAAAAAAATCCCAGTACATGTATGTTAATCAAGTCATCCTACTATTTGGGTGAAGGGAGGTGAGGAATAAAACAAAAAGAGAAGAACTTAAAAGAAATGAAGGAATTGGAAAGACGAATTTACCTCTTGAGACTTTCTCCTTCGAGAACCTCTTAAAGGGAAAGGTTTTTGTATTTTGAAGAGGCTTGGAGATTTTGGATGTTGGGGAGGATCATTATTAGATAGTGGGGAAGAATATTTTCAAGGCATAAGGCTTGAGATGAGTGAAGAGCAGAGGGAGTAAGGGGGGTTTATAGTGGAGGATAGGAGGGTTTTTCCTAACATTTTAATCATTAGTTTATTATTTATTCACAAGACAAGGAAAAGTAAGTATTCCAAGAACAAGAACAGAAATAAATGCATTATACTTCAAAACAAATCCCATTTACATCATCCATGACTCAAGTATGATGCAAAAAATTACAGTTTTAGCATTTATTGTGAATTATCAGATTTAACCGCTCATAAAAAATTCAAGTATTTTAGAAAAATCCCAAAAATTTACCCTAACTATTTTTCAATGTGTAGAATCCAAAAATGATTTCCATTTTTGAAAAATAATTTTCTAAATATGATTATTTTAATATTTAATTAAAATCATAATTTATTATCAAAAACCAATTTTAAAACATTCATTTACTTATTCTAAAATGTAGGTATATCGTTGATAAAGCTCACATTTTCATATATTTTATACTGTAAATAATTTTTTATAATCCCACTACAGTGTTATTGTTTGGGTAATTGTCACATTTTTATGATATTAAAAATATTTTGAGCTTAATAGTAAAAATTGCCCATTTCCATTTTTTAACTGTATTAACTTATTTCTGTTGTTTGGACATAAATTTTTTTACACTAATCCAAATCGCAAAATTATTTCATTTAAAGATTATACACATACCAGGATTCATTTAATATTGTGGACTAAAAGATGAATCAAACATATGGAATCTCAAAAGAATCTCACAAGTAGAAGAATGAAAACTATTCACAGTTCTTCCGATATTTGGTGTGGGGTCCATAACTCCTTCAAACCATGTCCAAATGAGATGAAATTTGGCGGTTGGAAGGAAGAAACATTAATGTGTAACTTTCTTGAAGGGGTATATGCGTGAAGCGACCAATTAATGGGTCAAACACGCGACAACAGTCGGAGGACAAAAATATGGCTATAAAAGGAGGAGAGCTCCTCCTCCCCAAAGCAACCCATTCTCCATCCATTCCTTCAAGGAAACAAGGAGGAGATCTACTCTGATGGAGGCCAGCCAAAAATATTCCACATTTCTTTTTAATTTATTTATTTTCTTTATTTTTAGTTGTCAATTGTAATTTAGATTTCTAATAAATCCATGCATTGTTTTTATTATTGCGTCCAGCCATCCACTATCTTTTATTCTTCGCATCTTACCATCGTAAAATATGATACTCATGATCATGAGTAACTAGTATGAGGAATATACAGAGGGTTTAATCAGGTTCTTGAACCCATGATCATGTTTTTAATATTCTTTGAGTTAATTCTAATGATAATTTATAGTGAGTGTAATCCTCACTGTGATTGTCTAAAGTTTAACTTTTTAATCTACAACCATTTTCCCTCGATTGAGGAGGTGGATGAAGGGTGTTCTTGGAAGTCTCTAAGTATAATTTTCATTCATAACAAGGGTAGAATAAGGTTTTCACTCAAATTATGGAGTGTATTAACTAAGAATATTTGAAGCTGGTCAATGAAGGTGCTCCATGAAAGTTCACTTGGGAGAACTTCCTTTCTTCCATTATTCCATTTTTTTATAATTTATTATTTATTTGAATTGAATTTTTGAATTTAATTTATTTTCATAAATTCCATTTATTTAATAAAATATAAAACAAAAAAAAGAAGTAATTTAGGTGAATTATATTAATTGAGTGAATAACTGAGAACACTCCTCAAGTGAGACAACCCTGGTCAGCCACTATGCTGCACTATAAAAACATAAAAATACATTTTTCCACGCCCTATGATAGGCGTGCATAAAAACTGGCACTGTTACCCAAGATCTAATCCTTTTTTACTTTAATTTTTCTATTTTCAAATTTTTCATTGTTTCTATTTAAAAAAAATCTGAAAAAATACTTTTTTCATGATGCATTCAAATTCAAATCATTCTGCATGGAACAATTACTCACAGGTGTAGGAGGAAGAAATAGACTACACTAAGGAGGCCCTCCAATGAAGAGCTGATGCACTAATGATAACAGTCAAGCTGGTGGAAAGAGGCATAACAACATGGATCTCCCTGGAAGATTTGATGGCCATGGTCGATGAACTCCAAGTTGACTTAAAAAGAGTCAAGGCCAATAAGGAAGTGACACTTGTCTTTTTGGAATTCACTAAAGACATCCATGAAGTCAAATCCAAACTTGAAGTGGAGGAGCCCGACTACCTACCTCCATCCAATGAAGATCAACTCCATGAGGCACATTTAATTGAAGAGGAGATTAAAGTAGAACCGAATCGAGGAGATGATACAATATTAAACTCAAACACTTTTAATTTTATTGAAACTAATTTGAGTATCACCCCTAATAGTTTTGAATTTTCAGATTCGTCCTTCTCATATTACAACTTGGAGGATGATTTGAAAAATTATGCACCTATTGAGGAACTCCTAGAGCTCTCTAAAGACATTGAACATCTTTTGGAGGAGCCCCATCCTGAAGAGATCCAAGTTGCTGAGCCTGAGGAAATCAGACAGGAGGCTGAAGCCCCCTTGAAGCTAGCACTGGAAGATAAGACGGTTGCACAAGTAGCAAAAAATGAGGAGGATGCTCCCTTCTTCATCCAACCCCCACCATGCAAGCTGTACCAAATTGATAAAGGGGAGGATCCTGTATACTCTGTCTATGGAGTCTTCCTCAATAAGGACAAGGAACTGCTAGGTGGGATTATCCACATGCGGTGGTTTAAATCAAAGAAGCTTCATCCACCAAAAGATTATGAATAAAAGCTGGTACTGCCCTCTAGAGGAAGTAAAAGATGCCAGGGACCACTTGGGGGATCATACCATGATTTATCCTTTACTTTCTTTATAGTAATTTAATTTTCAATATTTGGAATTTAGATTTCAAATTCAGTATTAGGAATTAGTATAGCATGTGGCCCTCTCAATATTTTCATTTCGAGCTTAAATGAAATGATCCTTGTGATTAATTGAGTAATTTTTCTTTTATAAAATCATGAATGCATAAGGAAGCCCTGAGAATTAGAGGAAGATGACCAAATCTTTATTTCAAAAGGGATATCACTTTTTATGATTGTCATTTAAACTATTTTCATTTTTTGGTTGAAAACATATTTTGGGCTTTAATGAATATTCTTATCACTTTTCACACATCAATTTATTTTGTAAGATTTGAAATTATTTTTGAAATAATGGATTTTAAATGATTGTTGATATGAATTTTTTTCCTTGAAATGGATTTTCAAGTATTTTTATGAGTTCGACTGATTTTTGAAATCCATGACCCTGAAACACTGACTCAAAATATTTTTCCAATCCTATGCGGTATTCTAAACCACTTTTACATATTCTTTCTAATACCCACACCTTCTTGAGGGAAACTAGAATTTTGTGTGAGAACCAGAATTTGTGAATATTCTCTTTTAAAGATTTGGATTTCGTGGAATGTATTTGAAATTATTGAGGCTTCTATTTTGCTAGAAAAATTTTATCTTGAGACCCACCTTTACATTTATCCTTCATAAGTCCTTAGATGCCATGAATTGCCTTATTGGTTTAAGCCACATTACAAGCCACGTTTTCATTTCCTACCCGCACTTTTGGTATTTTTTCATGGTTATTTCAAGTTTGAGTATGGGGGAAGGGTATTTAGTGTGCGTTCATTGGGATTTTTATCATTTATTGGTGATGCGAGGTGTGTGTCAATACTTTGGGCAGTGGACAATAAGAGAATTGGGCATGTGTCGTCATTTCATTGTGCTGTATTTGTTTCATACATTTCTCCTTCAAAAAAAATTAGATGAGTTTGAATTCCTCATTTTACATTCTTTTATGACTCATTTCCCACTCAAAAATCAAGGGTATTGATTTTCATTCATTCATTGTATTCAATTTTTAGCTCATCCTCCATTAAAAAAAAGAAAAAGAAAATAAAGTTGTGCCTTTCTGGAGCTTTGAAAAAAAAGGAGAACCTAGATGATATCATTCATTATAATAACTTATTGGCTCATGTACCATGTAATAAAAGGGTTGGTGTTGTTTTTCACATTTTCAAGAACGATTGAGAGAGGAATTACCCATGTTTTCCCTTGATTTAATCATGCATTGTACTTAAAAGTCTAACCTCCTCTTTCTAGCCTAGAACTTTCTTCAATAATTTTACCACAAACCCTATGCCATAGAATTATTTGAACCATTAATGAAAGCCTGCATGATTGAATTCATTTTCATGTTTCATTCTGTGGAGAAATGATAATTTTCACAAGTCTATGGTGATACATGTGATTTCCAAGTCCGAGCATAACTCTAGAATCAATTTCTCTTGAGTGAAGAGTGACATAAAATTCAATGTGAGGTAGGTTGTGATTGGGCCATGGATTGATTTATGAGGTTGAAAAAATTTTAAAGATTGAAATGAATATGATAGATAATTGTTTTTTATATATGATGCATGATGGAATTCTATTTTGGATAAAATCATTGATATTTTCTCATTTTTGATTGTTGTTTGGATTTTGATTTGGATGTAAGATGATTGCCCAAGAGTGCAATGTTTAAGTGTGGGGGAGTGATGAAGCTCAAATTTTCATATATTTTATATTGTAAATCATTGTTTTTAATCCCAATATAGTGTTATTCTATGGGTAATTGTCACATTTGTATGATATTAGTAATATTTTGTGCTTAATGGAAAAAATGGCCCATTTCGAATTTTTAACTGTTTTAACTTATTTCTGTTGTTTGGCCATAAAATTTTCTAAACTAATCCAAATTGAAAAATTATTTTTTTTAAGATTATACACATCCTGGGATTCATTTAATATTTTTTGACTAAATGCTGAATAATCCATATGGAAGCTCAAAAGAAGCTCACAAGTGGGAGCATGAAAACTGTTCATAGTTATGACGATTTTTGGTGTGAGGTCCATAAATCCTTCAAACGGTGGCTAAATGAGCTGAAATTAGGAGGGTAGATGGCCGCCAAATTATTGTACAACTTCCATTAAGGGATCTATGCGTGAAGCGGCCAATTAATCGGTCAAAAACACGACAACATTTGGAGTACAAAAATATGGCAATAAAAGGAGGAGAGCTCCTCCTCCTCAAAGCATCCCATTCTCCATCCATTTTTTCAAGGCACCAAGGAGGAGATCTCCTCCAAGGGAGGCCGGCCACAAATCTTCCAAATTTCTTTTTAATTTATTTAATTTATTTATTTTTAGTTTTCAATTGTAATTTAGATTTTTAATAAATGCAGACATTGGTTTTATTATTATGTCCACCCATCCACCATCTTTTCTTCTTCGCATCTTACCATCATGAACTATAACAATCATGATCATGAGTAACTAATCCAAGAAATATCCAGAGGGAGTAATCATTTTCTTAAACCCAAGATCATGTTTTTAATATTATTTGAGCTAATTATAAGGATAATTTATAGTGGGTGTAATCCTCACTGTGATTTTCTAAAGTTTAACTTCTTAATCTACAACTATTTCCCCTCGATTGAGGAGGTGGATGAAGGGTGTGATTGGTGATCGCTAAGTATAATTTTCATTCATAACAGGGGTATACTAATGTTTTCACACATATTATGGTGTGTATTCACTTAGAATATTTGAATTTGGTCAATGAAGGTGCTCCTTGAGTATTCTCTTGGGAGAACTTCCTTTCTTCCATTATTCCATTTTGTTTAGAATTTCATATTAATTTGAATTGATTTTTTGAATTTAATTTATTTTCATAAATTACATTTATTTAATAAAATATAAAATAACAAAAAGAAATAATTTAGGAGAATTAGATTAAGTGAGTGAATAACAGAGAAGGCTCCTCAAGTGAGACGACCCTGGTCAGCCACTATGCTGCACTAGGAAGACAAAAAAATACACTTTTTCCATGCCCTACGACAGGCGTGTGTCAATCGTAATTTCAACTTGAATATTATTTTTATACTATCATAGTTAAGGTTACTATTGATTAGGGTATATCACTATTCATAAGGGTATTTTACTATTCATAAGGGTAGGTTACTATTCACCAAATATTATGTATTTCTTATCAAACTCCAAATAACTTACTGATTACAACCATGTATGTCATATTTTCTAAATTTCAAACAAAGAAGTAAATTTTTTTTAACGGTCACTTATCACATAGTAGTTCATTATGTTGTGTTTTCAACTGATTTTATGACATATTTATTAGAAGGTAATTTCTATTGAAAAACATTTGGTCGTTACATTCTTCTCCCCATATGAAATTTCTCCCTCAAAATTTCGTTTTACATTATTAGACAAAAATAGGTGGAGGTATTTTTCCTTCATTGCTTCCTCTAATTCCTATGTTGCCACTTCATACTTATGGTTTTACCATTATACCCTGACCTGATGAGTAGTCGTGTTGCGTAGAACTTTGTCTCTATGATCCAAGATCTTCACTGGCCACTCCTCATAGGAAATATTATCCTCCAATTGTACCACCTCTAAAGAGAGTACATGTGAATGGTCTGGTTTGTACTTTCATAAGAGGTATACATGAAATACCTCATCTAATTTTGACATGGTAGGTTGAAGTTGTAGTCGATAGGCCATAGCTCTGACTCCATCAATGATCTCGAAGGGGCCGATGTACCTGGGACTTAACTTCCATTTCTTCCAAAACCTCATGAACTTATTCCACGAAGATATGCATATAAATACCATGTCTCCAACTTAAAAATCAAGGTCTCATATATAGTTATATGCATAAATTTTTTGTCGACTTTGGGATGCCTTGATATGTTGCTGAATAATTTTCAACTTCTCCACCATTTCTTCGACCATTTCAGGTCCTAGAAGCTTACGTTCACCGATGTCATCCCAACACGCTAGTGTTCTGAACCTTTTCACATAAAGGGCTTCATATGATTCCATTCATATGCTTGAGTGGAAACTGTTGTTTTAGGAGTATCCAACTAGTGGAAGATATTGGTCCCATCATCCTTTGAATTCCATAGAACATGCTCTAAACATGTATTGCAGTGTCTGAATAGTTTGATCATATTGGTCATCATTTTGAGGATGAAAGGCCGTACTGAAGTTCAGTTCAGTGCTTAGAGAATATTAGAGACTCTTCCAGAACTTTGAGGTGAATCTCAGATCACAATCGGATACAATAGATAGTAGTACTCTATGCAGACTTATAAATTATTTGATGTAAATTTTTGCAAGTTGATCTAATGAGAAGTCCTCTCGGATCATGAAAAAGTGAGATTTCTTTGTAAGACGATCCACAACAACCCATATAGCATTGCTTCCTCGGGATGTCCTCGGACGTTCTGTGACAATGTCCATGGTAATGTTCTCCCACTTCCATGTTGGTATCGGTATTGGTTGCATTATCCCTTTATACTTTTACCTCCCAGCCTTCACTTGCTGACATACCCGATACTTTGATATATATTCATCAATATCCCTTTTCATATTGTCCCACCAAATGTTTTCTCAGATATCTCGATACATTTTTATTCTCCCTGGGTGGATAGAGAAGGTATAGCTATGTGCATATTTCAATATATCCTTCTTTATCTCTGGATAGGATGGTAAACATAGTTGTATACCAAATTTTACAACTCCTTCATCATCAATTTTGAAATCATAGGATTTCTCATTTCAGATAGCTTCCACCCTTTTCTTAATTTCCACATATTTTCTTTAAGCATACTTTATTTTCTCCAAGAGGGAAGGATGAGAAATCATTTGATAAAGGACTGATGATGTTCCTCCCTTAATGATTCACATGTCCATTCTTTTCAAATATCAGAAGATCAGATCCTTTTTAATTCTCATCATTGATAAAGATGCTGAATTCTTTCTACTTAGAGCATTTTCCACCTTGTTTGCCTTACCACGATGGTAGTGGATTGAGCAGTCATAATCCTTGATGAGCTCTATCCATCTTTGCTGGTGCATATTAATATCTTCCAATGTAAATATATATTTTAGACTATTGTGGTCAGTATATATCTCACACTTATCCCCATAGAGATAATGCGCCATATTTTCAACGCAAAGATCACAGTCGCCCACTCCAGATCATGCATGGGAAAATTTTGCTCATGGATTTTGAGCTGACTTGAGGCGTAGGCTATCACGTTATCATTTTTTATTATCACACATCCTAATACATTTTTTGAAGCATCACTATACACCATAAAAGTTCCCCACTTGTTGGGAGTGTGAGTACTGGTGCAGGGATAAGCCACTTTTTCAACTCTTTGAAATATTCTTCACATTTTTGAGTCCAGATAAAATTTATTCCTTTCCACGTTATCTTGGTCATTGGGTTTGACAATTGTGAAAAGTTCTTCAAAAATCATCGATAATACCCCGCTAGACCCAAAAATCTGTGGATATCCATTACAGAAGTTAGTCTGGGCCACAATTCAATTGCCTTTGTTTTGAAAGGGTCTACAGATATCCATTTACTGGTGATAACATGCCACAAGAATGACACTTACTCTATCTATAACTCACATTTACTATAATTTTCATACAACCAATCCCTATGCAGAGTCTTTAACATAGTATTCAAATACTCCTCATATTCCTCCTTGCTCTTTAGTATATCAGAATATCATCAATAAAGACTGCCACAAATATTTCAAGGTAATCTCTAACAAATATATTCATTAAATCCATGAATGTTTTTGGAGATTTAGTGAGTCCGATGGTCATCACTATGAACTCATAGTGCCCATACTTTGTTTGAATGATAGTATAGAAAATATCTTATTTCCTCACCTTTAATTGGTGATATCCTGACTAAAGGTCCACCATAGAGAAATAACTGGGCTCGCGAAGCTGATGGAACAAGTCATCTATCCATGGAAGGGTGTACTTTATCTTTATTGTGATTTTATTGAGCTCACGATAATCAATGGAGAGGGGGTTTGATCCATCCTTTTTCCCGACAAAGAGGACTAGTTCACCCCACGGTGATGCAGTTGGGCATATAAAACCCTTCTCCGTATTCTCCTGTAATAGCTTCTTTATCTCTTCTAGCTCTATAGTGTCCATTTTGTAAGGTGTATTTGAGATAGGAAGAGATCTAGGGATACGTTCAACTGAGAACTCAACCTCTTGGTTAGGAGGAATTCCAAACAACTTTTTAGGGAATACATCAGTGTAATCCCTCACAATAGGCATGTCTTCAAGAACAATTATCTCTTTTTTCTCAATCATTTGAGCTAGATATTCTTGCTCACAAGGCAACAATATCCACACTTGAGATGAAAATCCTAAATGAGATTCATATTCCTCCTTACACTTTTATAGAATTGGAGGATGCTTTTGGATGTGAAAAGTGATCTCCCTTTCCTGACAGTTGATGTTAGCTTTGTATAAAGATAGCCAATCCATGCCCAAGATAGGGTTGAACTCCACTAAAAGAAGTATGAATTGATTTTCTTGGAAGTTCAGTCCACAAATGTTAACTATGGAGGAGTTATAAACCATGGGCATAATAATTTACCCATTTACTATTCTGACACGTAACTTTTCCTCCAAATTTAGAGGTGGTGTTTGAATATTTCTTCTAAACTTTCAAGATATTAAAGAATGTGTAAAACCAAAATCACATTGTACATTAAATATTCTTGAATGAATAAATACATAACTGTCACCACATAATTTTATGGATCGACCTTAGTAGTATTGATAACATAAGCCCTTACTTTTTCCCTTGGAGGTCATTGTTGATTGCCTCTGACAACCCTCGGCTTATGGTAATTGATTTCATAATACCCATGCTTCTTGTAGTTGTAAAACTGCACTATAGGCTGAGTGTTGATCTGAACCTTCCTTTATTATTCAAAATTAGCATGATTTTTCATATCCCTTCAATAGTTCTTGCCCCGATGACCAAACTCTCCAAATTTGAAGCAATTCTTGGTTCCCTTCAAACAGTTACCAGGATGATTATTCCCACAAATTTTACAGGGGGAAAGGTCAGGCTTCCATCCATCATGGGATTTGTTCGATGATCCACCCATGTTGTTGTCCATTTTCTCTTCTTGTCATTGGGACCACAAAACAATTGAGAGTCTCAAATCTACATTTCAACCTTGAGGGTACAACGAAAAAACTCATCATAACTATCGAAGTCTTGAATTTCTAATGCTTTTCATAGACTCATCTTTAGTCCTCTAAATAAGCGATCCACCTTGATTTTGGTGTCCATGACAAAGCTAGAGGTGTATCTTGAAAGACTTGTAAATTCTTCTTCATACACCCTGATGGACTCATCTTCCTTTTTCTCAAGTCTGAGGAACTCTCTTTCCATCTTGAGATGGAGGGTTCAAGGAAAATAATTGTTGAAAACCATACTCTTGAATTCCACCCAATCCATGGTATCAATTTCCTCTTGGGTCTTTGTATCCTTGATCAGTGTCCACCACTGATCAGCTTCCCCATCAAAATGATAGATCGCCAGTACAACTTTCTCTTCTTCTGAGCACTGGAGGAGAGAAAATATCTTTTAAATGGAGTTAATCCATTGTTCTGTGAAGAGGGGATTAGAATATATGTTAAACATGGGAGGCCTTTTCTGCATGACGAATTATACAAAAAATTTCTCTTTCCTTGAAGGAGGAGGGAATTCTGCATTATTAAAGTTATTATTCATGACTCGAGCCAGCTGAGCAAGTACTTCCATGAAGTTTTGAGTACCCACTCCCATGACATCAAGAATATCATTAGGGAAATCTTCACATTTCCTATCACATTGGTTGTTAGAATATGTTCTCTTATTTTCAACCATTAACTAATAAAAAGAACATATAATTAGAGGTCTTGAATACTTATCCATTTATCAGAAAAAAGAAACTTTTAAAATACAAGGATAAATTATATGGAAGAAGTATATACTAACTTGGGATTCCTTAGGTTTATATCTAGGTTATTCTCGATCTATTTGTTAACTTATATTATTATGGTATTATTTGTCCCTTATTAATGGTTTGTACTAAGCTCGTGAATCTATCAATGCATATCCCCTGGGAGTTTCGTAACTAAGAGTTCAACAAGGCCCGTTGTTGTGTACCTAGATACCTCGAGTCAAGCCCGAAACTCCTTGTTGGAGTTTTCTCTCCTACGTACATCTGTTCCACATCCACCTCTACCTACTCGTATCCATATAGGGATGTATTTTTTTGATAAATCACTTAGTCAATACCAACCAAAATTTAGGAATGTTTTCTTATACATAGTCTCATACTTAAGGTTCTCACTAAGGTTCTATATTCATTTTCTCCAAAAATAACTAGACAATCCTCTAATACCAACTATAGTGACCCTAGAATTTTCTATATAAAATAACATGATTTTAATCATAATTATACATCAGAGTACAAGCCAAGGATCGTTAATTACAGTGTCTTGGAAGACTAGGTACATAAAACATAGAACACGGGGCTAGAAAACCCCTTATTTATTTAATCTCCCTAAAGAGATATTAACTTCCTTTGAGTCCTTAAAACTGCATAGGGTACCCTGGGGAACACATGAACAATGGGATGAGCTGAAAATCCCAGTAAGGGAATGAGAACAAGGATACATCTTAAGCACATGAGTTAGGAGGCATGATATAATGATATCCAAAGCATTGAACATATGAAATCATATCATATAAGCATGGGATCATATAAACATAGAATCATATAAATGTGGTAGAATCATTAAAAATTTCTTTAGTATAGGTCAAGTCTAACCACCAACCCCGTTTCCCATTTTAGTATGGGTCAATGCTAACCACAAATCCCATTTCACATCATATCTCACAAGACTTAACTTTACCCAATGAATTGGAGCACTATCTTGGTGCACCAATCTCAAAACATTCTTGATTATTATTGAAACATAAATAATCATTCAGATAAATAATCATACATAATCAGCCATTGATAAAAATAAGGATACCCGTGGAATGAATTGGGTGCCACAATCAGGACATAAAGCATAACAAATGAGCGTTTCATGAAAGTGTCCATGAAAGGAAGGGATTAAAAAATACATGGACATTCATATGGTAAAATAGGAATATAACATGTTTGGTGGTGTGGAATATAAGTGACAACACATAAGAAATGTATTTGAGAAACATCAGCATTAAAACATTTTTGTGCAGTTTTAAGGAAAATACTATAGAGATTTTAAAAATACAAAAGAGGGAACTATTTTATATAAATACCAAAATTGAAAAAATAATATTTTCACCATAAAAAGACTGATTTTATAAATAAAATGGAGGCTTAAAACGTATGATATAGTATACTTGAAATTGGGTAAAAATTCGGGAAGTTCGCTTAAAACAAGTTTGCTTATCGAAAAGTTCTAAGGAGGAAATATTTTAAACAAACCTGTATATCCCAAAAATAGAATTATAAAAGTTCCTTCATAAATTAATTTTTTAAAACTAAACAACATTTTTAATATGTACATAAATAGATAAGATAACTCCACTTTTATATAAAGAAAGATAAGGCAACCCGAATGAATAAAAGGGGTTCACGTAGAATTCGTTATGGTTTATTGGCATAGTGTCAGGTGTAACTAAGAAGTATTGATGAGAGCGAAAAAGGTTTTATAATCACTTATAAATCATTAGTAAAGTATGGGGGAGGTGAAGAAACATACCCCATCATTTGGGATTATGCATAAAAGGATTAGTATAGAGGACAATCTTGATTAAGAGATAAATGGTGAGGATCCCCTACCTTAATCCCATTGGTGTTATCGACTTGTTATTAATGACCTGAATAAAAAAATTAGGTTTATTAATTAATAATTCATGAACCTATTTTATATTTAATTGGTTTAGTGTTATAATTTTATGTTCATTTACAACTGTCTTGATTGGTTATGAGGTTCAATTTCGTTGTTCAGGCTTGTTTGTTTACTTGGTTTTAATGACTGGTTCACTTATATTCATGTTTGGATAAACATGTAAGATGAAATTGGTTTTCTATAATTTTAGTTATATGATATTAGTGAACATCCAAGAGATTAAATTATTTTTAATTTAATTTTGTTACTTAGAGTGAAATCGAATTATTATATATAACCTTAGTGACAACTGTTTTGGTTAATCGGTGGGTTTGATTACAAAGAACATTTTTTCCTTTATAACATAATACCATTAGTAAAAAAGTATTACATAAAAAAACAAGGATATATTACCTATATAATAATCTGGTTCCATAATAACATAAATTATTTAATGACCATAATTAAATATAATAAAATAAATTGATAAACAGTTGTCCTTGAATGTCCTAAATTAGAGCATCTCCAATGGTGCTTTCATTTCTTTCAAATAAAAAGGTGAGGAAAGGAGAGAAGATAATGAAATATCTCAATATCATAAAAAATATTCCATTACATGTATGTTACTTGAGTTATCATACTATTTGGGTTAAGGGAAGTGAGGAAAGAATCAGAAAGAAAAGAACTTAAAAGAAATTAAGGAATTGGAAAGATGAATTTACCTCTTGAGAATTACCCCTTTGATAACCTATTAAGAGGAGAGTTTTTGGTTTTTTGAAGAGGCTAGGTGATTTTGGACGTGGGGTATAATCTTAAAGAGATATTTGGGTAGAAAATATTCATGGAACAAGGCTTGAGAGGAGTGAAGAGAATAGGGATTGAGGGGGGTGTATAGAGGAGGAGAGGAGGGTTTTCATAATTTTTTATTCATTGGTTTATTATTTATTCACAAGGCAATTATTAGTAAGTATTCCAGGACCAATTAAAATAATAAATGAATTATATTTCGAAATAAAGTTCATTTAAATCATCCAAGACTTTAGTACGATGCAAAAATTAAAGTTTTAGTATTTATTGTGAATTTTCGGATTTTACTGTTCATAAAAAACTCATGTATTTTAGACTAATCCCCAAAATTCACCCTAACTATTTTTCGATGTGTAGAATCCAAAAATGAATTTATTTTTTCAAAAAATAATTTTCTAAATATGATTGTTTTAATATTTAATTAAAATCATAATTTATTACAAAAACTAATTTTAAAACATTCATTTTCTTATTCTAAAATATAGGTATATTGTACTTTATACTTGAATATTATTTTTATACTATCACAGGTAATGTCACTATTCATTAGGGTATATCAATATTCATAAGGGAATGTTACAACTCATAAGGGTAGGTTACTCTTCACCCAAAATTAATTTTTTCTTATCGGACTCCAAATAACTTACTGATTGAAATCGCGTATGTAAGAGTTTTGAAATTCCAAACACAAAAGTGAACAAATTATGTTTAAAGGTCACTTATCACTTACTAGTTCATTATGTTGTGTTTTCATGTGATTTTTTGACATATTTATAAGAAGTTAATTTCCCTAAAAAAACATTGGTTCGTTACAAAATCGTTATTATTAAGGTTCCTAATTAATTCATTAAGATTACAATGTTTTTGATACATGAGGTTAAATTATGGTCTTGGAATTCTAGATTAGGGGTAAGGGTTTTCCATATCAAATTACTCTCATTGAAACATATTTTTCATCATGAACCTAATTTTTTTTATATAGTTTATAAACAGAATATGTGATATGTTATATCATTAAATTAATTTTATTCATGGTATTTTAAGTTAAATTTTAAACCATTTATTTCAAGAGTTTTTGATTAAGTTACCACTCAATCCATAAATGGTGTTTTCAATCTCAATTTTCATTAATTGGGACTCTTACAATATTCACCACTTATTTTCTATTGTGTGTTACATATGTTTCCATGTAAATTTTTTACCAAATAACTAATGATTTTGGAAGGATTCAAAATATTATATAGTTATACATACCCTTTATTCTTTTGATTCAATTGTTACCAAAAATAGTTTAAAATATAACCTATTCTATGGTTGATAAATAATAACATGTTCAGGTGAAGAAAAATTGTGTGTAGTTTCCTAGAAAATAAATCCATGTTTGGATACTAGAATGTGGATTTGGTGGCATCCCAAATTCACCTAAGGGTAGTCACAGCCAAAATGTGTTGGTTGATCATTAATTTTACCATGACCTTGATGCATAGAGAGTGGGACTAAGGATACACACCTAGCTACGCACTCCTATGTGATTTGTTTTGTAAAATTCAAACACACTTTAATAACCAAAATAAAGGATTTTTCTACTATTCACTTTCTCTCCTACAAAGAAAAACAATTAAACCCAATTAATATCTTCAATGGATAACTCAAAACATTAAAAGTACCCTCACTACTATACTTTATTGATAATGGTGATATCAATTGCATTGATGATACACAACATATTATAAGTTGATTATGGGATTTTCCCATAGACATCCACATTATTCTATTGAATAGAGAAGCTTTTTTATTCCAATTTAATCTTTATAAATATGACAATTTTTTTATTTAACTATAGGGTCCTTAGGGAATGGTATGAAATATATTGTTGAATATTATGTTTAATGCATTGTACATACAAATATAATGGGTGGGGCCCAAAATTATATATCCCCTTGATGAATTGATGTTTCTCTTGAGACAAAAGAAACATGAGTTTTGGTGTATATCTCTCCCCATATTAGTATAGTGTGTTGGAATAAGGCATTGAAATCATGTTTTGATTTATGAAATTATTTATTCAATCACTATGTGATTAATTATTATTACTATTATCCATGTTTTAATTTATTTTCATGGATATCTAATTCCCTAGGTTTTAGTGGATTACAAATTCTTATTATTTATTTATTCCTATCATATCAGTTATTCCATGTTTATGTTATTATATATTCCACTGTATGACACTTCTTATATAGTATCTGAGCTTACCCTGATTTGTTTTCATTACCCAATGAAACCTAGGAGGGAATAATGTACAATTATTAAGGATATGATGGAAGGGATACAAATGTTCTCCCATTGTTTTCATTATATATATTTTGTTTTAAAATATAATTTATATATGTATCTTCTCTTCGAAGACTACAATGCTATGGGATTTCTTATGAACTCTTTTATGTTGTACACAAAATTTGACATAGCTACCGACTTTGTGTTTCGGAAGTGTAGGTTGTTAAAGATGGTATTAGAGAAAATTTAGTGTAATAATTATGGATTAGATTTAGATGAACCTATGGAGATAGCACAATTACTATAAAAACTAAATATTTATAGAGAACACTCTATAAAAAATTATAAGAATAATATTTTACAATTCATTTCTTGATCTAAATATATAAATTCTATGGTAGAGGTATGGAGACTAACAATAGAGAGAGAAATTGTATTAATACTTGAAGTAAATGTATGGATGTTACCACAGATCAATTAAATAATTATTTAGTTGAGTCTAATTAGATCATAACTATATTAGGTAATTTTATCAAAATTATGACAAAACATTATGACCTACATAGAGAGACATCTTATCCACAACTTGGTGTAACTATTTTGTCCCAAATCATACAAAAATACCTCTATCATTCAGTGAAACTACTAACCCAACAATTATAGAACAATGGATAATGTCCCTATATAAGATCTCACTTTATTTGAGAAGTATTGAAAAGAAAAAAAGTTATAATTTAATTCTATAATATTGAGGGAGAACCAGAGAAATGGTAGTCACTAATTCAAGACACTGTATAGGAATATAAATCCTAATTTATGGATAAGGAAGGTATCTCAATAGTAGAATATGTATATTTGGAGTGAAAATTCATTGTTTTTTTTATAGAATAATTAAGATGTCATCTACTAGAGAAGGGTGATTATTTATCCATTGAACTCAATCCTGATGCAACACCCATATCTAGGGCTATTTATAGAATGGAACCAGTGGAGTTAATGCAGTAGAAGAAACTCTTGCATGAGGTTTGTGATAAAGGATTTATATGCCCTAGTGTTTCATCCTGAAGACACCCTATTTTATTCAAGAAATATAAGGATAGGTCTATGAGATTTTATAACAATTATAGGTATATCAATGAATTTAATATAAAGAATAATTATTCTTTACTATGCATTAGTGACTTATTTGATCAACTTTGAGGATCCCAATACTTTTCAATGATTTATCATCACTCTAGTTTTCATCAACTAAGGGTGAAGAAGTATGATCTACTAAGATGTAATTTCAAAAAAGGTATATACATTTGGAGTTTATGGTAATGCATTTTTTATTAATTAAAACACTTTATATTTTTATAGATCTAATGAATTGAGTATACTAGGAATTTCATGGAATTTATCTTGTGAAATTAATTGATGGTATATTTATATAATATAAGAGAAACGAATAGAATGATATTAATTAGAATATTAAACTATAAGTCCTCAGAAAATAGAAATATATGGAAAATAAAGATAGTGTGAATTTTTCCTCAATGAAGTTTTTTCTTAGTCACATTATCTCCTAGGATGGAATACTTATAGACCCTACAATGGAGAAGGTAGTAAAATAATTACCTATATCATTTAAAATAACTGTGATCCAATGTTTCTTGGGTTTATAAGGTTTTTATAAACATTTTATTAAAAATATCTACCTATTATCCAACATATTAACCAAGTTGACATGTAAAGGGGTTATATTCCCATAGTAAAGAGAACATGAGTTAGTATTTTTAGGGATAAATAGGAAACTAATGAATTGAACAATATTAACTTTACCATAATGTAAGGAAGGATTTGTAATATATAGTGGTGCATCTATGAAAGAAATTTGATGTGTCTTAATTCAGAATGATATGATGATTTCCTATGCATTGAGGCAGCTGAATATCCACAATTTTTATTATCGAACTCAACAACTTGAGTTGAAAACCATTATATTTTGTTTAAAAATATGGAGACACTAAAGTTATGGTTAAATATTTGATATATATATAAACTATACCAGAGTTTGAAGTGTATATTCTCTTAGAAGAAGCTCAATATGAGGAAATGAAGATGGCTGGAACTAATCACGGACCACAATTTCTTGATACACTAACACCATATAAAGTCACAAATGGTGGATGATTCATTGAGTATGAGTGTACATCGAGTTCTGACCATGATAAGGATTAATAAGAATCCTTTATAGATTGATCTAGTAAATATTGATATAAGTTTTTTTAGTTAAGGGAGTCTATCTTTCCTTTTCTAAAAAATTTATTAACCATCTTTATTATTAAAGATAGGGAGGTCACGAAAATATGAGGATGAATTTAAAGGAATATTAAAGAATTAAATTATGTTTAATTGATAAACATTATAAATAGATATTGAGTGTTTATGTTTTGAAAGAGGTTTTGTTTCCCATAAATACTATAATTAAAGAGGTAACCACTGGATGAAGTAGATAACCCAAATTTCACAACACAAACTCGGAGTATAAAATTTATAAGGATTTAAAGGAACATTTATTATGGGATGGAATGAAGAAGAAAATTGGTAACAATGTGCCATATGGTAAAGTCTCAAATAAAAAATCATAAGTGACACATGAAATCTTTTCCTATACCTATATTAAATTGGGAAAATATTATGATGTACCTTATTATTAGACTTCTAATTACTCTATAGAAAAACAATTCTATATGGGTCATTATAGATCATATTACTAAGCTGTATCATTTATTATAGGTAAAAGAATATATACCCTTTGAGTTCCATACACAAATATGTATCAATGAAATCATAAATATTCATGGGGAACATTTATAAATTATATTTTGTCATCACCATTAGTTCACATCAAACTTATAAATGATTAATCAAAGGAATATCAAAACCATGATTTAGGTTAGCACCACCTATCATCCCCAAATTGATGGGTATTTTGAAAGGATTATCCATAATATAGAATACATCCTGGGATCTTTTTATCTTGATATACAAGGTACTTGTGATCATTATCAACCTTTAGATGAATTTTTAGACAATAATAACATCCATTTTAGCATCCAGGTCTGACCATATGTAGTATTATGTAGGAAGGGGTGTGGTTCTCTAACTTATTGGGAAGAAGTTAGAGAAAGATACCTATTTTTTCCATTGATTTGTGAGGAAACAACTTTAAATGTAAAGTCTATGAATGATCATATTAAATAATCCCAGAGAAGAAAAAAGTGTTATGCCGATAATTGAAGGAGAGACCTAGAATTTAAAGTAGGATATCGTATATTCTTGAATTTTTTCGCATGGAAATGAGTTGTAATATTTGGTAAAAGGGAAGTTAATCCCTAGGTACATTGGGCCTACAATATCCATATATTGTTTTTAGGTACTACACATTTTAATTTCTTATTTTTCATTCCTTAATTGGACTTTAATGGATTATTAATGTTGTTTTTGTTGGTTTCAGTTAAAAATAAGGGTTGGGGGTGAGGTGTTGTTTCTTTTCTGAGTGTTCAAGAGGTATTATAAGTGGTTGTGTTAGTTTAGACATGAGATTGTAGTTGGAATAGATATAAGTATACAACTGAATCACTAGTAGAAGAATAGTAGTAGGAATTTTCTATTGGAAGCACACTGGCTAGACATTGGTCTGACTAGCTGGGAGGCCAGACACTAGCTTATGTAAATCTTCAAAATCCACTAGCAATTTAGGGACCTCTACCAATATATTAGTGGCACCGACCTAGGTCATATATGAGAAGGGTAGTTTTTATTTATTTCACTAGAAATGGTTATTTTTAAACTATATTAACTGACATTGACCATAATTTGATTTAATTGACTATGATATCTATTGGGTTATTCTAGGACTTCTTAGCTCAATTCCTCATTGGATCAAAGTTCGTATCAAATCCTTATAACTCTCTTTGTATGTTTATATATATATTAATCATGGGTCACCTTCTTCTTCCAATTCATCTTGCTTCTCTCTATGTTTTTTTCAATAATGGAAATAAATAGATGTAGAATTTTAATCTTGTTCTTTATAGATCCACTGATAAATTAAAGGGCTTTGATTGGATCTTCATTATTTATAGTGCATTGGTAGAGAATTATTATGGTATGTTCCCTTTTTAGGTCTCTCCAATATAAAGCTTGTCAATATGGAGTTATAAGTTTGGGACTCAAATTCTGGGATCCCTTCACAATTCTTAAGAACCCTAACTCATTATATATTGTTGTGTACCATGGGCATTGTTAATTACAATTGTTTCAGGGTAGGTGGTTCCATAACATGGATTTTTCTTATGAACAATGATTTCATTCTCTTTGAAATGGATTTCATAAATTTTTTAAAGGAATGAAAAATGATAGAATAAAGGGTTATGGTATGAATATTATTTTTAAAATATATTTACCATTTGATTTTGTTTATGAAAATGGATTTATAGAATGAAGTATATGGTTTCAAAGATGAAATTTGATCGGATGATTTTAATGCGATAAACATGGATGAGAAAGAAAATTTTGTTGGGAGATATCCATGAGGATGATATGTTTACATCTAAAATAGTTCTAATAGGGTAATTTCTACACTATTATGCCTTATTTGTGGCAAGATTCACTTTAGAT
Organism: Viscum album; assembly: GCA_963277665.1. Taxonomy (NCBI): domain Eukaryota; kingdom Viridiplantae; phylum Streptophyta; class Magnoliopsida; order Santalales; family Viscaceae; genus Viscum; species Viscum album. The sequence continues at coordinate 1,610,805,101 of OY728158.1, forward strand.
AGTATCCTAATTATCTATGGACCTTTCTTAATTTAGTAATATACACACTAGGTACCCAACTGATCAATTAAATATAATGTGGTTCCTTAAGGACCTAGAATGGTTTGTAATCATTGGTTTGTTTTCTTTATTGGTCATTACTTATATAATATAGTGGTGTGTGTAGTGAAATGATTTAGGAAACCTATTTATTATAATGTTTTTCTACATCACAAAAGGGTGATTAATCTATGTTTACATTCAACTATTTCTAAATCCTTTTTAGATTCAATAATTATTATTATTTTATTTTACAAAGTGTGATTTTTAAACTCTTAATGGGGTCCTACTAGGATATTTTTCTCAAACGATGTATATACCCTTGGGTTTATATCTATATATATTTTTATATCTAATGTTGGTATGGGAAAGGAACTGTCTGGAGACATTAGGTTTTTTTATTTGCTGGGTGAGAGATTTTTTATGTCACATCATGTTACATAGATTTATTTTTTCATATTTTGATTACATTGGTTATTTTATGTATCTTGGAACTTTTTTATTTTATGAAGATCCACTTAGTTGAAAGGTGGATGGAGTTTTTGGGAGCATAGATACAGAAGTTAACACATAATAAAAAAAATGGAAATTGAGGATACCAATGACATATCACTTATAAAGTAGGGTGGTTCCTGTCCACCATTATGTATGGACCAATTCCAACGTGGAAGAGGTGGTGATATTGGAAATGAGGAGGCTTGAGAACTTAAATACAAATTAGATATTCTTTTACATTCTAAGGAAAATATTTAAGAAGAGGTTATGGAAATAAATTAGATATTATATAGTGATAATAAAATATTTGAAATAATGATTCAAATTAATCCCAATATTAAAAACATTCCATGGATAAATTCATAGTCTTGGATCCTTTTTAGTGGTTTCATCAATGAAAATTTTATAATGGATGATTAAATTATGACTTGAGAAAAAATGGAAATGTTCTTTGATGAAATAATTAATTATTAACTAGATAAGACAAAGTTTTCTTCTAAATGGAGCTTATATAGGGTGAATAGAACTATATTGTTTTAAATTATTCTCAAACAATGTGGTGATTTATTATGGATTTTAACTTCCACAATATATTTTTCCAATGTTCGAGTTCTTATTAAACCCCTAAAAGTCATTTTTTTCTAAATAAATATATAACATTCAATTAATTGGGGATAAATAATTCCAAAATATAGTTCTTGATGCCTAGGAGCTTATCACCTTCAACAGGGTATTGGGAACTCCCTTTAGTTTGTGTCGGGATCAATTCTAGTCAAGATATTTTTGGTCAACCTGGGTTAGTTTTTAAAAACTAGTATCAAAGAGTGGTTTTCCTATTTCCATTATCGGTATGAATATTTTGATGCCTTAGTAGACATGAGATATGAATTTATGGACTTAAGGGGAATTTTGTGATTGAGTGCATGACCATATCTCATCATGAATAGCCTTAATTTACCATGGGTTGTCGGGAAATGTGTGTTTTGGGACTTGAGGAGTTTTAATCCTAGTTTTTATTTTTATTATCTCTTATAGTTCCACTTAAACTATAAAATATGAAAGGATTTCATGTTCTTGTGGTCCTTTGTTTATTGATGTGTAGTACCCTTCCACCAGAAGAGTTTATATTCTTTCTTAAGAGGGTGATACAAATGAAATACGACATGGAAACCCTCATTTTGATTAGAATTTGACCAAAGAAGTGGTAAACATGATCCATTCTATAGACTATAGTGTAGTATGTACATATAATCAAAATATAGAGGCTTAACCTTGAAGTAACAAGGATACGATTTAGGTATAGGAATTTATTTTCACGAAGCAATACTATTTTGTGGGGATGAGTGATCAAAAAAGGCTATAGGATTGTTTGGGAATTACTGAGAGGATTTTAAATTTAATAGAGACTCCAGACTTAGTCAAAGTGAGGTGCGTTATCTTCATGTTGGAAGGTCCATGTAGGATGTGGTGGGACTCAATTGTATTGTATATGAAGCATGATGTCTTAGTTTTTACAAAATTGAAGGCCATATTTATTAATAATTTCTACTCAGAATCTCTTACCACGGTGAAATACATGGATTTTCTCAATCCTGATCAAGGATATCAGTTTATGATTTAGTATTCCAATAACTTCGCTGGGCTCTTTTTGATTTCTTTCGAGATTGTGTCTTATGAAAAAGAAAATTATTAGAGGTTTTAGATGGATATTTTACTTTATTTAAATTTAAAATTATTCATGTTCATTATGAAAGCCTATAATGAAGTGGTCGATAGGGACTCGAAGGAGGATATTGACTTGAAAGGTAAAACATGGTTGGAAGATGAATTATCAGGTTTTTCTATAGAGCTGGATGTGGTGTTATCAATTGAATTTGAGCTTAGAAATCAACCTATATCAATTCTATAATATGATATTTCTATAAACGAAATGATAGGGCTGAAAATAACAATAGACGATTTGATTTCTAAGGGATTAATACACCCAAGTGTGTCACCTTGTTCATACCCTATTAATTTTTCATAGAAAGATGATGGAACACCGGGAATATGCATCTATTATTAGAATCCTAATTGATTAAATGTTAATGAAAAATATCCACTAAATTATAATGATGATGATTTTTTAATAAATAGAAAGGGGAAACCATTTTATAAAATTGACCTTCATTCTGTTTACCACCAAATCAGAATAAAAGAGTAAAATATTCCAAAGACTACCTTTAGAACAAAGTATTACCATTTTGAGTACCTTATGATTATATTTGAAATAACTAATGGTCCTGGAGACTATATGGTATTGATGAACTTAATCCTCAATGACTATCTAGATAAATTTTCACTGTGTTCATGGATGAAATCATGGTGTATTCTAAGACCAAGGAATGTAATTTATTCCACTTGAATAATGTTTCTATAATTATGAGGGATCACTAACATTATGCTAAATTATATAATTTCCAGTTTTGGATCCATTAAGTCAAGTTCTTGACACATGTGATACTAAAATAGGGAATCTATGTTGATCATGAAAATGTGATAATATTCATTTCCTGGAAAGAACCATATAATGTATTTTAGATGTGTAGATTTTTTGGTTGACATGATATTATTGGTAATTAGTAAAGGAATTCTTAAATATTGTATCTCCTTTTACCACTCTAATTTGAAAGAGGGTGAATTAATTGTGGGATTTGAAGGGTCCAAATCCTTTGAATCATTGAAGTGGTGTTTGAATTCAACACTAATTTTGAAATTACAAGAGTTTAGTCAGGACTATATGGTTTACTATGATGCTTCATGTTCAAGTTTGTGTTGCACCCTTAGGCATAGATAACATTTAATTTCCAATTCCCTAAGTCAAATTCAATCTCATAAGTGAAATTATCCCACACATGATATGAAATTTTCAACATTTTTTCCATCCCTCAGAATTTGGGGTCACTATATTTATAGGAAAAGGTTTTCCATTTACTCTGATAATTAATATTTAGGTATATCTTTTCTCATAAAGGCATGAATCATCACTATAGATTTTGGGTCAGATATCACCAGTCATTTGGCTTTGAAATTTCATATACAATAGTGAAAGTTAAAGAAGTGTCTAATACTATTATCAAGATGTTTCCTTCTTATTCTATGAAAGAGGTAAAGGATGAGTGGATCTTTATTGGATTTTCTACTCAGATGAACTTTGGAGTCAGGTTGGAGGAGTCTTGTAATGTTTTAGAAAGTTTTCTTATAGAATACTTTCTTATTGAGGTGATATTACAGGAGTAGTGTAAAGATGATGAATTTCAGATTATCAGGGACTATTTATATGTTGGGGAGACTGTAAGTTGGTAGTCTTTTTCCTTAGAGGGTATCATTTAATTCATGAAACATTATATAATCCTTTCATCTAAAAGAAATAACATTTTAGTATATTGTAATTATTCTATGTGGCCTACCGATTAGAGAAAAATATATATTATATGACATGAAACATCATTTTATTTGGCCTGATAAGAAATTAAACATATCTAACTTTGTATATCATTATTATATGTTTCGATAGATTAAGGATAAGCATCAGAAGCCTGTAGGTTTTATTAAGACTCTGCCAATGCCAACTTGTAATTGGTATGAAATTTTAATGGAATTCATTTTTGGGTTACCTAAGACTTATTGAGGTAATAATTTCATATGTGTGGTGATCAATCATCTAAACAAGTAATTTTATTTTATAGAGATATGTGGCAACCCTAAAGTGTAGGACATGTGAATGTTATACATATTGGAAACTGTTATGATTATTGGGTTCCCTATTGAAATTAACTTATATAGGGACCCTCATTTTACCCCATGATTTTAAGGGCCTCCAAGATGCTTTGGGAACTCAATTAAAGATAATAATAGTGTTTTATCCATAGACAGATGGAAACAAGGATAATAAGATTCAGGAAGATATGATTCATGCTTATGTCTTGGAAATAAATGGTTTTTTGGATATCCATTTTGGTATCTTTGTATTTAATTATAATAATAGTTACTTGTTATCCCACAAAATTAATCATTTCAAGGATTTATATGTTCATAATTTCATCTGTATATTTTGTTAGTGTGATGTTCTAGAAGCTTTCATGGTTGGAGAAATTTTGGTCTAGGAGATAATGATGGTGATCCAGTTAGTTCCTCAACATTTGGTTATGGTTCAAAGACAAGAAAATTTATATAAGGATCTGTATTTTCTCTCTTTATAGTTTTCAGTTAGAGATATTTTGATACTAAAATCCTTCCTGGTTGGGTTACTGATGTCTGAAAAATTAATTGAAACTCACTCGTAAGTTTGTGGGACCATTTTAGATCGTGGAATAACTAGGTAATGTTTTTATCACCTGGATTTACCACCATATAATTATTTGATCCATTATATGTTTCATGTGTCAAAACTCAAAAAGAATCTACCAGATTCATCTCATGTTCTAAATTTGGAGGACCTTGACATAAAAATCGGTATAAATTTGTTCAAGAAACATCTTTCATTTTTTATTCATTAGAGAATGTTCTTAATTGGAATTCTTGAACATTGGTACTTGTATTGTGGAAAAATGGTTTTGATTCTCACAAGACATGGGAGCATGAGTCTTTAATGAGGTATCCATGTCATCAACTATTTTAGGACCAACCGTCTTCAACTTAGCATTATGGGGGAAGAGATAGAAGTAGTGGTAATATTTATAAAATACCCTTATTGTTCTCAAGTATTACACTTTTCATGTTCTTATTTTCCTTTACTTTCTTAGTCTTTACCAGCATGTTTATCTAGTTTCAGTTGGTTTTGGTTAGAAAAAAGGCAGAGGTGGTGGCATATTTCAAAAGTTAGTGTTCAAGAGGTATCCCATGTGGGTTTTGTTAGTATGGACTTGAGCCTAATGTAAGAGGAGCTACATGTCATCTAGAAAAGATCCGGTGAGCATTGAAAGTTATCCAGTAGGAGGCTAACAGGGTGGGTTTCCTAGAGGCATCCCATTAGCAAACTGATTGAAACCCATTGACTTACCGAGGGGGTGTCCTGTAGGGCATTATTTTTACCTAGCATTATCGACCAGCTAGTGGAAGCCCACAGACCACCCAGTTGGGTGGGCACTATCTTTTGAAAATCTTTAGAATCTATTGGATGGTCAGTGGCCTCCACTACCTCATTGGTTGTTCTGATCTTGGTTTCATAAGTGACAAATAATTTTTTATATCTTCCAACCAATGATAATATTTTAATTACAGATTAACCTCATTTAACTCTAATTTGATTGATTCAAATTTCATACTCTCTTTATTTTCTCTATACTAAATTCCCTGGTTAATCGAATCATCGATTGAAGAAATAAATATTTCATTAAAAGTTGATCCCAATTTAAGATAGGGATAACATTATTCATCTAAATTCACTATTTTATCTCTATTAATCTCCTTTTTCAACAATTTAAATAGTTGGATTTTTTATTTTAGCCCTGTTATTTATAGATCAATTATGTCCTTGGGGGATTTGATTATAACTTTAATATTTGTGGAGAATTGGTCAAGAATTATGGTGTTATGTGTCCCTTGTGGGTTTGTTCAATTTAGAACAGGTTAATTTGGGATTTTATTTTTAGGAAATCATTTTATTGGATCATTTATAATTTCATAATCCCCTAATATTGTTATTTATTATTGTGTATCATGGATATTTTTAATTCCAAGTGTTTAAAGGTTGGTGGTTTTGGGGCTTGGTTTTATTTTTTGAACATTGATTTTTTTTCCTTGAAATGGATTTATTAAATTTTTTAATACATATAGCATGTTTGGATAAAAGGTGGTGGTTTTTAAATAATGTTTTGAAAATGTATTTGCATTTTGACGTGATTGATGAAAATATGTTTAAATATTGAATTTTTTGCTTTCAAATATGAAATTATATTGGATGATTTTAATGTGTTAAACCTGGATGTGATGGACGATGAGGCCGGGAGCCATCCTAGGGGGTGAAATCTTCCCCCCATACATCTATTATTCTTAGGTAATGTTTACACAAGGATTACTAGGTTGTGGTAAGGAGTAACTCTAATGAGGGTTTTCTAACTCCCTAGACTTTTTCTTACAAGGTATTGTGTACACTTGGCGGCCTACTAATCACTAAAATGTAATGAGGATCCTCAAGGAACCAGAATTAATTGTACTAATGGGATGGTTTAATCTATTGGATGTCTTTGAAATGATATAGTGGTGTGTGTGATGAAATGATTTTGGAATTTTATTATTATCATGTTTGTCAATATCATGAGGGGAGTGATTAATTCATTATTATGTCTAACTATTAGACATGAACTATTTTAAATAATCCAAGCATAATCGGGTTATTTTATACAGCTTATTTATGAATAACTTGGTGGGATACCACCAGTTTCTTTTCTTCACACCATATATACACCCTTGGGTGTATGTAGATCTTATAATATTAGATTTTCGTAAGGGGATGGCACTATATAAAGAATAAAGATTTGTTTATTTTTAGGGTGTAAGATTCTATATTTGAAATCATGTCACATAGAGTTTGGACTTACAACTTTGGAATACTTTAGTTGTTTTATGTATCTTGGAATTGGTTTTTCTTGTTGATTGTAGTTATCATCTATTTTCTTATTATTTTTCATACTGACATATTCTGTTTATTTTTCTCTTTCTTTAATATTATTTGGGACAAAATCATTTACAAATTTTTTTATTGATATCTAGGTTCTTATCTCCAGCCATCGGGGACTAGTAATGTCTTTCTGGCTATGTCAGGACCGATTCATGTTATATCTATATTTTTTAAATATGGGTTGGTTCATGATAAGGAATTTGGAAATAATATAAATAATTGGATCTATATTTCATCAACTAGCTATGTCAACCAACCTTTTCAAAGTACAAAACTTCTTCCATGTTTCATTATAGAGGAAATACTTGATAGATTCAAAACACGCACTCACATATGAGGGAATAGATTTGGATCCTGAATTGTCTAATAATGAAGGTCCTATCAAGATTCTGGACACTAGAGATATTTTTTTTGCAAAATTAGACAACTAGATTGGTGAAAGTACTTTAGAGAAATTACAAACTAGAAGTGGAAAACTAGTATCTTGAAGAATATATAATTATGAAATGTCTAAATTTTTTCAATAGATGATATAAATCACAATTATGAGGTTGAAATTATTTAGGGGAGGTGTAACTCTTAAGACCCCATTGTAGCGGGTAAACACTATATCTTGAATTATTACACAATGGCTACTCTAAAGAGCCTTTAATAATAAGTATATTAAGAAGTTTAATTTATAATTATTATAATTTTATTTTAACAAATTAAAATTTATTTTTGAATTACATTTAATGATATTAATATAAGATTATTTTTTTGAATTTTTCCAAAAAATATTGATTTTCAGCTGAATATTACAAATTCTAATTTTGTTAAATCCACAAATTCTATAAAATCGCTCAGATGTAAGCTTAAAATAAATATAAAATACCATTTTCATCAAAAAATATATTTTTTATAAGTAAAATTATTGATTTTATATTATTTTGATTAACTAATAAACCTATATTTGATATTTTAAAGTTGAAGTAACCTATTTCACTTAAATAGTTTTAATGAATTATGAACTTACTATTTTAAAAATAACTTACATAAAATTTATAAATTTAATATTATCAAATGGACATAAAATTTTTAATAATTATTTCCAACTTATGTAAAAAGGAAAATTTTATTTTTATGCATAATGAAAAAATTACTAAGGTAAATACTAGTCACCGTGGTAAAATCTAAAATAAAAAAAGTAATAATTCAAGGGGTAATAGGATTTAAGCATGGAAAATATATGTATCAAATAGAGTTTTTAGATATTATCAACCTTATCATACCATGAAATCAATTATTATATATTTTGTTGAGCCACATAACAATCATAACATGTGCTTCATTTACATTAAGTTGAAATATTTACAAAAATGTCATTTTTAACACTTATAAAAGGACCTATCACCACCCCTTCAATACAATTATAACATTTGGTTTTATTATGAATATAATTCCTATTTCCTTCATAAATAATCTTATTTATCTCTTAAAGGATTTTGGTAATAGGATATTATCCCCATACATTTCTTTTCAAGGAATCCTTTAAGGGAAACAAAATGTTCACAATGTAATTTCACCCTTTTTTCTAACATATTTTCCTTTTTTTTCATATCATAAATTTTTTTTCCCAATATTATATGATTAATTATATATTTATAGTATAATTAATGTTTTAATACATGGAGATAATATACAATAACCACATATCCCCTTCCCCTTAAGAAAATAAGAAATGTTAATCATGGGTATGTGAAAAATACCACCTCTAGGACATTACGTGTTTAATTTTTCATCACTTCCTTAAAATGAAAGAATTAATAAGGAATATAATATATAATTATCATATATATAACATTGTTTATCTTATTAATATAATTTACCACATCAATCCATTATCCAATTCAATTGGAAATGAAATCAAAAACCATGTGTATGTGTGGACTAATGCCTCCATGGAATGAATAATTTCAATTTTTATTCTCATAACTAATTTTTATAAATGATAATTAGAATGTTTCAAATTGATATATATTATTTTTATGATATCATTTAGTTTCTATAATTACAAATTGGAGAACCAATTAATGATATGATGAATAAACGATCATCGTTAATTCAATAGTTTAAAACAAGCGTACCGAGAAGAACATCTTTTATAAAAAGTATTTTATGTTTTAATATCCATTAATTATTGTTAAACATTATTTATAAATATTATATATCAAGCTAATAGATAGTAAATTATATCATTATGGCACTGGTGTAATGATATTGTAACTAAATCACCTCATAGTCTTCCATTAAACGTCGTATATTCATGTTCATGTTGGTTTTGACTACATACTAGAAAAATACTATGAATTTATATTTTTTGTGACTATGGGAACAATATTACTGGTATAATATAATTTAAATTTGTAAATAATGATTTTTTTTATGAATATGTTATATCAATATTTAATTCATTAATTCAGATAAAACACCTCAATCTTCAAGAATCACTAAAACATGATTTTCATCGATTTCATATTCATGGATAAAGACAAACAACTCATTAAAGTAATTATACACATCACAGATAATTATAAATAAAACCTAATAGAAACATTAATGACTAGTTTTGGACTAACATGCGATGATGAATTAATCTAGAAATTGTTATTATGAAACTAGTACAAATGATGAAATTAATAATTAATTCTTGGAGAAAATAGGTTAAATTCATAAAGAGAATACTTTTTTTATGAATATTATAAATGAAAATTTATATGATTAAGGTTAATAATTATGTGAATAATATATATATATATATATATAGTTCTGATAAAAGAGGTTAAATTACGCTCATTTAATTCAGGATAAGAGGCAAGGGATTTCCATCTCAAATTTATCTATTTGAGAGATGTTTTGTATTATAAATATAATTTAATTTATGTGGTGTATATAATATCTATGTGATATTTTATACTATGAAATTAATTTTATTCGTTGTATTTTATGATCAATTTATGACCATATATTTCTTGGTTTTTTGATTGAATTTACACCAAATCTGTAAGTTGGTTTTTTCATATCAATTTTCATTCATTTTTTAATCATTATATATTAACCACTTATTTTATTTTGTGTGGTGAATAAATTAACATGTAAGATTTTTTACCATGTACCTCATGAATTTTATTGGATTAATAGATCTATATATGTATCCCAATATCACATTATTTTTATTTAAGAGTTATTATAAACACTGTAAAACTCAATCATTTCCATGTTGGAAAAATAATCCCATGTTTTGGTAAAATAAAAGTGCATGTAGTTTCCTGGAATTTTCATTCCCATAAGGATACTGAAATGTGGATATATTTTTGTAATAGATATATGTAGAGTTAATTTTTATGAAAATGGTTGGTTGATCTTTGACTCAATTATCACCCTAAAGCACGACGAGTGGGCCGAAGAATTTACACCTTCCTAGACAAACTCAGGGGATATTATTTGGAATATTCACAAACTCTTTATAAACTATGATATAGGATTTTTCAATCAAATTCCTTGGTATCCAACGAATTAAGACTATTGAACCCAATTATTATCATCTATATATAACCAATCACATTGAAAGTACCCTCTCTACTATATTTCTTTGATAATTATACTTGTTATTACTTTAACTACACCAAAAACCTTCTAATTTTATTATGGGATATTCCCCTAGATATACCCATTATTCTATTTAATGGGGATGTATTTCTTTTATGTATTTATCATTATATATATTTCTATATTTTTATTCATCCATTGGTTCCTTAGGTAATGGTATGAAATGTCTTGTCAACTCTTAACTAGAATGAATTAGACATAAAAAGGTGATGTGTGGGGAATTAAATTATATATATAATCAATTCATATTAATGTATCATGAGAGAAAAAATATTGGTTTTTATGTATAACTCTCCCCATATCATTATAGTGTATTGGAATAAGGACAAGACAACATGTTTTCATTTTTGACATTATACATTTAATCTCTATGAGATCAATGATTATTGTTATACATGTTTTCATTTTTTCATGGATATATAATGACCATAGTTTCAATTGAATATGGATTTAGGTTTTTTATTTATTCCCACCATATGATTTATTCTATGTTTATGTAATGATAAATTCTACTATATGCTACTACTTACTAAGCATATGAGCTCACCCTAATCTGTTTCCACTTTCCCCAAAAAACCTATAAAATAACTATGTGTATATTTCAAGGATATGATATAAGGGTTAATAATTTTCTCACATTGTGATTAATATATTTATTAATTTGTTTTTAAAAGTAATGTATATATCTATTTAGTCTTCTAATACTACAAAGTTGTTGAATATTGTAATAAATGTTTTATTATATTTCAATAATATTTTATAACTGCCATATCTGAGTATTTGGAGTCAGGGTTGTTATATTAGACAACAAATGAAATTCAATATTTTTATACACTATGTACTACATTAATTTCTATGGATTGAAAAAAATATCTAGTCCCTAGGAATGTGATACAAATAGATGATAAAGAAATTTGCACATTGCGTAGCTGGATAGTACACACCATGTGCATTACATAAATAAACATAATTTAAAATTAAACTTTTATGAAATTTAAACCTTATCCACATGTATTCAGTGTTTCACTTATTTGGCTCATACTCTCCATTATATTGGTCATAAATATTTAATGTATCTTTAATATCTGTGTAATATTATGAACTATATATCAAGAATAAGTTGTAACATAATGATTACTTTGTACGAATTAAAGTCATAACATGAAACATATATAACCCATATACGTATTTTATTTATTTTATTGCATATTCTAGGAAATTATTTGATAAGACAGGTATGAAATATTACTTATAAGTAAACAGTATACAACCATCGTACATGCTGGGTAATTCAGATGACTACTCAAAGTGTTGCCTCCAAAGGTACATATTTTGTACTTAATCCATTTTAATTATATAATTTAATTGGTTTAAAATAGTAATATATGAGAATATCAAGAATTATTGAATTAAAATTAAGATAAAAATAATTTAATAACTAATGAATATAATTAATTGATTCGAGGGTAGTTTATTTTAAATAAGAATGATTAGGAATAAATGATAGTGTATTAATTGTTAAATTCAATTAATGTATATGGAGGAAAATTACTATAGACTAGAACATTGTATGTGATTGTTTTTCTTTTAATATATGATTATTTGTAAATTAAAATTAATGACCTATGCATCATCCCTCCTCTCATTATGTATGGGATTCCATGACCATGGTTTCCATTTATGTAAACATCTAAAATCAATCCTTTAGTTCACCTCACCTAAACATGGGAAAAGATTATATAATGGATAAATCTAAAATAAGAATGGGGGTAGTTCAAGTTTGGTGCTATGTTGATTCCAATGTATGAGATAAATGTGAGTTTATATGGAAAGCGACTACATGAACCAGGTCTTACTTCATGTTTTCTTCCCCTTAGGCTGAGGGTCAGTTTACCTTCAGTAAGAAAAACCAACCATTACGAAAGGCTTATGATCATAATAATTTTAATTATATTTTTGGAAAGATTCATGGTTAATTTCATTATGGATGTTCTATCACGGTCATATAAATTAATAAATTAAAAATCATGTATTATTTTACTATAATAAATTAGATTATGTGAAAATTTTATCTAAGAAATGGTTAATCACTTAAATAAATCCACTTAATATTATCATGAATGTGATAAAGATAAAATGAGAAATTTATATATAAATTTAAAAACATATCAATTATATATTTTATTTTGGTATATCCTTCCACTACTTGGCTAAAAATTGAACCCTAGTTTAATGTTCTTGACCAAACTCTGTTGGGGTGAGTTCAATTGTCATGGAATTTCTATCTCTGATTTTAGGTTGATTTAACATTGTTCACATTAAGGGTTGATCACCTCTTTGATACTTAGTACAAATTGTAGTAACAATGTTGAGGAAATTCTTATTTAGTATATTAGGATTATCGATTCCACTGAATAGATAATGGAGTTGTGAGTTAATGTAGTTGTTAAGTTACACCTACCTAAATACATTCGAATATATTGACAGACCTCCATCTAGGTTATGAGAATGTGAGTATGGATCCTTCCTACTTGAATATCCTTGTAATGAGATAACATAAAGAATATGGTGAGGGATATTTGGTTTCAATAGAAAATTAGGATACAAAGAAATATTTATGATCTAATTTAAGAATATAAAGGATTAAAATTATTGTCTTCCTAATTGTATAAATGAAAACCCACATGAATTATACCATATCACTGTGATCCATCCCAAAGATGGATAAAATTCTCATCGATACTAATTTCAAAAAATAGAAATGATTATTTCTTGTTATTTTACACCATGAAAGTAATTTATATGTGGTATAGAACCCTATTCTTAAAGCACCTAGTCAATTAGATAATGAGGAAGAATGGTCTCTCTAGATGAAGAATTTGGAAGATTACACATAAGTAAAATGTTTCATACTATTTTAAATTTTCTACAAGCTTTGTAATAACTTTTAGGACTTGGATACATATAATATGATGTATCCCATTCATGACATCTATCTGGAAAAGGTGATATAAGAGAGATAAGAAATATCCAATGCAATATTCACGTGAAATATTATAGATTCAAAACTATATGAGCCTCATATTACCTAGATTAATGATGACATAGATAACTTTGAAATCATGGGATTTAGGATACCTATTGATTTTTGAAAATATATCATCCTTTACTTATTTTCTAAAGCCTTATCAAGTTTCATTGTGAATTACAATATGAGAGATAACAAAAAGACTCATTCTGAACTTCTTTAACTCACAAAAAAAGTTGATAAGGACACAAGGTGTTAAAATCCCACAGTCTTTATGGTAAAAAAGAAAAAAAATAACAAGGAAGAGGAGTATAAGACTCATTCCACATCTAATCATCCTGAGAAATTTTATTCTTGGAAGAAGAATATTCAAAGATAGAAAAATGACAAAAATAAAATATTTTTTTTTCATGTGGAAATATAGACTATTAGAATAAGTACCTCTCTAAGAAGAAAGGGGAATCCAAATATGTTTTCTTTATACTATGAAATATTTATATATCTACACATTGGGAAGGAGATATTTATTTTTTGTGATCAAATTAATATCAAAATAAAGGAACCAATTAGATTTATAAATATTTATAGAGGAGATATAGATCTTTAGACATCCATTGGAGCACAAATAAATTCTTTGGACATAGGAGACTACCAAATTCCATTAACAACTCAAATGATTTTGGTTTTAATGAAATTTTATTTTGTTCCAAGTGTTACTATGAACATCAGCTCTGTTTTATACCCAAAAATGGATTGATTTATTTTAAAATTCAAAAACAAATAATTTCTCTATGATAAAGAAAACATTTTTATAGTATGTATGAACTAAATAACTATCTTTATGAATTAAATTATGAAACCATATATTGGTAATAAATAATGAATCATGTCCTGATGAGTTATTTAACAACCATATGTGGAATAACTTTATTATTCATGTAAACAATAAGTGTTTAATGAAGCTCTATCACAATGATTATTTTGAATCATTTGATCTAAGTTCACATGAAATATGTATTTATCGTTTAAAAGGAAAACAATCAATCCACTATTTAGTGGATAGGGAGAATGGGCCACAAAGATTCATGGATTGGAACACATTGATTTGTGTGGAAATATTCTAGTAGAAGATAAATAGAGATATTATTACTCAATAACAAATGCTTTCAATTTGAGTAAATAAGGATATACCTTCTTGATGAGGTATAATTTTGATTCCTTTGGGAAATTCATAGAATTCAAGAATTATGCAGTGAAATAACTAGGTAATAATATGAAGAATATTCAATCTGATTGTGGTGGTGAATATCTTATCTAATATTTTATCAAATTTCTACGAGAGTTTGGGATTAAATCATAACTCCTACCACAACATACACTATAGTGGAATAGGGTTAGTGAAATGAGGAAACGTACCTTACTTTACATGGTGAGGTCGAGGATGACTCATAAATATATTCAACTATCCTTTTGGGGATATGAATTATATGTCACTATACACATTATTAACCAAGCACCAACTATGGTTTAAAATGGAATACCATATGAATTAATGTACGGAAATAAATATATGTTGTCACATACTCCTGTATTGGGTTGTGAGTCATTTATTATGTCCATATCAGGGAAAAAACTATCACTTTTAGGCATAAAGTATATCTTTATAGGGTATAAAAATGTAACAAGAGGATACTATCTATAAAACTTCTATAGAAGAAAGTAACTGTTGTAAGACATGACGTATTTTTTTGAGAGAGAGAATATCATCAAGAAGGGAAATTAGTGTACTATTATCTTTGATGAAGGTTATTCTAAAGACACATAATATTTAATATAGGAACTAATTCAAAAGGATCCCACGATTCCTGTTTTTCTAAAAATATAATTACATTTTAGGAACAAAAATTGGTAATAAAACTAGAAAGATATGGTTTTCTAGTTATTAAAGACGATGACCAATTATTTATTTAAAATAGCGAACCTTTTCCCTTCACGGAGTCCTCAGAGAGGTTTTAAGCTGCAAGATTGTAAGAAATCATGAATTTTGAGATGAATTCCATGTATCATAACTATGTTTGGGTTTTGATCGATCCACCAGTTGATATAAATATTATTACATGAAAATATGTACTTAAGATAATAATATACATGGATGGTAAATAGAAAACCTATAAAGCACAACTAGTGGATGATAGGTTTAAAAACTCCATAAAATTGAATACGATGAAACCTTTTTTCCTATTTCTAGGTTTAAATCAGTCATTATTATAATTCTAACCATAATTTTACTTGAATATGAGTTTTGGTATATGGATATAAAAATATCCTTCCATAATGTGATACTTCAAGAAGATTTATATATGATTCAACTAAGGATTTTTTGACTTTATGTAATTTAAAAATTGTGTGTTTGTTTCAAATACCCATTTATGTATTTAATCATGCATCCAGGTCATGGAATATTCAGTTCAATTATGAAATATAATAATATTGTTTCATTAATAATGAATGTGATCCATTTATTTACAAGAAATTTAGTAAGAGTGAATTTTTTATTATAGTAGTATATGTCAAGGAAATATTACTTTTTGGAAATAAATACAAATCTTATATTCAATTAATGGATGGAAAAAAGTGGTTCTCCATAAAGGATTTAAGGGAAGAGGACAACATTCTAGTGATCAAGATCACATTTGATTGATCTAAGTGGTTTCTAAGATTATGTCAATGTATATACATCAACCAGATAATAATGAAATTTATTATGGAACAATCCATGAGTTGATTTATTCTAGAGACACATGGTATACATCTTTTCATGAAAACATGTACTCATACTCAAGAGCAGAATGGGATAATGAGTAAGATATCATATGTTACTATGATAGGATCAATTATATATTTCATTCTATGTAATAATATTTATGTTTCATGCACCTTGAGTATGTAAAGAAGTTTTTAAGTGAATATAGGTTAACAAAAATGACCACATGTTAATGATATCCTTATGTATTTTTGAAGAACTAATGATACGTTCCTAGTGTATGGTGGATGCGAGGAGCTAGTCATCAGCATTAATACAAATATTAGAATTTTAAAAAATCATAATGGTCTAAAGTAGAATCTTGAATATATATTTTTTCTGAACAGAGAATATATGTGTTAGAGGAGTTAAAATTACCCAATCATCATTGATTCTATATTGGAGATTGAGTATATAATAGCTTATAAATTATAGAAGTAATTTATTTAGATAAAAAAAATTATCCAGGAGCTTGATGTGGTGAATACTTGTGATATCCATGTAACATTAAATTGTGATAATACACTAGTAGTCACTCTATCAAAGGATCCAAGGTCACACCAATAAAGAAAATACATACTCCAGAAGTATTAACTCTTAAGGGATTTTTTTAGATGTGTGAAGTTACAGTGAGAAGTGTTTCCACATAAGAGAATCAGGTGGACCCTTTGACTAATGCCTTATATGAGATGAATAAATAGTATCATGTGAGAGTTAGTACACTGAATGTTGTTAAGAGTTGGATATAGTGAATTTGGGAGTTGATTAGAGTTTGTTCCCAAGAAAAAAATTTCTATGTACTTTATGATTACTTATATTAATTATTTTTAATATTAATAAACATCTTAACAAATCATCACTATTCCTTTTTGTGACATAGTATATGATAATGTTTGAGTAGTAACTGGTGCACCAACAGGTCGTCGAAGTCCCTATCTATGATGATAACCTAGAAGATCTATGAAATTATTATTAAATATATATTCTATAGGTGGGTGATATCATTTTATGGGATCCAAATGATACAAGATATCAGTTATCGAGAGTCATAATACTTTTATGAACTTTCTCATGGTGTATTCCCTTGGTAATGTTCAATGGAAGTGATTATTAGAACATGAGATAATTATAGGAAATCCACATTTACATATTTAGTTGGATATTAATATATAAGAAAATGGGTATTGAAACTTATACACTCAAATTATTATTAATGGATATCATTAGTCATTTAATTCTCTATGTTGAGGAAAATGTGATGATATATGTCAATAGTGAAGTCAGATACATTGGGTGCATTACGAGTGGTATTGCGTTAAGGAATATTTTGTTAGAGTATGGTTCCCTTATATTATTTAATTAATTTTAATATCTCATATACTTTTATGGAAATTGAACATCTGGAATAAATATATTTCCATAGTGTTCTGTAGTTAGATTTATTTCTAGAATGTAAAGAAAGAGACATCAAACACATAAGTTGACGACATTACAGTGCAATCATCATGGTTGGAGATGTCATGATAAAGATATTATATTACACAATAATATTTTTGACAAGGTTAAATGCCATTTAGAAATCAATTTACTTCTATATGGGTGTGCCGACATTTTTTTAGATGCCAACCTTTGGCTTTGGGTGGCCTGCCTAAATCAATTGAGAAAGAGGCCTAGAGGGTCACATAAAAAGTGTATCTAGAAACACATTTAAATAATAGTACTATTTAATATGTTTAATAAATATTATTCTTGTATATGTTTTAATAATTATTAATGTTTTATTGATCACTTATATTTAGTCACATTTTATTTGAGATAATATTTATAAGAAAAATTTTAAATAAATATTTATTTTTTTCTATAAAAAATAATATTTATTTATTGTTGAATAATGATTTGACATTTCTCTATTAAATAAATATTCATTATTCAGGTATCGATAAATATTTTGGAGGAATGGTATACTGATATTAAAGGTCTGATGATATATATATATATATATTACTGTTTGAATATATTTTAAACAGTTTCTTCAATAAGTAATATTTAATTAATTCAAGCATATTTTAAATGAAAACCAATAATAATAATAATAATAATATTTTTATATATATGGGGTTCTACAAGGATTAATTAAATAATAAGGGCACATGTTCAATTATTATTTATCAAAACCAGCACTACTTAAACTATATTATATTATTTCCATCCCAAGGTCTTTACATTTATATTTTGGTTATGCACAATGACATCTAAAGAATCATATCACGACCTATAGAGAACCTATCAAAGAAAAGATTAATGAAAAGAGAGGGGGCCTAACCCACCACCCCTTATGATTCTATTGAGAACACATAATTTCCTTCTTTGAAGTGATTCTCATTGGGATAAAAAAAATTGGATCAGACATTAGGATCATTACCACTATTACTCAGAGATTCCTATAACGTCACTTAGAGTTTCATGGTGAGTTTTTGTGTCACTAATTGAGTGAATCTAAACTTTATTACTATGATCCAAAAATGTTATGAAATATATATGTTTTCAGATTCATCAATGAATAAGTCATTCATCACAAGTTAATTCTTTACACCATAAATTAATTAAAAATCATAATTTTATAATCCGTTATTTTGGTCCTAGAATTATTATGTCAATTTTTACTTGAATTAATGTTATTTTATAATAAATATATGTTGTGTACATATCTTAATAATCATTAATTATTATAAAATCTATGTTTTTTTAGGGTCAGACACAAACTTTCGATATTCCTGAAACCATCAATAGACAATTTATAAATTATTCAATTCAATTTAAAATTACAAAATAAAAAAGTAAATATTTTATTAAATGTCATATTTTATGAATCATTTTAGCCGTAACATACATTCCAAGTGCTTGGACATGTCATTTTTTATGAATTGAAACCTTCATCATGTGGATGATAGTATAAACTAATCCATTATATTTCATGAGATCATTATATATCAATTGTAATTTGAGTTTACTTCATATTTTATGATATGACCTATATCAATCCTATAGTATGATGATTTTTGTATGATCATTGTTCTGCCCAAGTGTTACATTTATTCACAACGAGTCAATAAATACGTATTAATGAATTGGTGATTCTTAGAAAATTTATATAGACACATTTAATGGAATTTGATTCCATTTTTAATCAAATTTATATGAAACATGAATGATTCTAGATCTGGTGTTTAGTTCAAAAGACATGTTTCCATTATTATAGAGGATGAAATATTGTTTTTAACATCAAATAAGAAGTAAATAAAACACGAATAATTTTATTTC
Organism: Viscum album; assembly: GCA_963277665.1. Taxonomy (NCBI): domain Eukaryota; kingdom Viridiplantae; phylum Streptophyta; class Magnoliopsida; order Santalales; family Viscaceae; genus Viscum; species Viscum album. The sequence goes on from OY728158.1 coordinate 1,610,825,096, forward strand.
ATGATTTATTTATGTTGAAGAAGAGGTATAATTGAAAATTGAATTTATTTTTCATGATGATGATTTGAGAAGAATGTAATTGAATGAAATAATTTAAAAATCACATGAAAAATATATTCATATTTTTCATGAATAATTATAAGAAAAATTTTCAGTTCTATAGAATAATTACGGTGAGAATTATATATAATTTCAATGAATTTTTGATTAACAATTCTGTTATCTTTAATAAAAAAGTTGCCTACTCTAGGCTAGTAAAGGGACCTGTGTAGGAAGTTCTATGTTGGGAATGATGGTCAACCTAATCAGATAGCCAAAAAATAATAGAGGTTCCATAACACCCATAGAGAGCACACATGTGAGTGAGTAGTTTCATATATCTGGTAGAGTGTTCACATGTATGCACATGGATGTTCTAGGACCACCATACAGGGAAGTATGGAGGCATTAAGGAGGAGTGTGTGCAGTGTTCCAAGTGTAAAACCATGGGGTTGACTCAATCAACATGAATCAAAAGATTGTATTATATGCAATCCTGATACTAAAAAAAGTTTTATATTGGATGCATTGTACATGCTCACTGTTTTTCGATTTAAAATGTCATTGATAGTAATTTGTTAGATACCTTTGATTTTGATTATTTAATAGAACCACCCCCATTATCAACCACTCAATTCTCGGAGAATATTATATGTTTCATGATCTTCATTCCATAATGATCGAGAATGAAAATGACATTACAATCCCAATGTAGATAGTTGAATGAAGTTGTGAGATTCTCCAAACATAAAAACCAAAGTTATTGGTACTCTCTATTATGAAAAATAGTGAAGAACTCAATGATAAATCCACATAAAAACAATAATATAAGTTTGAATATTATATGAGGTGTTGTAGATACATGAAATGTTTCATACTATATGTTTTCATGAACATGAGATCTTCAATGTGAGTAGAAAATAGGAAGTTATGTAAGAAAATATGAATTTATTTGTTCTGACATGATTATTAAAATGATGGAAACTGTAATTTAAAAATATAAATAATAAGATGTTTGTGATTTCAATGATATTACCGAACAAAAAATAATTTACAATATCGGAGTAGGTGAATCATAGCAGTAAAAAGAAGTTTGAACTTGATTTTAAATAAAAAACACCATGATGAGAGATTATTACTAAAATATTGAGAGGCTACCATCTTTAGAAAGAAAAACATATCCCCACAAAGTCTTTTCTTTAATGAAGAGGAATCCTATGATGGTTACTTATTATGTGATGAATAAAAATATATTGTTCCTTCTTGACTTGTTATCTTCAAACTCAAGGGTTTCAAGTAGAACTAGTTCCATGAAACATTTATGGTTTTTTCATGGTTGAATATCGCTAGATTTTGTGTAAAGAGGAAACAATTTAATCACTATTTGAAGAACATATGTTTACATTATTAACCTAAGAGAATAATATTGACATCAATTCCCATACCAGTTTTGTGAAGTGGCTATTTAAAAAGTCCACGTACTATGATATGTGAAGAATAATGATGAGAATTTCGTGTATGAATACATTCACATTTAAATGAAAACACACATCCTATGTTAACCAAAATAAAATAGATAAATTGAGATACCAGAACCTTCTAGTTTCATGAATGTTATCACACATTATAGCTTGTGATTTAAATTTCATACTCATATTAGATCCCATGTTAATATACTTGTGGTCAATATGAAACAAAGATGAAAGAATGAATTCAGTTAACCAATCCATGTTCACTTCATGGCTTTGTGGGGCATTATAATATAATTAGAAAAAATAGAAATTAATAAATTTTATAAATAATATGTGATATGGGTTTTCGAGATGAAAATTCAAAAAGAAAATGGATTGAGTTGGGAAATATTTTTCAAATAAAATATTAAAGAACTTGCGTTTACCACTTGAACATATTGAGTGATCATGATAAATTATCAAATAAAAAAAAATATTCAAACCTGATATTTTTTTCATCCTAGAAATTGATTGTCTAAAGGCGATCCTGATAATTTTGAAAGAATAGAAAGCTGCAAAGGTACTTGAATAGGCACATTGCAAGATCCCGTTTTTCTTTGAGGTAATTTTTTATTTTTTAGTGTAAACATTTTGTCTAATATAATTAGAAATTTATAATGGGGTCACAAATACTTCAGGAGAATTCAGGTTTGGATCGAGGCGTAGAGACTTAGTTTTTGGAGAAATTGGTTGAGGCACACTATAGGTGCATGAATAGTACTAATTGTGTGGCGCAACCGTGTGACAAAAATAGGGAGGTATGTAGTTAGGTAGATCATCCAACATAGTTCACATGGTTATGAAAATACTAAAATTTATTTTAGAGGAAACATGAATGGTTTACGTATAGTTTTTTTAACCATGCACATAAACTTATCGAGGTGTGGAATTTTGGATAGTATCCATGAATGGTGTGAAAAAATTGGCCTAATCATGAACCTAGACCATGTGAGGCCAGAGTTTATGAAAAAATGGTCATTTCATGGTTGGTATACTATTAACCAAACTATGTGACCAAAACTATACACCCCTTCTAAAAGGGGAAATTTACTATTTTTCCTGTGATGGATTTAGTCTTTCTTCTCGCTTTTCACCTCCTAGATTGACATAATAACTCACCCATTTGGGGGGGGGGGCTCTCTTCCCCCTCATCTATTATTTAAATGATCTTATTTTTAAATATTTGTTTTTAGTGTCGTTCATCACATTGTATCCCATCAATAAGTGTAACACTCCTCTTGTGTATTTTCACTATTTGTCTCACTTTTTTCATAATTATCTCCATGTGACCTAATATACCCTATTTTTAGATATTCTTTTACATTTCCTATTCTTCTAGACTGAATCATAAGATAATACTAAAAGGATTATACTAATGGTATTAGGTATGTGGTCAATGGATTTTCACTCAAACTCACACCATTTATAAATTGTGTCATTGTTCTACACATCAAACCTTCCACGTGAGGACCCTAAAATTAATATATACTGAAGTTATCACCCCTATTCTTTACCTAGACACTCGATGAAACCCTTGGATCATGTTTGAGGTTACCAAGTCAACAAAAACCACATCTTAGGGTGCGTTCAATTATATTAACTTCATGAAAATTCATTATTTATAATTCAAAAACAAATTAAAATGTGTTTCATTGAACCTTTAAAGAATCACACTTGTCTATAGATCTAAACCACCCATGAGGCTGTGTTAAACTTAATACTTAATTGTAAAATGTAAAATTAAATCAATATAAATTTGAAAAGACATGTTTATTTTACTTGATCCTTTATTAATAACCCTTATAAATTGATTTTCATGGTATTAGTACTTTCTCACACAAATAAAAGTATGTAATTACTTGAGTAAGTCATAGATTCTTGATTGGGAATTCCTATAGAGAACTCATAGGATTCCATCCAATTCATTGATTTAAATTCTTCATGATAACACCACCTTGTATTTAGTCATTTTAATACTTGATGAATTTCTTTGTATGATTCAATGGATACATCTAGATTCTTTTAAGAACCTAGAATGACCAGGATTATATACTAGGTTTGGTCTAATTTCTTAAGACTAGGAATGACCTGTTTTTACCCCTTGGATTACACTGGTGGAATACTTGAATCACATGTATAATTTCCCCTGGATAGGTTATAAAAATATATATTTGAAAATAAAATTCTCCATACCTTGGATTACACTCCAATAAATATCTAAATATCATGACCTTATCATCATGAGTTGGATCAACATCCACAATTTAGGAAGACCAGTGGTACTAACATGAATTCAAAAAATTACGTTGTGTGGGAATTAAAGTACTTGTGTTGTAGATTCATTGGATATAATATTATGAGAATTCCAGGGATATATTAATTATTTTAATTAAATTATATATGTTACATATTTAGAGAAATTAAGATTTTTATGAAACTAGTATGGTCGGATTGGTATCCTAAAAGGAACCTAAGAATAACAATTTTATAATTTATTTATTTTTTAAAATTAATTACACCCTCAAATGTTACAGTTTATACTCATAGACTATATTTTAATTAGACACTAATCAAGGATGTCTAATGAGTTTTACACAAACCCTTTTATTCCACCATTTAGAACCTTGAAAGACTTCTTAGATGTAGGAAAAGAAATAAAGGAACTTTCTAAGTATGGACACATGATTTTTTCAAGGATGGATTATGGGAGCATAAGGCCAAGATTTTTATTTGGATGTTTTTAGATCTTTTCTTTTTTTTATATTTTCCTATAGTATGTATTATTTTCTACCTTGTTTCAATTTTTTAATTCCTTACACACATTATTTATAGACATGACATCATCTATATATAGTTCAATTACTGGTTATGTCTTATTATTATTATTGAATAATTTATTTTAAATTCAGTATCACTTTCCACTAATGCTTTATTTATTATTGACCATGATTATTCACTTGTATGAAAAGGTTTTTGTATCCCCAAAATACAACCATATACCCTAATTTCTTTTTATCTGCCTCTAGTATATGGGGATGCATGCTCGAGTCCATGTATCCAACCAGACCAGTCACTTATCTATCGATTGGCCCCATGATGTCACATACTCGAGAAAGAGTAATTAATCGTGCTCATGGAGAAAGATCAACAGATCATAATATAATAGATACTTACTTGAAAAATGTATAATAACACGATAGGTAGTATAAAGACCATCCTATATGGATTCATATTTAGAAGATAAGTGTGGATTTTGGTAACACTGTGTGACATAGTATAAAGATCATCTTATGTGATTCAAATTAGGGTAGCCTGGTATTGACTCTAGTAATAGTGTGTGTAGTAGAAAAAATATAATCCTATGTGGAATTTAATGGTAAGATATAGTGTAAGCATTTTCCAACCATTATACTTGATAAAAAATATTATAGTCAACAATCTATGTTGGGGAGTATAACCAATATGGGAAGGAGTAATCCTCTCAATTGAAACTTGTAAATCACTTTGTTTAGAGTTTTAATTAACTGGATCATTTAAGGATAGTATAAGAGTAATAAGAAGAGTGGGTTAAGGATTTTACCAACTCTAGAAGTTGATTTGAAGAAGGTATAATTCATAATAATAAATATGGACAATTGTTTCATCCCCTCAAACTCTTAATGGTATTACACTAATCTAGGATCTACAAGTGGTATGAGAGAGAAGTTAATTATGGAATATCATACATCTAACTATAATGTGGTACATCATTTGTAATTTAGTGAATACGATAAGAACGTATAAAGTTTATATTCATAGAGATTCTAGAAAAAAATAAATATTGAAGATTCAGTATGTGTGCCTTTTATAGATAAAATAGGTGTCTTGGAAAAGACTTTAAATAACAATAATAAAAGAGAGAAAAAGAAGATGAAATATAATTCATTCCTGAATGTTGAATTTTTTAACGAATCAAGCTATGATGGAAACATTCTTAAATAAAATTTCAATGATTTAGTCTTGGAAATAAAGGATTATTGGAAAAATGATTCAATTGAAGTATTTTCACATAGACTATAATATATAAAGATACTTAATAATTAAAATCATAGTTTGAAAACGAAATAGATATAATGGAGGAAGAACGTTCCATGAATTTACAAAATAATAAAACTGTAACCAAACATTAAAAGCCAAGGATGAAACCATAATTATTTGTAAAGAGAGAGTTACATTTTCTGAAGAATCAATGGAACAAATTGTTAAACTTTGAAACAAATATTTTTCAAAAGTTAATGAATAATTCAAAATATCTTTTTTGAGAAATAAGTGATAGAAAGAATTATTTTATATATTATCCATGGAAAGAAGATACTTTCAAAAACCTCTACGAATATAGAAAATCTAAACTATAGGAAAAATCAAGGAAGATCGAGGATTATGATAATTCTCTAAAAAAATATAATAAATTATATTATTAGACTATGATGTTAAATAATGATATGAATTAGAGTTTGAGATTATATGAAATGGAGATAAATTATTTCTTCATGAAATATCTTGAACTAGAGTGAAGATTGAAATATTTATACAAATTATTATATTTTCTTACCAAAGAGTTTAAATGAAGGATGTTGCCACCCAAACCATTAAGGGAGTTCATGATTCCAAGAATTATATCAACCATGGAAAAAGGTTTAAGAAAATGTGATGAATTATACACACCAAGAACGTGGAAATAAGTAACACATTGTCTATATATGCATGTTTTCATTAATATAGTTTATTCTACCACTGCAGGTTACAAATTGAAAATTGGACACGTGTGGGATAAAAATTTATATAAAAAACTACCATTTCATAAAATTTCAATGTAAGTAAATTAAAAAATCATATTCCCCATATAATTATCACAAGATGAAAAATACTTTCAAAAAGAAGAAAGTTGTCAAAACTAGCACGAATATTCCTTAGAAAAATAATCCATGATTTGTAATATATTATTGGATGTATAAAAAATTATAACATTATGCAACTAATTATTGGAAGAACTTTTAAAGAAATATAAATACAGAATTCCTATAATAAGGGGGTGAAGAACAACTGAAAAAATAATAAATTCAAAACATGTGGAAGGAAAGTCACCTTTAGGATGTGAACAAAAGAAAAAAATAAAGACTATATTACTCCAAATAAGGTTATAAAGAAAAGAGAAAAGTATGTCACACAAAGTATAAAATATTATTATATTATTGTAGGAAAGGTTATATCATGGATGACTACAAATAGGCCATAGAAGTCCGAATTAATAGAGTCACACTAAAATCAATCAAAGAATCTACTCATTAATGAAATTAGATGATTGGATTGATTGAGAACATCCTAGATGATGGTGTTGGGAAATTTCCTAAAAGTTGATATAATGAGGTTGATAAGAAATATTATGGGATCTCATATAGGATTAATCATTTCAGGAAGTAAAGTTAAACTATAGGGATAATTCAATCAAAATCAGCCAGAAAAAATAAAGAAAGTTACATGGGATAAAGTAAAAGGAACTGATGATCCCTTTTTCTGTGATAAAAAAGAAAACAATTTTACATGAAGTGTATAGTTATGAAAAGAAAATAGTCACACAATATTTGAATATTAAGGAAGAACATTCATTAAATAATGTATCTAAAATTAATAATAATTGAAGTTTGTGGGGAAAATGTCATCCTCAATATGTTCACTAGAAATTTGAGGTCCCTCCAAAATTCCTTATTATTTTATACATGAACTAACATCTTAAGAATTAATGTAGAAGATATATTTACCAAGGAGAATAAATATTTAGATAATGATGAATTTAGTTTATTCCTTCATGTAGAGAAACACTAATGCTAAGGTATGATCATCACATCTGAACATCTTCCTTGATTATATAAAACTACTTCTTAAAGGCGAGTGATAAATGATGAGAAAAAAGAGTTTCTGGGAGAGATATTGTTTTTAAACCTAAAATCATTTATTTTTTTGTTAAATTCTATATAGGATCATGTATTTCATGTCTTAATACCATTATTTTGAGAAATAAGAATTTTTATGCATGATTTCACATTCATGATGTTTGTGGGAAACATCAAAAATCATGGTTATATATTTCATGTTTTCTATGCCTATTTAGACAATCTCTACCTAGAGTTTATTAACAAAAAGATATTTTTTGAGAGATGCATATTATATCACCCCCTCTCATAAGTTTTAAATAAATAAGCATAAAAGCTGTATAAAATGTTTTTAGAAGAAAAATGGCATGAGACGACCCTGTTCATCCTTTGAATTTGATCGTAAATAGGGGGATAAATTTTTCACCAAATGTTTAATTTTATGATATGTGTTGATATTGAAAAACAAATTCAAAGGGGGGTAACTTTTTACCAAGTGTTTCATTTGTTGTCAGTGATTCATTTAATATTTTTTTGTGAATTATTTAGGCTTGTAGAATTGTTATTGACACATTTAATGGAATTAGATTTCATTCTAGAGAAATTATCCTTACAACTTTGAAGATTAGAGAGATTTTCTTTAGTTTATAAGACATGTGTAAATTTTGATTGAGGATAACACATTTTTCTCTACAAGTAATAAGAAGCGAAGAACCTAAAAACATATTTATTGTCAAGGGTAATTGAATATTATGATGATTTTTTATTTAATTCAATGTAAAGTAGTATTTATTCTATATGATAATGATTTGAGAAGAAACTAATTTAAAGAAATATTTTAAATAAGTCCATGAAAAGATTATTCATATTTTTCTTGAAGAATTTGAAAACAGGTTTTGAGTTGCTAGGAATTTGGTGATGATAATTATATGGAATTTGGTTAAATATTTTTCTAACTCTTTGGTTATATTTATTAGTAATTTGAAAACCATAGGATATCTAGGGGACATTTGTAACCACTGTTAGGATGGGAAATTAGGTTAACCTCTATCAGTGGCCCTAGTGGAAAATACATATCATAGTTCCCATAGGGAGAACACATGTGAGTGATTAGGCTTAAAGAACATGCACAACCCACATAGGTGTGCACATGGAAGTGCTTGAGAAATGGTTTGGGGTGGTACAACGATGTTAGGGAAGAGTGTGTGTAGTGTTATAGGTGTCAGACCCCATTTCCAAGCCAAGGAATAAGTGTCACAGAGTTTTATTATATGGAATTGAGAGAACAAATTTTTTTTGAAGTGTGGTGCATTCAATGTACTCACTATTCATCCATTAAAATGATATGGATTAAAAGTAGACCATTAGATCTATTTTATCTAGGCCATATGATCAAACCACTTCCATTTTCAACCACTCGACCCTCTGATAATCTCTTATTTACCAATATATATATTCCATAATGGTCGATAATCAAACTTCAGTCGTTATAAATATGTAGAAAATCGAATAATTTCGTGAGTTTATCGAGATGTAAAAAACTAAAGTAACTAGAAATATATCTTATGAAAAGAGTGAATAACATAAAATTAGAGCCACTTATAAAAAAAATATTGATTTGATGTTCAAATAAGGGAGTTAGGTTTCATGATATGTTTAATTTTATATGTTTTCATGTTGGTGATCACTTCACCATGAGGGGAAAATGTGAATTCACATAAGAAAAGATGATTTGTTTTTCAGTTTCATGAATATTAAAATGAATTAAAACCATAATAAAAATTATGAATATTGAGATGGTCCATATTTCAAAGATGTTTTTCAATAAGGAATATTTTATGGGACCTGACATGGTAAATCATAGGGTTGTAAAGGTGAGTGAAATTCCTTATAAATACCCCAACATCATTCCTAGTGAAAATATATATGTGGTTGAGAGGATATCATTTTTATAAATAAACAAATAGAAAAATGAAGAATTTTTTTTATGAAGATGAAAAATTTGAAGAATATTTCTTGTATGAAGAATAAAAATATAATATGGCATCGTAACTTGAAAACCTCACACTCTAGGTTTTGAAAAAGAACTAGTTTAGTGAAACCGTACTATTTTTTTATCATCATTATCATTTATTTATATTTAAATAGAGTGTAGAATAGAAATAAAAAACAAGGAACAATGAAAAAAATAATTTTTTGTGCCTGGAATAATAAACCCTGAGTAAATCTCCTCTTACCAGGTCACCTCCCTCTAGAGGAAAGGAGTTTATTCAAGGGATGCAAGTAATACAATTCCTTAGAACACCATGTAATCCAAAAAATAACCAACCTCATTACCCTCAAGCCACATATGAAGGACATGCATATTATTTTTGATGAACACCATGCACCTTCTAATGAAATATTCTATTGAAAAAGAGGTGGTACCTATTCTCTATGAATAATCTTGAGGAATCCTAGAAATAGTTTCCATCACCACCACGATAGTTTTCATTTTTCTACATAGTTAGATACATGTTAACATTTCCAGGGATTCAACCTAGAGTGACTAACCATAGAAAAATTATGTAGTGAAACAAATATGACAGATCCCCTAGAAGCATGAACCAAACCAACCATTGTATGGAACCCATGTTATACGAGCCTCCTATATTAAGTTGGAGCCCCTCAAATGGGGGTACAAACAAAACATGTTTCCCTGATTACCTATATGGATGTAATGGTTAGGATAGTTACCAGCCAAGAGCAATTTGAGAGTGTGGGAATCTATCATATTCTTTAAAAGCTGAGCCATGTTGACCAAGAGATTCTCAGTTATGGAAACCAATGTATTCCCTAGGAAGATAATCATATACCTAATGTCCCCGACCCAGAAGCCACTAAACCGGTTCCCTGATCCGGGCCACCACATGACCTCAAGAGTGCTTCCGTAAATGCCAGAGATTGCTAGCTAGCAGTGAGGGTCTAATGAGTCATGTGGGGATACTATACATTCTTTACCAGAATGAGCCACAACAGAACCCAATATAAATAGAGGAAACCACATGAAATAACCAAAAAGTATTCGTAACCAAATGTTTCCCCAAACATGATACAACACCAATCAAGTACAACAATGTCATTCCATACTTGTAGTGCCAAGTTAAAGAAACCCAAAATAATACAATCAGATAAACCTCCAAATGGGTATCGACTCTAAGTCTAGATCATTCTCCATGTACATCCTGAGCCCAACTCAGCATTCTAGAGTAGGGCCCTTGCCCTCATCCTGACCTGCTACCAAGAGATCTGCTCATGTACCCAATGACGGCCCAAGCAGGGTGTGAGTACAAAAATATATAGGCCCCCACCAATGGTGTCTACATAATATCTAGTCAAATAGATAGTGCATGAAAGTAAAAAATTAAAGATATGTAAATAATAGACTGTTCGGGTGCCATAAGTTAACAAGGTTCATTTAATTTATTCCTATCATTTATCCCAATTACATTCCTTATACCATCTTCATTGCTCAACCCATTTAATCACACATTCCTTATATTAGGAATACATATCATTTACACAAGGGTCTAAGGAAATCAATCACAGTTTATAGGGGAGATAAATCAAGTCCCTATATCACTAGGGATCCAAATATCACATCAAAAAATTATCCTCACCCTGAAGCCTCAGTCTAGGTGGAATGAAACTGTTAGGGGAATAGTGCCTTTGTCCCCTTCCCTAATAAATTCATTTTTGGGTGGAGTTTAGAGCCTTAGTCTAACATGACCAGTGGGCGTAGAACCACAAGTCAGTACCCCACTCTATGAAGCCATGTGAACATGTTTATTTTTCACATCACCAAAGTCATACCATAATAAAACCGAGCATATTAAATTCCATTAGAATTCAGAATACATGAAAACAAAATGGAAATTAATATCATTCCAAAACCCATTAACTCATTTAAAAAATAAAATTCATAGCCACCTATCCAAATTCCCATTCAAGTGCCTTATCCCATTCAGTGTATTCAACAACTCCTATGCCTTTTCCAAACTCATCATTGACTATTAATTAGCCCATTTATCCCATTTATCATTTCAAATAGATTTCCCATATCACATAACACTAGCAATTTATTACATTCAACATTTAGGTGCACCTCTTAATTCTCATTTATTCACCCCTTTCCACAAATTCATCCATTCCCATCCCATTACCCAATTACAAGTTTACCATTTTTGTGTACTTGTTCCCTTAAGGATTTCTAACAAAAGTTCATTAAACAATTGACATAATGTCTTTATACAGAATTACCCATTTCATGTCATTAAAGTAACATATTATAAACTTTTTTACCTAGTTTTATTATTCATCATTTCATTTACAACATAATCAATTGTTAATAAAATATTCTACATGGGTTTAAAATTAATAATCGGCGACCCTTCATTTAATCCCACCACACTCTAGGTTTGTTTTTGCTGGGTTACCCTATGGGTGGCCCTAAAATGGCCAAGTCCACCTCCATTCATCCCACATGGATTGTGAGGGTTTTCATGAAATTTTTTGACCCCCCATTTTACCGATTCAAATCCCAGATAAACTATATACAACATGAGAAGGGGAAAACCCCAAAACACTTTCACAAATATAGAGAAAAACTATGATATATAACTTGTATACCACCTACCTAAAATTCCTTATTGAACGCACTCTTAACTGTAGCCTTAGATCCAGATTCAGACATCCCTTGAAGCCTCAACCTGAATCTCACCCGAAAAATAAGGTTTTAATGCTTTAGAAGAAGATGTGAGAAACCATATGACCTAATCTGAAAAAGATAACGGAGGAGAGGTTTAGAATTACCCGAATATTTGATTTGAAACAAACAACATCAAAAATGGACAATAATCGAAGGATAAATACCTCTTGGATGCTTGGTTCATCCAAGTTCGTCACTAGGGTTGAGAGGGGTGGAATGTAGGAAAATCCCAAGTTGGGTTTTAAAATCCTGGGGTAGCTTTTTTGTAATTGTCTCCAAATTTCTGGGCCACACAGTTTACCCACATGATTTTCCAAACCATGCACAAACAGTGTTGAAGGTGCTACCCAAAAATCAACCTCTTCACACGGTCTCCTGGAAATTCTGCTTTTTTTTTTAAAATTATGCGCCAACCATGCATAATATTTTATTCATGGTCGCACGGTTACTTGGGATGCTCCACACAGTTTTCACTAAGCGTTCGAAAACCATGAGACATGCCCAAGAACCCCCTTTCCTTTCTCTTTCATGTACCAAACCCCTGGAACACCCTCAGCTCTTCACATGATCATGGGGAACACTTATCAATCAAAAGAAAAAATGATTTCAACCCAAAATTTAAACAAGAATATACTTTAATAAGATCCAAGATCTTACAACCTCCCCACCTTATAATGGCTCATCCTCGAGCTGCTCTTCCGAGCATCACTAACTTTAGTAATAAGAGATCTTAACACCACGCCTGCCAGTCCATTCTCATTTTCCATGTTTCGGGTTTCACATCATAAGGCCACCAAAAACTGACAAAGGGGACATAATTTTCCCACAAGGCTTCCTCACCACAACCCCCAACATGAACTAAAAAACTCTTCATGGGTGTATCCACTTCAACCATTCTCACCACCAAAACTTCACAGGGAAAACTTATGTGACAACACCTAACTCACAACACATAGAATCTTAATAAACAACATTACATCTTCATAGAGGAACCAATCAGTATCCCAACATCCTGATCCTTTATGAACCAAATCACTTGGCTTAATTTTCCTTTTCTCCGAACTCTAATGTGACTAAACCCATTATCATCCAAAGAAAAAAACAAGATCCTACCAGCCACATTTCCTAACGATTCTCCTCAACAATTATACTACCAAACACAACCCAAAACTCTTGGGTACACGACCAACTAAAGTCATGCCAAAGATCTCTATCATGGCTAACTCACCTGAACGCTGGCCAATCAAGTCATTCAAACCCAAAACTGAAGTCACATAGTCAGCCAACCATTAATCCAGTATGGTTCACTGCACCATCTTTGGTTACATGGAACATACACTTTCAAAAAAATCCCACTCAAACCTCAACCCAACTTTCACATAACCTGACTTGTTTCAACTAACTACACACCATCATCTATAGGATCATTAAACTTCCTTGGAAACAAGATGCACCGTCACAACCAATTTTAAAGTCTTTCATACACTATCCATTCAAGTACTAAGATCATCCTAATGTCACTCAGATGAAATGAAAATCCAAAAAGGCACTTGATTCCACAACATGAACCCAGGGGTGGGTCAATCCCACCACACACTTTCAAGATTACCATCGTAGGATGGACCATATCCGACTGGCTTGTCTGAGAACACCCACTCTCCACTGATGGTAGGATACCCATTTTCACCTTACAAAGATTATTATTAACTTTAATCATGTCATACTCTTCCCACGAACTCACTGAGGTTGTTTTATAAATTCCAGTAGAATTCCATCATCGCAGTGTTACCACCCACCAGACGGTCATCAGCTTCACCCTTGGCATGACACCGCATCGCATGGCCAAAGTTCGCCCAATTTCAAGACATTCCAAAACCACACAAGGAAAATTACCTGAGTCTAACCCCAATCTCCGTTAGAGTTATAGGACCCCAACATCACTTGTCACAAATTATTATCATATCCAACCACACCCTTCTATAACCCAGAATAGAAATAACATGCTTCACATGGAACCACCCAGAGCTCAATCCAAAACTTATCTCATCCGAAATCATGTCTAGGTATGACATGCCTCTCTGGGAAACCTGACATGCACCTCACAGGTTCCTCATTGGCACCCCAGTACCACTACGTTGACTCGATGTTCTCTCATCCACATCCCAGAATGACTTACCACTCCCCACATTAAGAGTGTTGTTACAATTTCTCACCATGAGGTATTACAACCACCAAATCTTATACCCGATCACAAACTGAACCCTAAACCCAGATATGGATACCTAGCCTTTTCCCAAAACAAGAAAATGAATGTCACCCAATTCTAATTCTTAGATTCCTTGAAAGGAACCCATGGCCTTTATTGACATTTGGTTCATCCTGAGGACCTCACCCCATTCCATCAAGGGTGAACATTCCATCATGAAGCTCTAATTATAAAATTTTCATGAGACTAACTTGATAATGAACATTGTACAACCAAGCACCTTCATTCCTCTTGGCATGATTCAGAGCTTCTCAACATACTTGGGACGATGTCGAGATGTTGGGATGCTCATCACTAGTTGGGGTATGATAAGAAGTAGTCAAAGAACACTGCCGCTAACTTATCAATTGCTGATGTCACACTATAGGACACTTTTACCTTCCAAGGATTTCAGGTCTCTCTATCAAATGAATCTTATCAATAATCAGCCACCACCACTTATGTGTGATCTCCGACCAAGTTTAAATATTGCTCTATGACCAAACCATCAAGTAATCATGAACCAACATTTCATGTGGAACTACTTCACCGCACCTCTAGAGTTATTATGATGTGTCCCTTCCAGATAAAAAATGAAACACCATGATCTATCACACTAACCAAACCATCTATATTCCACAAAACAACTTTAACATGCTTATAAACCATCGCCTGTTACTTACCTAACTAGACCTATTGGTTATTCAACCTCACCGTCCCTGATACGACCTCTTCATATCATGAAACAACCAAACCATTCTTGAAAGAAGTTCATCTATGTGACCACCCTCACCTTGGTTGTCCCCATCGTGCGACTGAATACAACTTCTCTTCTGTTACCCTTGCCCTTTCTTCTCAAAACAACTTTGAGACCTCTATTAATTATCATCCAAATAGGTGAGTCATAGACTCACATGATACAACCCTTCGAAACAATCCTTCCCCCATCACAAAAACTAGGGTTCCATTATAGAATATCCAGGGAATAACTATTACATTTAATATACTTAGCGGTAATTATCATGCACTGAAACCACCTTTGAAGAATCTCCCATGCTTCATATACTGAGATACCTACAAAACTGGGCTAACCTCCCATTGGTTCACCCTTGATTCATGATATTATCAACATGTAACCACAACTCAAGTAGCACAAGCATCCATCAAACTTCCCACATATCCTTCAAGGCTAAACCTATACCATAGGGCACAATGAGTCCCACTACCCAAACCAAAAATATCTATATGTGTGACAAACACCAAAAAACACTAGAATCCATGTATGACCTCTCTCATAGGTCACATTGAAGGTTGAATGATACCGACTCCCTAAAATGAAGTCACAACAAAGAAAACCATTTCCCCTCTCTCCAAACCATACATATCATGTCACAAAAAAAGAGATGCTCATGCATGGAACTCTCACCCCAGCTCCGATGCAAACTATGCCTAGAGCACCAAAAAACCATTTACTATAGATTAACCATCAAAGGTGTACACGTTAATCAGCACTATGATCCAAAAATACCATACAGGATTCAAATAAAAATTCATAAGGTCTCTACTGACAAGGTCACCAAGACCCAGGCACCATCCTTAGGGTCCAGCATGCACTCCGTATGGTCACAAACTACGAGAGTCTCCTCACCCACATTACCAGACAACGCCTCTCAACCACAAGGCCAAAAACCTTCCAAGGATTCCCAAAAAACACCACCTAGGTCATAAAATAACTGATACGACCTCACAATCCAACTCCAAGGTTTCGAACTAGGGCACTCTTACTACCCCAATCCACAAAAAATGGTCAACTGACAACATAAAGGATACCCAACTTTGAACTCAATCATTCTGGTTTTTTAACTTGTCATTCACCTGATGCTTTGAAGAATGATGAGAATAATTTTACCACTGATGGAAAATATCTCATTCTATTCACCTTAAACAAACCATTACTCATAATCTATCCCAATAGTTATCATCACACACTTATAACACTACCCTCTACCATACCTACCACTTTCATGGTCAACATGGGGTAACCGGTTTATTTAGTCACAAGTCCCTCAT
The DNA here is from genome assembly GCA_963277665.1 of Viscum album. Taxonomy (NCBI): domain Eukaryota; kingdom Viridiplantae; phylum Streptophyta; class Magnoliopsida; order Santalales; family Viscaceae; genus Viscum; species Viscum album. Next base: position 1,610,841,617 of record OY728158.1, read on the forward strand.
CTACACATCTCCAACCAACTCTTCTTTTAAAAAAATCCATTCCTCTTGGGCACATTTTCCATTTCACAATAGGTTAAAATTATCATTTTAACCCATTTACACCTTTCATTAGGCACAATTCATTATCAATTTTACCATAATTATGCAATATTTCTCTCTTAGACACCGAGTCAACCATTACAATTTATCACAACCCAAAATTTGAACTTACTCATAACATTTCTTTATACATGATATTACATAACTATTAAGTTGTATTATTTTCATTCACCCACTTTTATTTCCATTATTAGGAATAATTTTCTTCAGATTCATCAAGTAAATGGATTCTTCTCTCTATGCCCCGCACACACATCTCGTGTGTGTGTGTCTATAATGATGCATGCCATCTAGAACCTTAGGTTCCTAAAATTATGTATGAATACACAACCTCATTCCATTCTGATAATGAAAAAAATATCACAAATCAATGAAATCACACAACATGTGCATCACCCAATGATGAAATATCATCCAACTGTAACAACACACATCAAGAACAACAATTCACAACCAGGGTGAAAAGGGTTTTCCCTTGTACATGGGTTAGATACTCCATAGAACGAGCTTATTTCCAAGGCACCACACATCCTAATATTTTTTTACCATCCCTAAACAGATAGAAGATAAAATAACTCCTTTGATACCATGTTGTAACACCCTTGACCTTGAATCCACTAAACCGGTTCCCGGAGCCAGGTCTCCACATGACCTCAAGCGTACCTCCCAGCGTGCCAGAGGTTTAAAACTAGCGGAGAGGGTCTAATGAGTCATGTGGGGAGATTATAACCTCTTTACCAGAATAATCCATAGAAGAACACAATATAAATAGTAGAAAGAACATGGAACGGCAAAAAATTATTCATAACTGAACATTTCCCAAAATATGATACAACACAAATCAAATACAACAATTCCAGGCCATAATAGTAGTGTCAAGTGAAATAAAATCAAAATAAAACAATCAGATAAAAATCCTAACGGGTCCCGACTCTATGTCTGGATCCACCTCCATGTACATCTCAGGCCCTTCTCAACATCATAGAGTAGGGACCATGCCCCCATCTTGACCTGCAACAAAGAGATATGCTTGGCTACCCTATGATGGCTCTAGAAGGGTGTGAGTATAAAACCAGTAGGCCACTGCCAATGGTTTCTACCAACTATACAGTCTAACAGACAGTGCAAGCAAGTACAAAATAAAAGGTAAGTAAACAATGGAATGTTCAGGTTCCATAAGATAACATGTTTCATTAATTTATTTTTAGTATCTAACCCAATTACATTCCTTACACCATCTTCATTACTCAACCCATTTAATTATACGTTCCATGGGTTATGCATACATATCATTTACACAAGGGTCTATGGAAATCAATCATAATTCATAGGGGAAATAAATCAAGTCCCTACCTCACTAGGGATCCACATATCACATCAATAGATTATCCCCAACTCTAAGCCTCAGTCCAGGTTGAATGCAACCATTAGGGTAATAGAGCCTCCGTCCCCTTCCCTAACTCGTGCATTTTGGGGTGGAGTTTAGAGCCTCTGTCTACCCCGACCCATGGGCATAGAACCTTAATTCAGTACCACACTCTACAAATCCATGTGAAAATGCTTATTTATCAAGTCACCACAACCATACCATAACACAACCAAGAATATTCAATGCCATTATAATTCCCAATACATGAAGAAGACATGGGAAGTGATATCATTCAATAACCCATTAAGACATTTACCAATTAAAATCCATAGACATCTATCCAAATTCCTATTCTTGTTCCTTATCCAATTCAATATAATCAACAACCTAAATGCCTTCTCCAAAATCATCATTGAATATTCATTAACCCATTTAGACCATTTATCATTTCAAGTACATTTCTCATATCCCGTAACACAACCATTTTAGTACGTTCAACATTTATGTGCACCACCTAATTCTCATGTATTCACCCCTTTCCAAATATTCATCCATTCCCATTCAATTACCCAATTACCAATTCACCATTTAGTATGCACTAATCCCTTTAGGAATTTTTAACCAAAGATCCTTAAATAATCGATATAATATCTTTCAACCCAATTACCCATTTCATGCCATTCCAATAACATATTCTACCCCTATTTCCCTAGGCTTATTATTCATAATTTCATTTAAAATGTAATCAACCGTTAAAAACATATTCTACATGGTTTCCACATTAATAATCGCAAACCACCAGTTAACCCCACCACAATCTAGGTCTGGGTTTGCCAGCGCACCCCACGGGTGGCCCTAAAATGGTAAAGACCACCTCCAATCATCCCACAGGGATCGTGAGGGTTTTCAAGAAATCATTTAGGCCCCCCAATTTACCGATTCATACAGAAGATAACTTATACCCAACATGCGAATGGAAAAACCCCAACACACATGTATAATTCTAGAGAAACAATATGGGATATAACTTGCTGCCCATGTAATTAGAATCCCTTTGTGAACACAATTTTAATCAAAGCCTTGCATCTGGATTCAAACATCCCTTGAAACCTCAACCTGAATCTCACCTGAAAAAGAGGGTTTTAGAGATTTAGAAGGAGATGGGACAAACCGCAAGCCCTAATCTGAAAAATAGAAGGGAGGAGATGATTAGACTTACCTAGAGCTTCAATTTGCAACCAATGTCATCCAAAATGACCAAGAATCTAAGGAAAAATACCTCTTTCAATATTGGGTCATCCAAATTCATCACTAGGGTTGAGGGGAGAGGAATGGAGGAAAACCCCGAGTTGGGATTTAAAATCCCATGGTAGAATTTTTTTAATTATCTCAAAATTTCATGGCTGCACGGTTTACCTACACGATTTTCCAAATAGTGCACAAATCGTGTTGAAGATACTACCCAAAATCACTATCTTCACACAGTTTCCTAGGAATTCCACACAGTTTTCTGAACCCTGTGCCAACCATGCCTAATATTTTTTCCATGGCTGCACAGTCACCTGGGATGCTCCACATAGTTTTCACTAAATGTTCACAAACCGTGTGACATGCCTAGGAACACCCCTTACCTTTCTATTTCATGTCTCGAACCCCCAGAACACCCTTAGTTATTCACATGAAAATGGGGAACACTTATTTAACCAAAAAGAGGAGGTCAAACCAAAATGTAAACAAAAAAATATCTTAAGAAGATCATGGATCTTAAAATGTGAGATGAATTAATTGCTTACAAAATGATCTAGTACACTACTAGCATAACTATGAACCTATCATTCTTTTGAGGCCCTACCGTACCTACACCATGGAACTAAAGCTCAAGAACAGAGAGGCACCCTAGGTCCTTGAAGTATATTTCTATTAAATCAATAAAGAATCAACATACCATGAATGTATAGTTTCCTTCAAAAAATATTTGATATTCACTATACTTATGATGATCCATAAAATAAGAGCTACTGGAATCTGGTTTTATTCATGTTCATTTGATTTTATCCTCAATGGGTAGTGCCTGGTTTCTACTTCTTTATAAGAGGATGTTTTCCATCATATGAATTTACTTACTCCAAGTATCCTCACCCAATATACCAGTGCAATCTATAGAGATCATCACCCTAAGAATATCCTTCATAGAGAAGAAACTCAATGTGGATTTTGTGAATATGGACTAGTATGGATATGTTTTTATATCAATGCAATTGAAAATATCATGTTTTTTCTTATCCAAAATGACATTAATGATGATCAGATTCATTCTTTCATGCGAAAAGGATATATCCATAGTAGGAAAGATGGGGAATTAAATTTTGGAACCCACCCAGTTGTGATGCTAAAATCATATATCACCCATCCCAACTAACCATAGACTATGGCATTGAAGAATTAGAAAATGTGGGAATATCATGGAACATATGGAATATGAGTTCCCTCCCCTCATGAATGTTTCTTATCATCATCTTTTTTCGATGAATTTACCCTAGAGTGATTCTCCTAAATTATATCTCATTCCAGATTTTCATGCATTCCATGAAACATGTTTGATATATTTCTCACATTGATGACTCCCTCCCTCACAGGCCTAGCCATCCTAGCCCAACAAATCCTAGTGATAAATCTATATGAGGGATGTTGAAATCTAATACCCATAGTGTTTTCATGAAGTGGTTTTTTGAAAAGGTAATGTACTCAAATTTAAGAAGATGGTAGTGAATAGTCCAACATGAATCCACGCATATGTGAATACATATACATATGAGAGGTTAACCAAAAAGAGTATAGATAAATTGAGATGCCTAAACTTTATAGTCTCATGATTGTTTTTGTGTAGTATAATTCATTATACCCAGCACATGCACATGTTATATACTGCATTCTTATACCTATGTGCATGAAGAAATAAAGAATAAATACCCCACTGTGTTTCCTGATCCATTTTCACTACAAGGTAACTTGTATAATGATAAGTGAGTGAGAAAAATAACATAAAATAATACAATAATAAATAATATTTTATACATTTTGAATTTGATAATTCCATAAGAAATTTAATGGATTTTTGAAAAAGTATTCTTTTATAAAATATTTAATAAATTTTGTGAAACAGTTGAAAATTTTGATTAAGGAAAGAAATTCATAAAATTAAAGGAAGAATTATATCCCAAGTATTGTTTCACTATGAAAAATGATTGTCCATAAGTGATTATAATAATTGAGAAAAACCAATAAGATATCAAGGTACCTTTTCAGGTACATGAGTATGTGTGATTCAGTGATCTCAGGAAAGAAGAGAAAGTGATAAACAGATAGAGGATCTAGCATTTAATAAAGTGGAATTATATGTGATGTGGTATAAAAAACCTATATTTTGGATTTAGGAGTAGATGGCCACTGTGGATTGTGGTAACAATTTTTTATATAGTATAAGGATCCTCTTGTTTTATTCAAATATTGGAAGTCCAATGTCGACTATGGTAACACTATGTGAGGTAGTATAAAGATCCTCATGTTTGGACATAGGAATTAATATACATTGTGTCTCTTTATCAACCATTGTAATCAATAATATAATTAGAGTGGAGAAATGGTTATAGGGTATAACTGATATACAATATAGTATGGATTTTAGATGAACCTTGTAAATCACCATTTTTAGAGTTTCTATTTATTACATCACTCAAGGAGATGTTTAGAGTAACACAATGAGTGGATCAAGGATTTAACATTCCATAGACATTTAATTTAAAAGGGATGATTCCTAACAATAAAAAGGTCTCAATGATTCACCCCTATCCCTTTTAGTGATCTCACACTGATTTGGGATCTACACTCATGAATAGTGTTAAGCGGTGCCATCATAAAATACTTTTAGTTTTCTATGTGTCAATTAATGGTAAATAAATATATAAAAAATGATCCAAAACCATTAATACCACGTACATATTCCTTTTAAAATGAAACTGAATAAACTAGAAATAAAAAATAAATACCTTATAAAAAAGTTCAATACTACAATTGACTTTGATATACGGTTGATGTGTACCGCAGGGAACAATATTCATAATATTTTATTTATGGTGTGTCCAAGGGCTATATTAAATTAGCTAAATGTATTTTGTTAAGGACTCCTTATGATAAATAATATTCTTCTTTTCCAAAATATTGTGAATGGAAGAAGAGATATTCGGGAGGGAGATAGTATTTTCTAAAGAGTTTTTTTAGAGTTCCACACCGAATATTCAAATAAAATCATTTTTATATATCACTTGGGATTATCTTGAGTCATCAAAGAATTTAATAAATTTTTTATAATCAGATGAGTAATGCTTTAAACATTCATCCATTCATCTCATAAACGAAATTTCCCCTATTATATATTTAATAAAAAATAGTTAATAAGTCATATAGATTTCAACATTAACTTTATAATGTTAGACTTCCACATAAGAATTATAGTAATTCTTGATGAATCAAAAAATATGATTTATGACACTATAATTCACTTATGTCATATAATACAACTCACACAGGTAGCCCTAATTATATCCATATATCGTATAATATGATTCACCCAAACGGAAAAAAATTTGTTTTCCATATGTATTTAATACTCTATGACATATTATATCTTTTTATAAGAAATTGTATAGCTTTAGAGAATATTACCTTCAATCTCCCACTTAAACTAAATCCAAATATACTATCATTTCATTTCACCTTATATTATATGATATAAAATAACTTAGTTAATCATATCCAAAACAACTTCTTGATATCATCCAATAAAATTTTATAAATAGAATATAAACTTCACTTTATAACACATTATATGTGATAACTTGTAAATAAACATCCAAATATAATTTTGGATTAACTCTAAAACACTTTTAGATTATCATTCCATGTTTTCAAAAACATAATCCCTAAAAGGAGCTGTCATGGGTGCCCTCAAATTATTAGTAGTTTTCGAGGTACTTAAGTACAGTAGAGTGGCAGACCAAGGTCGTTTTCTCAAAGGAGGAAGTAAACAAATACAACTTCTTAAAGGTATTATAAAAAATAAAATAAAATATAATTAAAACACTAATTGAAATGATGGGGGTTGTTTATTGTTTATAAATCTATAAAAGTTTGTTGGAAGAATATTTTGTTTTTGTTGTTTTTAATTATGAAATGTAAGTTGATTAACAAAGCACAACAAGAATAATTTTTTAGAAAAATATTTTTAGAAAGTGTAATTGATCTAACTCTACCTCTTAATTTACTTATTAATAATTATAATTTAAATCAATATCCACTTAATTATGATCCCCAAATTTGTAAACCCTCAATCCCTACAAGAGTTAACTTAACCGTAAAGATGAAATTACTTAAACCCATGGCTAGCTTCAGAACACACAATCACACCACCCTGCTTTGATTATTGTTTTAAGATTAGCTTATGGTCAATGGTTAATTAGATCACATATCCATTATGTAAATGAGGACAAATTGTGTTTAGGTATTATATTTTATCTCTTCAAATTTATCTTGTGTGGTCTTGTTTTACCGATTAAGATCGGGCTCTCATAATTTACACAAAATCTCAACTTCGTGTGTTTTTGGGTTAATTGTTCAATTGATTTATTAGATTATTATAATTTAAAAACACAATTCATGGATCATATTAATTGAATTATAGTAGATCAATGATTCAAAATAATTAAATGAATAGGTTAGAAGTTAGATCGATCACTAAGAAAATCACTCTTCCATGGGCGGTGTGGTCATCGTGGAGACGTTTTGCATGTGCAAAGGATTGAAAGGGTAGAACCCAATATAGTATCCACTATTGATTACAACCCAATTAGTAAGATTAATATAAGAATAAAATGGAATAAAACATAAGATTAATTGTATACAAATTCAAGATACAAACATGAAATAAAATAATTACAAAGTGGAGGTGGGAGAGGGGAGCCTTTTTGGAAGAGAGGATTTCACAAAGACTTACTTCTTCCAAGAGTTGTGAGGGGATCCCAAGAGACAACCTTTATGACACACCTTTACAAAGCCTCTACCATCCCTCCCAAAGAGTGAAAATATCCTTTAAATAGATTTGTGGAGGTCTAGGGTTACAAAACTTTATTAAATGTGAAAGAGAAATTAGGAAAAATATTTTAATCCCACTCACACCACATAGTTGACCTCAAAAACTCATGAATTATCTGAAATTATAGAACGATTATTTGTGAATAATCATTTCCCCGAGATTTCCTCAAAATTTGGGCCCAATCCCAGCCCTAATATAGATGATACGACCCAAATGGTGAAGACATATCCAATCTGGAAAGTTCAGTCCATTTTTGTTTTCATGGACCATTTAATCCACTCAAATGCATGTTCCAACTCACGTGTCCTGAATCAAATTTGTATCCCATGAATTCAGGAACACATTTACAAAATTTAAGTCAAAATAATTTATAGAAAAACATTTATTCCTGAAATACTACAGTGAATTTTAAAAGAGTAAAATTGAAATTTTCATCAAATTTGCAAAAGAATGATCTAATCCCAAATATTTTATAATTGATCATATTTAGCATAATGTGAGGAAATTATATCATATATTATCAATAAAATATTCAATAAAATTGTGTTTTATCAACTCCCCCACACTTACCCTTTTGCACTTGTGGGCAAAACCTTATATCAAGTAAACATCTATATCAAATCAAAACCAATTTTAAAACACATATCCTTGAGATCCAACAATTCCACACCAAGAAACAAAAGATATCACGCCTCATAAAAAACATTTTTTCAAGTTCTTTATTTAAATCATTCAATATATTTCCACTTCATTTATCCTCCCATGCACAAAACACTTACCTCACATGAATTTTATCTTATCACACAAATGTAAATTTTTAGCAATTTCTCTCTCATAGAAACTCATGCATGGGTCACCATAGACTTGATAAATTCCTACATCGCCACCCGATGTGAGTCAAGGACATATGTTTTTCATGAGGACTTTTCAGGTTTGTTCTATGACTTTCGGTTGGTAGGATTAATATGTGAAACATTATGAGGCTGAATGAGGGGGGATTGACTCTTTTTGAAACAAAATTGCATTATTCTAATTTTCACTTCAATATGGTCTACTCCTCAATCCCAATAGTATGAATTCTGCCCCATCATCATTAAAATCAATGGAAATTTTACACCATTCATCATTTCATCGTAAAAATTTTCAATCTTCTCAAATAATATTTTCTTGAAAGATCCAGATAGGCACAGATTTCTTCCTCTATTAGAAGCTCCCAAAAAGGCATAGTTTCACTTATCATGAAAGCTCCAGAAAAGGCACCACTTTCAATATAACGATTTTATTTAGCAGAAAACACATCTCTTAAAAATTTAATTTTCCACCCAAATTATCATAGAATGTCGTAGAACAACACAAGGAAGCTTCCGCCACACTTATGTTCAACTAGATTATGCAATTTCACTTCAAGAGTTGGTTGGATAGGGAAAATTGGCTTATAATGTGGCTAACCTAACAGGATATTCATGGATTCTAAGGGATACAAGGATTAAATTTTCATGTTATTCCATTATAAAAAAAGGATTATTTGAAATTGGGGATTTAATACCAAACAAATGCCTCGATCATTTAAACATCAGTACCTCAAACTCTCATGTTTTGATAGGAATAAATGAAATTCTAGTTAAATAAAGAATGGTTTGGTTCTCTTCTAAAGTGAGGTGAATTTAATAATATGAAAATAATGGCATAGAAGCCTCACAAGAAAGTGATATAATATATACAGTTAGTGAGATGTTTCATGAGATTCAAAATTCAGAGTAATTTTCATGAAATTACTAAATATTTTCACTTGTTACAAAGTCATTTTCAACATTCATTTAAGCTCAGTTTCAAGGAATAAATTATTTCACTTATTTATATGGATTTGAAAATTTTGATGAGAATAATTTCAGCTCAAAAGTTTAAAAAACACACAAAAAATTGAAAAATAAACACACAAAATTTTAAAAACAAATTTTTTTGTTTTTTTAAAACAAGAAAACAATTGAAATTACTAAACTAAAAGGTTCCCTCCCCCATAATTAAAGTATTTAATTGTCTGCAATGTGAACCCATGAGATGATATATTCAAGTGAAATAAAAAATTTTAAATAGGACAATTAATATAAAAGTGAAAGTGTTAAGCAAAACCTGGTATGCTCAAGTGATGATGGGGTCATGCAGTGTGATGAAATCCACTGCATCAGGAAGAATTCCATTAATGTATCTCTTCAAGCATTGACCATTGACTGTAAATCTCTTTCCTGTGTCCTCTTGTGTGATCTACACTGCACCATAAGGAAAAATATTAGTCACAACATAAGGACCTAACCACCTAGAATGCAACTTACGAGGCATCAGCTTTAGTCATGAACTGTAGAGAAGGACTTTTTCTCATATATGAAACTCCCTTTATTGGATCATTTTTTCATGATATTCATTAGATCTATCCTTATAGAGCCTTGAGTTCTAATATTAAGACAATTGAATCTCATTATGCTCTTGAATTTGTAGCTTCCTTTGGATTCCATCTTGGGCCAAATCCATGCTGCATTTCTTTATATCCCAATAATGCCAATGCTCAACTTCCACAGGGAGATGGCACACATTCCCCAAAACAATCCGAAATGATGACATACTGATGGGAGTTTTGTATGCTGTTCTATAATCCCACAATGCATCATCCAAACACTTTCTCCAATCCTTCTTTTTTGGATGCACAGTTTTCTCCAAAATTTGTTTCAACTCAGGATTTGAAACCTCAGCTTGGCCATTTGTTTAGGGGTGGTATGGTGTTGATGTTTTGTGTGTCACCCCATACTTCCAAAGGAGGGAATCCAAATTACAATTATAGAAGTGTGTCCCTTGTTCATTGATGATGGCCTTTGGTACTCCAAACCTATAAAAAATCTTTGTCCTGACAAAGTCCACTACAACATGAGAATCATTAGTCATGGTGGCCTTATTCTCTACCCGTTTACTCAAATAATCAATGAAAACAAAAATATACAAAAAACCAAAATGAACTAGGAAAAGGACCCATAAAATCGATTCCCCACACATAAAAAATCTCACAGAATAATATGGGTTGTTGAGGCATCTCATGTCTCCTAGAAATGTTTCTCGTGTGTTGACAAGATGAGCACAACTTACAATACACATGAGAATAATTGAATAAGATAGGATAATGCAATCCATAGAATAAAAAATTCCTAGAAATCCGTTGCAGTCCATAATGTCCACTACAAGAAAGTGTATGACAAAATTGTAGAACAGACTCAAACTCATGATCAGGAACAAACCTCCTAATAACTTGTTCACTACACATGTTCCATATGTAGGGATCATCCCACACATAAAATCTAGCCTCACTCTTTAAATTTTGGACATGATGTTTCTTTAAATTCGTAGGGATTTCATATTCCATAAGGTAGTTCACTAAATCCTCATACCAAGGATGCATACCAGAGATGCAATAAAGATTCTCATCAGGGAAAGTGTCCTGAAGTGGTACCTTGTCAAAGGTGTCATCCTCTAGTGTGTGAGTAAGCCTAATCATGTGGTCCACCACTAGGTTTTCTGACCCCTTTTGACCTTTATCTCAATACTAAATTCTTAAAGAAGGAGCATCCATAGGATAAGTCTGGACTTTGTGTATGGCTTCTTTAAGAGGTACCATATAATTGCATGGTTCGAAAAAACATCTCCTTTAAAGCCTAATAAATATTAAATGAATTTATCTAAATTGAATATAATAGAAAGAAACTCCTTTTATATGGATGTGTAGTTTTATTGGGCTAAATCTAGTGTCCTTGATGCATAGGCAATCACATGGGAACGTCCCTCCACCCTATGAGATAAGAAATCTCCAACTGCAAAGTTGGAGGCATCACACATAAGCTCAAAAGGAATCTCCCACCGTGGGGGATGTATGATCTGTGGAGTGGTCAGACACTTCTTTATCTCATCAATGTATGTCCTTCAAGAATCATCAAATAGAAAATCTGAGTCCTTTTGTAGTAACTGTGACATAGGAAGAGAAATCTTTCTAAAATATTTGATGAAGTGCCGATAAAATCCTACATGCCCTAGAAAATATCTCAAATCAAGCACACATGTAGGATATGGTAGGGATGAATTAATATCTACCTTATATCTATTAACCTCTATTCCATGTTTTGATACTACATGCCCTAAGACAATGCCATGCTCTACCATGAAATGACACTTTACAATGCTGAAGATTAGATTATTCTCAATAAAATGATTCAAAACCTTTCCCAAACTAGAGATACAATCTTCAAATGAAGACCCATACACTATAAAAGCATCCATAAATACCTACATTCAGGTCACAATAAAATCAGAAAAAATACTCACCATGCATCTCTGGAAGGTAGCTGGGGCGTTGCAAAGTGAAAATGGCATCCTTCGTTGGGAAATGTACTGAATGGACAAGTTAATGTTGTCTTATCCTGATCCTCCGGATCTATCGGAACCTAAAAATACCTAGAAAATCCATCCAAGAAAACAATAGTGTGTCTTCCGAGCTAGTCACCCAAAAATCTGATCAATAAATGGGATGGGGAAATGGTCTTTGCGAGTGGAATGGTTTAGTTTCCATTAATAAATACACACACGCCAACTATTTTGTACCGTCAATGTAACTAACTCATCTTTCTCATTTTTAACAACAGTAACACCACTTTTAAAAAGTGTTGGATTGAATCTCCTTTGTGGCTACCTAACCGTTTTATCCCCATCCTCCAAAAGAATCCTATGCATGAAAATGGAGGGGCTAATACCTTATATGTCATCCAAGGTCCACCCTATTTCCTTAATGTTCTCCCTCAAAATATTTAAAAGTTTTTCTTCATGTTAAAAATGAAGATTATTATAAATTATAACAGGTAATCTCTAGACACTCAACAAGTATGATTATTTGAGATTTTCGGTCAATGGATTCAGCTCCAATGAAGGGGGGTGGTGTATGGATGGAGACATTGAAGGAACTAAAATATGTGCACTAAGAGCATCAGTAACAGAATATAAATCATCACAATCAGAGAATAAAGCATCAAATACATCAGCATACTCAATAGCCATGTCATAATCAGAGTTCACATGATCAAAATCAGAATATGATTCGATTTCAAAATTAAATATAAGAGAGTCTTGTGAGTTAGGAATAGGTGTGGCAGTACTATTAGACATCAAAGTAGAACCAATACTCAAAATCTCCTTAAGAGTAGGACAATCAAAATCCATGGGGTTTTTATTTGGTGGTTCAAAATGGGAGATAACAAATGAAAAATGGTCCTCTGAGGGGTACTTCATGGAATCCATAATATTAAATATCACAACATCATCCCCAAACTCCATGGAAAGTGTACCCTAATCGACATTTATGATAGTTTTTTCTATTTTGACGTAGTGTCTACCAAAGATAATGGGATCATGAGAACTTACATGATCTTCCTCCATGTTAAGAACGTATAAATCTACTGGGAAGATAATGTATCTTACCCGGACAAGTACATCCTCAATTACTCCTACTGGATATGTTTTAGCTCTATTTTCCAACTACACCACTACTCTCATCGGTTTCAGATCACCAACCTGCAGAGAAGAGAATACAGAGCGAGGGATCACATTTATGGATGCTCCCAAATCACAAAGTGCATAAAAAAGTGTAACTCCCCTATGAGGCATGGGATGGTGAATGTCACTGGATCCTTGCACTTGGTCGGCATTACTATAGTTGGTTTAATGAGTTATGATATATTCCTTCAAAGATTTATCCTCTCATTTCCTTTAAGACCTCTTCGATTGGTACACCGTTCTTTTAATAATTTCACATCCCTTGGTATTTTCTTGATGGCTTTAAGTAGAGGAATGTTGATCTCTACATGCTTGAATGTATCCAAAACCTCTATTTGCATCGCCTCTTCATCTATCTTCTTGGTTGGTACAAATATATTTGGAAATATAAGGGTTTTAGGAGGAACATCATTAATATTTTTCTTACCTTTATCTTTCTCCTTGGATTTCACATCAGTTTTTATAAAATGTGGCTTCTCTATATTTGAGGTGAATCCAGGAGGAACAATAGGTTCAGATGTATCAGTTTTTTGTTTCCCACTTCTCAATGTGATTGCACTAAAATTACCCTTTGGATTTAGAGTAGGTTGGGATGGTAGATTTCCAGAATTCGTACTTACCTGTTCATGGAGGGCAGTGGCAATCTGACTCATTTGAGTCTTCAAATCCCTCAGCTCTGAACCTTTACTCTTCAACTCATCTTGTTTATTAAGAACAATTTGTTTAAAAAGGACATCAGTGTTAGAATATACCTTGGATGGTGGATTCCTTTGTTGTTGTCTTGTTGATGTTTGGGTTTCAAATCTGTTTTGGGGTTGTTGGAAACCGTACTGGAAAGGTAGAGGCTGCTAGAAGTTTTGTTGAAAATGGGGCCTTTGTTGTTGTCTAGATCCATACCTCATTTCCGATTGATCTTTCCACCCATGGTTGTATGTTGGAGAAAATGAATCAAACTATTTTGGGGGTATGTCTATTTTTGCTGCTGATATGATCTCCCTGAGAATACTGCAGCACAATCCTACGTCTCTTGTAGTTGTGGGCAACATTCAGTTGGGTGGCTTGTCTTAGTGCAAATGCCACAAGCCTTTAAAGGAGGGGGTTGGGATGTCTTTTGTTCCAAAGCAATCTACCTCACCATAGATGTCAATTATTCTAACTTAGTGTCAATCAAATGACTTTCAAGAGAAGATGGACTTACCTGATGTACTCCCTCGATATGTGGTGTACCTCGTTCACCAAATTGTTGGGAGTTTTGGGCCATTTTTTCAATGAATTCATGTACATCTACTGTTGTCCTATCCACCAATTCTCCTCCATCCGTGTCATCCATCATGCTTATCTACATAGGTGTGATTCCTTCATAGAATTATTGGATGAGGAGTTCCTCATTGATTAGGCGATGTGGGCAACTTGCACACAACTTATTGAATAACTCACAATACTCATACATTGACTCCCCTTGGTCTTTCTTGATCCCTTATATCTCTGTCCTAATTGATGTGGTCATTGAAGCTAGAAAAAATCTCTGCAAGAAAAGATGTTTCAAATCATTCCAACAAGTTACATCTTCAGGTTGAAAATAAAACATCCAGCCTTTTGCAGCTCCATCAAGTGAGAATGGGAATGCTCATAGTTTGATTTGATCTTCTGAAACATTTATTGGTTTTAAGGTTGAGAAAACCTCATTAAATTATTTAAGGTGTTTTTTTGGATCCTCAAAGAGAGGCCATGAAATTTTGGAAGCAGGTGAATTAATCAAAATTTCAGTTCAAAGTTCGATTCGAGATTTGGATATGCAATGCAATTTGGGTGATAATTAATATCATGTGAATCCAATTCTATAATGGTTATATTAAGTTAATTTCCATTATTTTCATCCATTTTTTCTTGTTTTATGGTTGAATTTGAATTTCTTCCAATTTCAGTGTTCTGATATTGGAGTAATTCTCCAACTGTTTTAATGTTGAAACTTCATGTAGACTGATAATGTCTAATTCGAGCCCTAAGGCTGCATTCAATCTCAGGGTCAATATCTAAGAGATATTTGGGGTTATTTCATGTCATAAATAAAATAAAAATGAAAATAAAGAAATTTAACCATAGTAAAATAAAAATTATAAGTTTGAGTTGATGGTCCAAAAATAAGTAGAAGAAAATAAATGAAGAAGGAAAAAAACAGATTTGGTATAGAAGGAAGAAACAAGAGAGGAAGAAAATAAAATGTAAAATAAAATAAATAACTCTAATTGGTTGAAATAGTTACCTCCCTCCCTGGAAATAGTTCCGATTTGAAAGGCGATGTCGTTGGCGCCCTCAAATGATTAGTGTTTTTTGGGGTACTTAGGTGCAGCAGAGGGGTTAACCAAGGTCGTTTCTCAAAGGAGGAAGTAAATTAAAACAACTTCTTAAAGGTATTATAAAAATAAAATAAAATATAATTAAAACACTACTTGAATGGATGGGGTATTTTTATAGTTTATAAATCTAGAAGAAGTTTTCTGGAAGAATATAATATTTTTTTTAATTTTTAAATATAAGTTGATTAACAAAGCACAACGAGAAGATGTTTTTTTAGAAAAATATTTTTAGAAAGTGTAATCAATATAACTCTACCTATTTATTTACTTATTAATAATTATCATTTAAATCAATATCCACTTAATTATGATCTCCTAATTTGTTAACCCTCAAACCCTATAAGAGTTAACTTAACCTTAAAGATGAAATTACTTAAACACTAGGCTAGCTTTGGAACACGCAATCGCAGCACCCTGCTTTGATTGTTGTTCTAAGGTTAGCTTATGGTCATTTGTTAATTAAATCACATATCCATTCTATAAATGAGGATTAATTTTGTTTAGGGATTATATTTTAACTCAACAAATTTATCTCATGTGGTCTTGTATTATCGATTAAGATCACGCTCTCTCAATTTACACAAAATCCCGACTTCGCGTGTTTTTGTGTTAATTGTTCAATTGATGGATTAGTTTCTTATAATTTAAAAACACAACTCATGGATCATATTAACTGAATTATAGTATCTCAATGATTAAAAATAATTAAATGAATAGGGTAGAAGATAGATCGATCGCTAAGAAAATTACTCTTCCATGGGCGGTGTGGTCATCGTGGAGATGTTTTGCATTAGAAAAGGATTGAAAGGGTAGAACCCAATCTCATCTCCACTCTTGATTCCAACCCAATTATAAATATTAAGAAAAGAAGAAAAGGTAATAACACAGGAGATTAATTATAGAAAAATTGAATATACAATCATGAAAGAAAAGAAATACAAAGAGGAGGTGGGAGAGGAGAACCTTTTTGGAAGAGAGGATTTCACAAAGCCTTACTTCTTACAAGAGTTGTGAGGGCCTCCCCAGAGACACAATTTCGGACACACCTTCCCAAAGCCTCTAACATCCAACCCAAAGAGTGAAAACATCATTTAAATAGAGTTGTGGAGGGCTAGGGTTATAAATCTTTATTAAATGTGAATGGGAAATTCGGACAAATATTTTAATCCCACTTTCACCGCATATTTGACCTTCAAAACGTGTGAATTGACCGGACTTTTAGAATTATTATTTGTCCATAATCATGTACCCGAGCTTCCCTCAAAATGTGGGCCCAATCCATGCTCGGATGAAGACGATACAGCCCAAATGGTGAAGTGATATCCAATCTGGGTAGTTCAGTCCATCTTTGTCTTCATGGCCCATTTACTCCACTCAAAATCACGATCCAACTCACATGTCCTGAATATAATTTTTATCCCATTACTTCAGGAACACATATAAAAAATTTTAAGTCAAAATAATTTATAGAAAAATATTTATGCCATAAATACTACAGTAGAATTTTAAAAGGGTAAAACTGGAATTTTAATCAAATTTGCAAATGAATGATCTAATCCCAAATATTTCATAATTGATCCTAATTAGCATAACGTGAGGAAATTATATCATCTATTATCAATAAAATATTCAATAAAATTATGTTTTATCAATCCCCATTCGACCAACCCAAAATTATGACTGGAAATGAATTTCTAGTATTGAAAATAAACACGAATGAGTACATTCATAAATTTGATAAAGAAATTCAGCAAGAAAATAGTTAGATATAATCAAGATATAAAGAGGTCAATTATGCCCCCTACCAGACACATGTATCTTTTTACCTATATATGCCAGCTTCATGATATAAAACTGTGCATTATATCATAGTCCCTATATCCAAGACATCAAGTGATCATTCTACACAGAGTATGTTAATTAAATATATCATAATTATAAATTCATTCATATTTGATAATATATTGACTAGTTTGATGATAAAATCATATTACATTCGACATAGTAGATAATTATATCTCATTCCCCTCACATGAGTACATAAGTATGATATATGAACAATCTAATTATGGACATAAATTTCTGAATTGTATATAAATTGAGGGACCAAATTACCTACTTATCATATGGATGAACAAATACTATATTTGTTAAGATAAAAATACTGACATGATCAACAATATAACCAAAAAAACCCTGATTAATTGACAAACTACTACACCTATATCATTTACTGTATTCTATGTGTTTGGAGTATCATAGAAATGAATACATTATCAAATATTCCAGTTATGATGGAATCATATTTCCTAATGTTTTAATAAAAACTCATTAACCTGGATAGAACTATTTCCATCCCTATATATTTTAATAAATGTTAAAGAGTTGAATGAGTCATAAACTTTGTGCATCAAAAAATCTATATCATTAATTAAACGACCATTTTTACCATTATCTCTAATTATAGAATATAATGAGATCCAAAATACACATGTTTTATTTCAAATTCACCACATTGTTGAATTATTTCATGCAAATCATATAAAACCTTTCTTTCTACACATTAAAATTATGTAATTTTTGTTAAATACCTAATATATTATAGAAATGGATGCCAAGAACCGTGTTTTTTTATTTCCCTTGAAAACATGGAAATGTAAACACTGGTAAATGCATGATCTACATTATCTCCAAATAGGTTCTCCAAGAATTAAACCCATCATAGACATATCGTATAAGATATATAAATTTATAACCTGGGTAAGGAAACATAAAAGGGGTGTTTTCAATTGCTCAGTAATGGTAAACAAGAGAGGCATTTAAGTATAAACATGAGAATATGGGTTTGATATCATGATCATAAAAAAAAGATCAAACCCTATATATAAAAGGTCATAAACATGAACCATGGCATAAAGATTGGTACTTCAAAAGACCTGAATCATAAGGAAATAAATATCATAATCCATGAAATCATAACATATAAATAAGTCATGGAATTCTGGATAACACATAATCACATAAAATGATTTCCATCATAGTGAAGGCACTGCTATGAAGGATATATTAATAACTTGGGTTCACTCTCCATTCTTTATTGGTAGTCATGGTACACTCTAATGGATATCTTAGTAGCATGAGTTCACACCTCATACCAATTCGGTAGTCATGGTTCAATACCATGGCCATATTAGTAGTTAAGGTTCACTCCTAAGACCATATTAGTCTACTCATGGGATATAAATCATTACCCAATGCATTTGTGGTGATATATAGGTTCTAAATGTCTCATAGGGAAATAAAACATATGTGTTCCACAAGATCAATATATATCACATCATAACCCAAGAAATTAAATGGGTATAACAAACATGTAATCGTATCATAAAATGATGAAAAATATACATGTTTAATAATAATTTCATCAAAAATAAACCTTGTGAAAAGAATAAGGTTTCATAAACATCATTCCATAAAAACATTTACCATTCATATAAATAATATGGATATAAACATTGAATTATTTTACTTGAAAGGCACAAGTAAGACCAATGAATGTCATATTTGATGAGAAATAATTTGGAAGATCTTTAAAAAAAATTCTTGAGGAAAATATACTTTCTTATTTAAAATTTATTTTTAAAACATAAAACCTTTTTAAAACCATTTCTATTAAAATAATATTGAAAACCTATAAATGAATCATTGAAGACATTTCAAAAAACATTTCCTTGGAAATTTTCTTGACAAATATATTGAAAGATTCAAAATGTTTGGAAAACCATTTAATTGGAAAGAATTTAAAAATTTACAAATAAAGATTAATTTTTTTGAAAACCATTTCATACAAAATACTTCGAAAACTTATAAAGAAATCTTGAAAACCTTTTTAAATCCTTTTTAATTGAAAAATTATAAAAAAAACTTGAAAACTTTTTGAAAACTGTTTCTTTAAAAATACATCAGAAACTTATAATTAATGATTGAAGACATTCTGAAAACCTTTTTAATTGAAAACATATGCAATAATATTGTGATATTTTTGAAAACACATATTTCCCCTTAAAACATATAAATTAAGCTTAAAAAAATTTTAAAACCATTTTCCGGAAAAATACTTTAAAACAATGAATTTATAGAATTTTAGGAAACTATTTTCTTTAAAAAAAATAACTTTTTAATCTTTTAATGGAATATTAAATGGAATTATGGTCATGATGATGGAAAAATCCATACGTGCTGAACATTTGTTTTGCAGTATAAAATGTTTAGAAAATTCCCTCAACCTAAAAATGATAAGATGTTTCCTTTTCAAAAAAACATTTTTTAATAAGGTAAAACATAGGTAAAAATATCATTTAAATATCATAATAGAACTTTAGAATATTTTTGGAAACCTTTTATAAAAATATTTTTTTGAAGGAACACAAATTTATGACTGAATATAAAGGTAAAATCGAACTTTCCTAAAAACCATTTCCTGATAATATTATGTGCCAAAGAGTTTGAAAATGTTTCCATTTATTAGATATAACATGAATAACCATAGGGTATGAAAATTATTGAGAGTTCCTTTTATATGGATCTTAAAATTTCTTCAATCAAAGCATAATCATAAACAATCTTGATAAACGATGAGATTGTTTCAACAAACTATCACCACTTGGTATCTTTGAATCATACTCCCAATGTAAGAATATTATATTATTTAAAGCTTAAAATATGATGAAAATAATGGTATCTATGATATAAAATTTAAAACGTTAGTATATACACCTTGAAAAATAATTCTGGAGCATATAAAAACATGTGTCTCAAAGATAGAAAAGTGAGACAAAATTGTCTTACCGATGTGGTAATTTTTGAAACATTAACCCCATGAAATAAATACAATAGATTGGATATGTAAATAACCATATATTTATAAAATACATTCACGAGATGAATAAAAAACCCAAAAATTAAATGATCTATGAATAATTAATGAATATAATGAAAATAAAAAGTGAGACTAAATTCTCTTACATAGTGTCTTGACACTCATCGTACTCATATAAACTTCATATTCATTGGGTAACACATTTTGGTTTGAACAAAAGGGATTAGTTGGATTTCTTTATACCAAATTAGATTATTATAGGATTATTTTTTAGGATATATTTGGGAAGATCTTGGTCAATCCAAAGTGGCTAGAGAGGTGTAGAGAAGGGGAAAAGTGATTATCCTTTTTAGTGGAGGAAGAGTGACACTCTTGTACATACCAAAAGGTATTCATTAATGGGATATATCCATTTGATTATATGCAAAAAATAGTTAAATAATTTTTTAATGTGTATTAATCCTCATGATAAATATTCACCACATGAAAATATATTTGTTTTAATAATTTGGTTCTTTAACATCTAAGATTCCCCAATTTTTCATTTTGTTTTTATTTGAAGCATCTAATTTTCTAACCTATGTAATTTAACCATTAATAATAAAACAAAGTGATATTTATAAAAAATATATATACATTTAATTAATAATATAATATATTATTTTTGAAATAATAAATCTCATGTTTTTTGGAAATTAATTTTAAAACAAGCGCATGTGATGACCTAAAACACTACTTAAAACAGGACAATCCCAACAATATTTTTACAATATATGGGTAAAAAAGTTAATTATAAAAAATAATTTTTTACTTTATTAAACTATATTTAATTTTAATTAATAGTTATGAATCAATTGGTATAATATATGTTTTTTATTTATTTTATATTATTTAATAAATTATCATTTATTTTAGAATAACATTAACATCAATTTCGACATTATTTATTTAATTTTACTTTTTATATATCAAAAAAATATTTAAATTGAAATATACTAGGTTTGAAGCTAGGTAAAATGATATATTAATATAAAAAAATAATTAAATAAAATAATTCAACCAATTTACCTCACTTTTTATATTTATATTATCATTTATTTTAGATAATGATTAACTATATAATCACTACGTTGGGGTTCCTGGAACATTTTAAGTAAATAATTCATCTATAAAATTAATGATAGATTTCTATAATAAATAGAATCCATTTATCCTTTAAAATGATATGTATAACAAAAAATGTGATGTTTTTTTATATATATCAATGTTTTAAATATTTTAAGGGTTAGGAAATATCCCCTTTAGTTTTTTTCCTCACCTAAACTTTTATATATAGAAATTCAATTTAATAATATCCCAATAACCCATAAAATTAAAAACAAGAGTGTATGTTTTTGAAATATTGGAATCCAATGGATTTTGTAAATTTTTACCTGCCATTTTAGCCCTTAATATTAAGGTTTAGTCCCCTGTTAAACATAATTTTACCTTAATCACCTTAATTAATTTATATGAATTTCACTAATATTTTTTGTCAAAAATTAATTTGATCTTATTAGAACAAAAATTTTATAATGATTTCAACTGCATATATATCTTATTAAAAATTCAAATAAGAAAAGTGGGAAGGTTAAGTTTAATTCTAATCCCACAAACATGTCAAGAAAGTGAGTTTTTAAAGTAAAAACGTCAAAAAGTTCAATAAATGTTTATATTTTAGTCCAATATTAAAATGATTCTAATGAACTACATTGGATTAATATATTTATAATGGATCTATTATGTCCTTTTACACCAATTTAGAATGTAATTTTACATTAATAAGTATTTTAAAAAAATGACTATTTAAAATAAAACTGTAGCATTGTTCATTACTAACAAAAACTAAATTTCTCAGAAAAATCCCACAAATTCACCCTAATATTATTTCAGAATTATAAATTCAAAAATAATCATTATTTTCAAAAATAAAATTCTTAAATGCTATAAAATGTAGTTTTAAAATAGTTTCACCATTAAAAGGTGGTAAATATCAATATTTCTTATAACTTAATCTAACTTAGTGTTTCCGGTAACACAAACTAATCTATGTGTTGTGTGTAGTGACCATCAACATGCATTTTCCTATAAAAAAAATTAAAACTTATTACAATTATATGTAAATAAATAAAATACTATATGAAGTGTTTTGTGAATTGAAATATATTTAAAATACTAATTTTGTTTGAAAACAATTTCACAAAATCTCAGGGTGTTACATTATATCGACTTAAAATGAATTTCACACTCAAGATACATCTAGTTTTGTCATGACCCGTCCCCCAGGGCCCATGCCGTGACTTCCCCACGCCCACCTTCCATAGGCCAGGGGCTGGCAACTAGCATCAAAGGGCGTAATCCCTAATGTTGGGAAGGCAGTTCCTTTATAAACTGTAATCACATGCAACCAAGTACACAAAAAGATACAAACACAAGTCAACTATATAGAGGAAAGAGTGCTGAAAGTAAAAAGGGGTCAGAATACAAGCCCAACTATAATAGTACAACCACAACTGAAATACAATACAACTGAAGGAACATAAAGGCATCTAATAGGTCATCCTCCGGGTTCCTACCTGAATGGTAGGTACAGATCGCCTCCTCCGCACTCTACATCCACCTGTCTCCTCTGCATACCGACATGTCGTATGGTCCACCTCCAAACACCATCTAGTCATGGTACTCTCAGCCTCGATCAGCACTATCCATCGTTTGCATCCAACATAATGAGGTACAGGCATAGCCCATGAAGGGGTGAGTATAACGATACTCAGTAGAGATCCATAGACCCTCCAGGTGTCACAAATCCACAATGGATAAACCACAAAGAATGAAACAACAAATAACCTTACTTAGGTATATGACCATACATATACCTAAGTTATCTAGTAAACCCATCTCAATCATGAGAAACACACAGAGTCCAAATCAAATCCCAAAGCTAAACTGTTCCATAGAGAAAGGAAAAACACAAAGGCAAGTACCTCACAGGTATGCCACACAGAGGAATACCACCAATGTATTACCGCGAAGGAAAGTACCACACAAGTAATAATTCACCTCATTACAGGTGTAACTTAGGTATTGTATTAGAGATGATTAGTTATAGCTACTAAATCATCTTACTCCATTAAGTGGCTCTACTGATGACCCACATAGAATCTCTAGGAGATGACCCATATAGGATCGCTAGGAGATGACCCAAAAAGGATCGCTTGGAGCTGACCCACACAAGATCGCTAGGAACAAACCCACACAGGATCGCTAGGAGATGAACCACAGAGGATCACTAAGATCTGACCCACACAGTAAGCACATGTTATGATTTCCATTGTATCCAAGGCATTGTTTCCAAGACCATCACAGTGGACAAAGTCTATTACTGAACTGGGTTTACTTGTCGTTCCAGCCCTGTATTACTGTACCACATTCACTTGCTGTTCCAGCCATGTCTATCTCATGAGAAATAAATCTTTACCCAATGTATTGGAGTGATATGTAGGTACCACCCATCTCATAATTAAATCATTCTTACGTGTGCCGCAAAATAAACATAATTCATTCATCATATCCCAAAGAATAAAATGGGTTTCATAAAAATAATCCCATCATAATGTAATCCATATAAAAAAATTGGATATCATTTCATCATAAGAAGAATAAAAACATGTAAATAATGGAGACATTATACTTGAAACATAATCATACTATATAATGTTATCTTATATGGAAAATAGTTTTGACAAAACACTTGAAATGAATTCTTGAGGAAAATATCATTTCTTCTTCAAAATCATTTTCTTTTCACAAATTTCCATTAAATTTTAAAAGAAAAGGATTATGTTGAAAATAATAAAGAAATATTTTAGAGGATTATCCATGAAAACTAGGTGTTATGAAACTGTAAAAAAAATTTCAAGCCGTATAAGTTAAAAAAACATTCTCCTCGTACTTTTTACAGAAAAGTCAAAATGTACCTCTTATGGTAAACTAAAGAAAGATTCCTTCCATAGCTTGTGGTGAAAGTCATAAAAGGGTAAAAATGACTTTAAACGTACATGGAAGAATAGTAAATATTTTATGAAAACATTTTGAGAAAACATAGTCATGGATGATAAACATAACGCCATTAAATATTTACGCATAAACAATCTCAGATAAGAACGAGATTGGAATTGTTATCCCTTACCTTATGTCCAATTTCATCTGTATATGTCCAAGAATCCTATATAATGGGTTTATAAATATTATTAACTTGTCAAATAACCATAATAATATTTATGATATCATATATGATTCACTTATGACTTTATATTAGCCGTTCTAATGTCATTTCTATGTTAAAGCAGCGTTTTGGGTAAAATTGTTTCATTTATCGTACGTGTTTCAACTTTTTGATTTTGATATTATTACATATATCCTAATTTAATTAATTATAGAAAGTAAAATGTGATTTATATATAATATATATTCATCATGTAAATATACATGACAGATTGACAGATGGAATGAAATACACCGCTCATGGAGACGGTAGGCCGTGCGTACGCATGAATGCTGTTTTCATTTCATTATTAAATGAAAGGAAATTAAGTAAATGAAAAATATATGTACATAAATCCAGTATCATCATTATGTAATATATTTCATGATAATTTATTATATATACTTTATAATCAGACTTGAATGGTTAATTATGGAAAATGAATCTCATCGCGTTCGTGGAGACGGTAGTCCATACGTACGCACAAGCAACATTATCATTCTTTTGATATTAAAATTTTATATAATTGAATGGTGTATCATATATAAAGAATCATAATAATGTTATATTTATTATTTATATCATTTATACACACTATTATACTCATCCAAATTATGAAATGTTTTAATAACAACTACACCAGGACGTGGAGATGGTAAGCCGTACGAAGACACGTGCAATGACTTTTTCATTCATAGGATGGATAAAATAACTAATATGGTGTAATTTTTTTATAATAAGATCACAGTATATATAAGATACTATAGTTATTATTTTATAATGGAAACAACAAAGAAGGAGGAAGTGGATGAAGAAAGGAACTTGAAATGGGTGGTGAGATATTTTCCCCTTCTTCGGGTTCTTCCTTTTGATTTGATCAAAAGGGCTCATTAGGTTGGATTTATGACTAAATTAAGGCCTCTATGATGATGGTAGTATGTTTTAGAGGGTATTTGGGTAGGGGTTGGCTGAGAAAAATGGTTTTGGAGGTGTGAATTAGAGAGAATGGGGAGTACCCTTTTATAAGAGGGGTGAGGGGCACCTTAGGAAAAACAAAAAATATTATTTTATAATAAATTCATATTCGGTTTATAATGGCTCCAAAGTGAATTATTTAGAGGCTAGGGTGGGTATGGGTCAAACGACTCCCAACCAATAGGTTTTATAAAAGTTTAGGTTACCATTTTAACCTTATCATTTAGATTTAACTCTAAGTTAAATAATTTAACTTTAACTGTGTTTTCTTGTATTCTTACACAATATGGTTAATAAACTTACTATAAACTGCCAATCTAACCCCGATTGGATCATTAATGTCATATATATTATTATATAAGTTTTTTGGCCTATCATTATATTTTTAGGACCATTATATAAATTAATAATATAATATTTGTTTTAAAAACTCTCTTATGTCAATTTTGAGAGTATTTGGTATTTTGTTTTTTCTAAAACTATAACAATATTATTACTTCGAAAAAAATTCATATAACCAACACTATTATGTTATATTAACCTATAAAATAAGTTTAATACATAAAGAGTCTCAAATTACATTTATTTGGATATTTATAATATCCATTATGTTAATATTTCATTAATAAGGTAATTACTGCATCATCATTGTGTCATAAATAAATTAAATTATTTAATGTCAAAAATTATAAAAAAATACCATTATGTAGGAAATCTTTTTATATTTCTAATTAACATTTATAGTCGAATTTATCTTATGTATAACCTTATATTAAATTTTTTTACTTATTAAACATTGATTTTTACTCTTTTAACTTTTCTTTGAATTAAATTATAATAAATGTCCTAATCTAATCCAAGTGGACCTAAAGGGTCATATTTTATTTCTATGGTTGTTTTTTGTCTTATTAAACTTATCCAATAGAATTAGGACACGTTTTAGTGTAATAATAATATCATTTTTACCCTTAATTACCCTATTTACTTTTAACTTTGGTAAATAAAAGTAAAAAAGTTACTATTCACGAAAAATTATTTTGATCTTATTGAACCACATTTTACTTATTGATATCAATCGTGTCTCTTGGATTTTTGAAATTCCACTCACATAGGTGGTAAAATAACGTTTTATGTATATTTTTCAATTCTCCTAGGAGGTGGGTAAAAGACGTTAAAAAGTTTAATAAAATTTTTATATATCAAAAATTATTATAAAATGACTCCAATGAATTACATTGAAATTATATAGGTATTGTGTATCTATTTTGAGATAAAATAAATTTAAATAAAATAAATAATTATTTAAATAAAAAGTCAGTTTTATCCAATAACTCAATGTTTTCACTGTTCCTCAAAAATTGAATGTTTTCAGAAAAATACCAAAAATTCACCGTAGGCTAATTTCGATATTCCGAATCCAAAAATGAAGTCCATTTTGAAATAAGTGGGTATTACTATTCAAAATGTCTAGTTTATATATAATTTTAATAACATATCATTGTTTAGTGAAACTCGGTATTGCGTACTACACACGCTATAGATGAAGGTCGTCATTGTGTGTTATGCAAGCCAAGTCAGGGCTGTGTGTAGTGCAAGCTCCCTTTGGTGTTGTGTATAACATAATCAAAACTTATTTCATTTATACATTAAAAAAATCTATAATTATTGTTACGTAGAATAATTTCAACAAAACGAACTTGAAATTGTGTGTAATACGAGAGAAGAATAGTGTTGCGTATACTGCAAGCTAATAATATGTTGCGTATAGTAAAATCTAATCTTGGTGTAGTGTACAATAGAAGACATTAGATAAATTAAAAAGAATATATCTCATAAAATCTCGGGGTGTTACATTCTACCCCCATTAAAATTAATTTCACCCTTGAAATTCTTCGGTGTTATAAATTGTTTACTACTTGAAAGTTTCATTCATAGAATCCCACATCATAAAAAAGAATACCAAAACTTAATTTTAAAAACTATAGTATGAAATGTAATAGTTACCCAAATTAACCCATCACTGGGATTCCACATAGAATAACATAGGTGAAAATATGGGTATGAAAGAGGCATCTAACCATCAAGTTCTGATGGAGAGTGGTAGAGAACATGGCTATGAAAAAGACAACAATCAAAAGGCCATAAATTCGTGATGATCTAAGGTACCATCTAGGAAAACATTTTTTCTTTTCAAGATCATTTCCCTAAAGTTGAAAAAAATTTAATTAGAATAAATACTTAATTTATTTTGGTACAATCTCATCGTTGGTCATTCCTTGAACAATTTCCACTTCATCTATTAAAGAAATGAAGTTGAATTTGTTATTCGTGAAGTGTTAGCAGAACATTCGATGGAATGATAGGTCATTCCATCTGTCTCAAATAAAAGGTTGGAAAAAGTTATTAAATATACATAAGTACATCTATGGTGAGATTAATCATATATGGTTCCTAAAATGGACTTATCATTTACATATCAAACAACTTAAAAAATTAAAACTAATTTATACTAACCCGGGACTTCCTGTAGGCCAATAGTAGGTGATAAAGGCCTGCCACACTTCGGTTGTGGGTTTGATTCCCGCATCCTTGTTCGACACGATGGGTTATCGCCCATCCTACAAGTTTTCCTTTTTCTAAAACATCAACATTATAACATTACAGAAATAATATTGAAAAAATGGTTCTAGCCTAAAACAATACTCTCGGATGTACAACATTATACATTCAATTCTTTAGGCTTATCCAAAATACTTCTGTCCAAACTCATAGTATAAATAAAACGATTACAAGAAAGGTCATTTACCAATCATATGAATACAATCATTTAACCCCAATATATCATAATATATATCTTGTTGGTCACATTCCAAATATTTGAATACATTAATCATGTATTCTCTTGAAAAATTAATACCCATTGAACTTTAGTGAAAACATTAATGCTATCAAAAGTGAACTCTTTCCACATACCAAAATTCCGAAAAAAAACTCTAAATACTCAAACCATGATATCAATTTGTCCTTATATAAGTCATGAGCTCATTAATACTATCAAACATATTATTTTCTCCGTATCCATTCATTATGCACATATCATATTCTTTCCAAAAATATCTAAATAACCAGTCATGGTTTCCGGTACAATTTAACATATACTTTCAAATAATTTTGGAAAAACAATAGTGTAACAAACCTTAGATGTTTTTTTATTCCATTGTACCATTAAAATAACTCTAGATAAACATACAATCATTCCACTACCTACTTAAACCATTTACCGATCTTCATCATTTTATTCCGCAATACTTCTTTCATCTCATATATCATTTGTAGTATCTTCATCATCATCAACATAAATACCACCCATAAGACCATGCTGATTCTCTTCATGAGATTTTACCTTAGGTAATTGGTTTTCATAATGATCGTACATTCCACATTTAAAATATTTAACTATTTTTGATGTCTTAAGAATACCATTTTCCTTGTCCATAGTGTTAACTGAAACCTTTCCATTGCAATTACTGGATTTGTGTCCTTATTTTCCACACCCAAAGAATCTTCTAGTTCCTTTGAAACATTATCCTTGATGTCTCTTCCCACATTATTTACATGAGGAAAATTTAACTTTCTTTCCTCTAAGATCATTATGAAACTCTATCATTCTCTTATTAGTTGAGTCAGGAAACTTACCAAAGTTGAGATTATTGATCATATTACAATATTGTAGATTAAGAATAATAACGATGTTTCACCTTTGAAAAAACATTTCATTTTCTTGATAATGAAGAATATCATTCCATTTTCCCTCATATTCTCTATAACATGAATCTTCCTATTTCTAGCCATTTTCTACAACCCAAAAAGAATAGCGCGAGAGGTAAAAATTACACTTGGAAAACAACATAATCAGGGGGATTACTTTCTATATCTAATATCTTAGGTTTAATTCTAGGTTATTCATGATCATTATAATAATTATAGGACTGTAACCTATACTTATAGTTGACCATAAGGACATCCCTAGACATACCTTAGAGATATCTCTAGGGATCTCAATAAAGTTTTCGCATCCTAGTTTCCAAAGGTTAACTAAACCATTCCTCTAATACCAACTGTAGAGACCCAAGAATGATGTATATTGACATTACATCTCTTTTGCGGAATAATTAATACATAAAAAAAACATACACTCAAGGACCGTAATAGTTTTGTGTCTCTGGAGACTCAGAACATCATCTTATAGTCATGGTGAAAGATCTTAAACATCTTCCAAAAAGGTATTTCTTATTTGTTTTCGAACCTAAAACCTTTCTTTAAATCCTAGGGAAATGAAAACATAAAAAGGGTGAGGTAAAATTCTCAGTAAGGGTAAACATAGAGAACATAAAACCATCCATAAACATTTGAATGCAAAAACCTGACCATAAAATCTAACATTAAAAATCTTGAGCAATGACATATATCTTGGAAGTACGTAAGGCATATATCATAAAGGAACATTAGTCGTGGTAAAATATCATGGGAATAAAACATGTAATTGTGTAAACCATTAATAACATTTTATGATTTCTATAGTATCCTAGGCATTGCTGCCAAGACCATCATAGTGGACAAAGTCCATTACTGAACTAGGTTTACTTGCCATTGCAGTCCTTTATTAATAAACTAGATTCACTTTCCATTCCAGCCATGCCTATCTCATGAGATATAAATCATACCCATTTATTGGAGGGAGATATAGGTCCCACTCATCTCATTATGAAATAATTCTTATGTGTGCCACAAAATAAACATAATTCATTCATTATAACCCAAAGAATAAAATGGGTTTCATAAACATCATTCCATCATACCATAATCCATATAAAAAAACTGGTTATAATTTAATCATAAGAAGAATAAAACCATGTAAATAATAGAGAAATTATACTTGAAACATAATCATACTAAATAATGTTATCTTTGATGGAAAATAGTTTTGACAAAACACTTGAAATGAATTCTTGGGGAAAATATCCTTTCTTCTTCAAAATAATTTTCTTTTCACAAAACGCCATTCAATTTTAAAATAAAAGGATTATATTGAAAATAATAATGAAATATTGTAGATTAATATTCCTGAAAATTAGGCATTTTGAAACTGTAAAAATTCGTTCATTCCATATAAGTTAAAAAACATTCTCCTCATACTTTTCCCAGAAAAGTCAAAAAGTACCTCGTATGGTAAACTAAAGAAAGATTCCTTCCATAACTTGTGGTAAAAGACATAAAACAGTAAAAATGACTTTAAACGTACATGGAAGAATAGTAAAAATTTTATGAACACATTTTGAGAAAACATGTACATGGATGACAAACATAACCCCAGAAAATACTTACGAATAAACAATCTCGGATAAGAACGAGATTGGAATAATTATCCCTTACCTTATGTCAAATTTCTTCAGTATGTGTCTGAGACTCCTATATAGTGGGTTTAAACATATTATTAACTTGTGAAATAACCATAATAATATTTATTATGTCATATATGATTCACTTAGGACTTTATATTACACGTTCTTTTGCAAATTCTATATTAAAGCATCATTTTGGGTAAAATCATTTTATTTATCATACGTGTTTCAACTTGTTGTCTTTGATATTATTACTTATATCCTGATTTAATTAATTCAATAATTTAAAACATGATTCATGTATAATATATATTCAGCATATGAATATATATGATAGATCGATAAATGGAATGAAATACACCATTCATGTAGACGGTAGGCCGTACGTATGCATGTTTTCATTTCCTTATTGAATTGAATGGAATTAAGTAAATGAAACATATATGTACATAAATCCAGTATCATTATTATGTAATATCATTCATTATTATTTATTATATATACTTTATAATCAGACTTTAATGGTTAATTATGGAAAATGAAATTTATCGCGTTCGTGGAGACGGTAGTCTGTACGTACGCACGAGTGACAATATCATTCTTTTGATTTTAAAACTATATATAATTTGATGTTATATCATATATACAGAATAATAATAATATTATATTTATTATTTATATCATTTATACCCCTTATTATACCCATCCAAATGATGAAATGTTTTAATAACAAACTACACCACGACGTGGAGACGGTAAGCCGTACGTACGCACGTGTGGTGACTTTTTCATTCATAGGATGGATAATATAACTAATATAGTTGTAAAATTTTTATAATAACATAAAAGAATATATAATATAATCGATTTATTATTTTAAAATGGGAACAACAAAGAAGGAGGAAGTGGAAGAAGAAAGGAACTTGAAATAGGTGGTGAGATATTTACATCTTCTTCGGGTTCTTCCTATTGACATGATCAAAATAGCTCCTTAAAATGGATTTATAACTAAAGAAAGGCCCCTATGATGAAGGGAGGAAAGTTGAGAGGGTATTTTGGTAGGGTTTAGCTGAGCCAAATGGCTTTGGAGGTGTGAATTAGTGGGAAGCGGGACTGCCCTTTTATAAGAGGGGTGAGGGGCACCTTAGAAAAAATTTAAAATATTATTTTATAATTAATCCATATTTGGTTTATAATGGATCCAAAGTGACTTATTTTGAGTCTAGGTTGGATGGGTAAACAGCCTCTCAACCAATAGGTTTTATACAAGTTTAGGTTACCATTTTAACCTTATCATTTTGATTTAACGCTAAGTTAAATAATTTATCTTTTATCGTGTCTTCATTTATTCTTACACTATATGGTTAATAAATAGTCTATAAACTAAACATAGAACCCCAATTGGATCATTAGTGTCATATATATTATTATATTATTCTTTTGGCCTAAATAGAGATTTTTAAGTCCATTATATCAATTAATAATATAATGTTTGTTTAAAAAACACTTTTATGTCTATTTTGACACTATTTGGTATGTTGTTTTTTATAAATCCATAAAACATTATTACATGAAATTTGTTTTCATAAAACCAACCATAATATGTTATATTAACCTAGAAAATTAGTGGAATTCACAAAAAGTCTAAAATTACATATATTAGGGTATTTATAATACCAATTATGTTAATATTTTATTAATAAGGTAATTACTACATCATCATTGTGTCATAAATAAATTAAATTATTTAATGTCTAATTTTTTTAAATAAAATACCATTATGTTGGAAATAGTTTGAGATTTATAATTAACATTTATGGTCGAATTTATATTTTTTATATCCCTATATTAAAAATGTTTTACTTATTAAACATTGATTTTAACACTTTTAAATCTTCTTTGAATTAAATAATAATAAATGTCCTTATCTAATCCAAGTGGACCTAAAGGGTCATATTTTATTCCTAAGGTTCTTTTTGGTCTAATTAAACTTATAAATTAGAATTAGGACAGGTTTTAGGGTATTAATAACATCATTTTTACCCTTAATTACCCTATTTACTTTTAACCGTGGTAAATAAAAGTAAAAAGTTAATAGTCACCAAAAATTATTTTTATCTTATTAAAAAACATTTTACATACTAATATCAACCATGTCTCTCGGATTTTTGAAATTCCACTCACAGAACTGGTAAAATTATGTTTTATGTAAAATTTTAAATTCTCTTAGGAGGTGGTTAAAAGACGGTAAAAAGATCAATAAAATTTTTATATATCTAAAATTATTATAAAATGACTCCAATGAATTACATTGAACATATATAGATATTATATATCTATTTTGACATAAAATAAATTTAAATAAAATAAATTATTATATAAATAAAAATTCGGTTTTAACTAATAACTCAGTGTTTTCACTATTCATAAAAAATTGAATGTCTTCAGAAAAATACCAAAAAATAACCCTAGGATAATTTCGATATTCTGAATCAAAAAATAAAGTCTATTTTGAAAGATAATATTTTTAAAATTTCAAAAAGTGGGTATTACTATTCATAATGACTATTTTATATAATATTTTAATAACATATCATTGTTTAGTGAACTTGATATTTCGTACTACACACGCTATCGAGGAAGGTAGTGATTGCGTGTAATCCAAGCCAAGTCAGGGCTGCATGTAGTACAGGCTCCCTTTTGTGTTGCGTATAACATAATAAAAACTTATTTAATTTATACATTAAACAAAATATATACATAATGTTGCGTAGAATAATTTCCAAAATTCAAACTTGAAATTATGTGTAACACGAGACAAGAATAGTGTTGCATATACTGCAAGCTAATACAGTGTTGCGTATAGTACAAGATAATCTTTGTGTAGTGTACAATAGAATACATAAAAGAAATTAAAAATAATTTATCTCATAAAATCTCGGGGTGTTACACCAAACATGTGAATGCCTTCATCAGATATTTTCTTGAAACATGGTAATGACCTGAATTACTATAAATCCTTATTTAAAACATGCATGTTTCTGTATTCCAATTTATTTTGGAT
Organism: Viscum album; assembly: GCA_963277665.1. NCBI lineage: Eukaryota > Viridiplantae > Streptophyta > Magnoliopsida > Santalales > Viscaceae > Viscum > Viscum album. Next base: position 1,610,875,793 of record OY728158.1, read on the forward strand.
CTATTGCTTAAATTAAATAATGTTGTAAACTACATCAGTGAAGGGAAATACTACTTGTTGACAAGTCCTTAATTAGTTACATAGAAATAAGTACCATCCAATTTAATTATTCATATCCCACATATGTTTATCAAAATAAAATTATCTTCACATAAGGATCATATTATGGTTTATCTACCCGGAGTCAAAATATCACCTTATTATTAAATCACCTTTTCAGTCCATCAAAAACATTCAACATAATCTATTAAATCATTTGTGAAAAACATAAATCAGGGAATACTTGTATAATCCACCAATGAAATATCACAATTCATGAATCCAAATACATGAAAATTTTGATTATTACACTTAATCTAGAAGAAATAATACGGCTAACTCATCCTATTAATCAATAGCTATTTCCTTTCACATTTCATCTGTAGTGTCATCAATCATCAGGAACATAACCATAACTCGTACCACCATGATAATTTTCTTCATTGGCATTTTACTTGGGACATTTATTTTTATAATGATCATTTATTCCACACATAAAACACTTTACCTTTGATGATGTCTTAGGGAGGCCAATATTATCATCCACTTTATTAACCTAACTCTTTAGTTTTCCTTTGTGGTCACTTGCTTTGTGTCCTTTTCCATTGTAAAAATACCATCTTGTACCTATAATATATTCACATAGGTGATTCTATCCACATTCTTAACACAAAGGAAACAAAATATTCTTTCATCCATGGTCCCCATTACCTAAAATATCAGCAAACTCCTACCTTATATTTCATTGGTGAGTAGAAATGTTGGTTAAGGTACACGTTGTTAATCATAATCTCTGGAAAATTATTAGGCATGATTACAACATACTTAACTACTGTGATCATCCCATTTTACCTATAATCAATAAATTTTTCTTCACATTCAACATTAACCCAGTTCCTTCTTATTCCCTCCATTGACTAAAACCCAGAATCATAGTGTGAGAAAGAATTATCTTATTGAAAAAACTTACATATAAGATGTATAAGTTATGAAACCTTCATTAAACTATGACACCTCAAGTTTATCCTTTCTTATTCATATACAAATTATATTTAAAATATTTATGATGGTTCATGAAGAATTTGTGAATTACCAAATCATGTCCCACAGAAGTGTCAAACCAGGTGTTTATCAAGGCCCATTTTCTTATACCAAGTTACACCATGTTAGGCTCGAGACACTTTGTTGGATTTGTTACCCCTAGGTACATATTTTCTAGAGCCACATCCACTTTTATTATCCAGATATGTATGTATTCTTAGGAATCCACCAACTATATCCTTTTCCAATTTTTTTGGACATTTTCATAAACATTAACTCATCCTTATACTTATCCTTAAAGACATTCCTAGAATAATCATTAGAAATATAACTTGGGATGTAAATAATGGTTTCTCATACTAGTTTCAAAATTTGGAATAAACATTTAATCTGATTCCAACTATAGTGACACTCACTTTTCAGACATTAGTATTACATAAATTTTGTGTAATACTTAAAAAATTATACAAATGTATGCCCAAAGACCATATTAGTTTAGTGACTTTGGAAACATGGAAACACAATCACTAGTACATAAGCAAGATAAATTATCAACCAATAGGTTCTCAAATATGAGAACCCCTCTTATGAATATCATATAATAAATATATCTTCATAACATGGGGAAGGAATCATAAAAAGGGGTAAGCTCATATGAACAGTAAGGGAAGAAAAGGGAGACATGTAATCGTAAACATTATAATAGGGGTATAATAATGTGATCATAACATTAGAAAATTACACCCCATATATCAGAGATCAAAAACTAGAATCATAGAATAAATATTGGAAGTTAATATTACATGAATCATAAGGAAATGAAGAACCTAAGCCACGAAATAAAAATATAGGAATAAGACATATAATTGTGGAAAACACATAAGAACATAAACTTATTTCCATAGTAGTCAAGAAATTTATTATAAGGCCATATTAATAGCATGAGTTCACTCCCCGTACCATTTTGGTTGTCATGGTTCACTCCCATGGCCATCTTAGTAGCATGGGTTCACTCCTCATACCATATTGGTAGACATGGGTCACTATCATTAACATCATAGTAGTAAATGTTATCTCCTATGACCTTTTTAGTCAATATCATGAGATTTGAATCTTTACCCAATGCATTGGGGGGAGATATATGTCCCACCAATCACATAGTGAAACCATACATACATGTTCCACAATATCATTAAAAATCATATCTTAAACCATTAAATGAAATGGCTATCAGAAACTTGTTATCATATCATAACATGTGATAAAAATACAGGTTTCATAATCATTTCATCAAAAACATAACCCATATAAGGAATTGTGTTTCATAAAAAACATTCCATCAAAACAAAAACCATTCATATAGATAATATAGATGGAAACATTGAATCATTTCCCATGAAAGGCACAAGTTACATCAATGAATATCATCTTAGATAAGAAATTAATTTTAGAGGTATTTTAAAAACATTTATAGAAGAAAATAACCATTCTTTTATGGAATTTTATTAAACATATATTCTTTTCAAAACAATTTTGATGAAAATAAAAATTAATACTTATAAAAGAATCTTTGAAAAAACATTGATTTTTTTCCATAAAACAATTCTTGAAAATATATAATAATAGATTTAAATATTTTTGAAAACTATTTCATTTAAAATACTTTGTGAACTTATAAAAAAATCATGAATATATTTGGAAAACAATTTCTTTTAATATACATTGAAAACTTATAAAAAAATCCTAAAAATATTTCGAAAACCTTTTTACATGAGAATTAATAAATGAATCATGAAAATGTTATGAAAATAATTTCTTTTAAAATACTTGGTAAAATTATGAAGAAATATTAAAAACATTTTTAGAACCATTTTACTTTAAAACTTATGAAATAATCAATAAATATTTTTGAAAACACTTTTTTCCCTTGAAACTGATAAAACAAACTTGAATAATTTTGAAAACCATTTTATTGAAAGATAATTTAAAACAATGTATTTAAAGAATATTTTGAAAACCTTTTCCTTTAAAAAATAACTTTTTAATATTATAAATTAATATTTAATGGAATTACAATCAAGATGGTGGGTAAATCCATACGTGCTGAACATTACTTTTGCACACCGAATGTTTAGAAAAGTGCCTTGATTGGAAAATGAAAAGAAGGTTAGTTTTTTGAAAAACATTTTTTTTGAAAAATGTAAATGATGGTTAAAAATGTCATTTAAATATCTTAGGAGAATAATATAATATTTTCAGAATCCATTTTTAATAATGTGGTTTTTAATGAAATAGATTTCTGACAGAAGAAAGTAGTAAATTCGTACTTTCTTAAAAACACTTTATTGAAAATATTATGTACCAAAGAATAGAAAAAGGAACAATTACTTGGATATATAAAGAATAACCATATGATAAGAATTTTTTTGAGATTTATTAAGATATATATCTTACTATTTCCTTAATTAAATTATAATAATAAACGATCTTGATAAATGATGAGATTATTTCAATAAACTCTTACCACATGGTAACTTTGAAACGTACACCCCATGCAAGAAAATAAAATTATATTAAGCTAAAAATATCATAAAAAATAAGTGGATTCGTCATATAACATTTAAAATGGTAGTATATACACATATAAAAAGAAATACGATTTAAAAAAAACATGCGTCTTAAAGAATGAAAATCGAGAAAAAATTGTCTTACTGATTTGGTAACTTATGAAACATTAACCCGATGAAAGGAAGGTCATATAATTGATATTTAAATACCCATATATTTATAAAATTAATTCATGTGAATCTTAATCAACAAAAAAATATGAAATTAGTGGTTAATAAGGAATGAATCTAATGGAAAAAGTGGGATGGGATTCCCTTTCCTTGGGTCTTGACTCTCATCATACCCATTCAAAATTTATCTTATTTGGGTAACTCCTTTATGTTTGGACCAAAGGGATTACATGGATTTATTTATGAAAAATTATTGGCTTTTGGGTTGAGGGGATGGATTATTAGAAGCTATTTGGGAAGATCTTGGTTGATCCAAAGTGGCTTGAGAGGTGTGAATAAGGGGAAGACTACCTACATTTTTATAGCGGAGGATGAGTGGAACTCTTTTAAATACCCAAAGGTATTCATTAATGAGGGTCTACTTTATATAATTTTACTCCAAAATAGAAAAATAATGGTTTAAATGGTAATCATTGTTTAGAGAAACGACCATAATGTAAAAATATAGTCATTTTAATAATTTGTTTCCTTAACATCTATGATTCCCTAATTTTATCATTTTTTTCTTTTTATTAAAGCATCTAATTTTATATGTTAAATAATTTAACAATTAAGACTAAAATAAAGTAATATTTATTATAAAATATATATAAACTTTATTATTATGCTGATATATAGTTTTCATAATGAAAAATCCCATGTATTTTTTAAATTAATTTTAAAACAAGCGCATATGACACACTAAAACACTGCTTAAACCCATACCGTGCTAACAATGTTTTTAAAATATATTGGTCAATATGTTAATTATAAAAAAAAATTTCTCCATTAATAGAATATATTAAATATTTGTTAACACATTAATATAACTTGGTAGAATATTGTATTTTTATTAATTTTAAATCATTTATTATAAAATAACATAAATGTCAATTTTGAAATTATTAATTTAATTATACTTTTAAAATATGATAATATTATTTGAATTAAAATATATTAGGCTAAAAGCTATATAAAATTACATATACATCTAAAAAAATAATTAAATAAAATAATTCAATCAATGTAATTCACTTTTAATAATTATAGTATAACATATTATAGATAATTATTTTGTAGACAATCACTATATTGGCATTACTAATGAATTTTAAGTAACTAAATCATCTCTTAAAATTAATGATAAATTATTATAATAACTATAACACATTAATCTTTTAAAATGATATGTATAACTGAAAATATGATGTTCTAAACATATCTAAATGTTTTATAAATTTTAAAGGTAAGGATGTTATTCTTTCGACTTTTTCCTTACATAAACTTTTATATAGGTAAATTCCAATAAATAATATACTAATAACCAATAACATTTGAAATAATATAGTAGGTGTTCAAAATATTTGCATCCAATGGATTTTGGGACATGTTTTCATGTAATATTGGCCCTTAATATTAAGGTTTAATCTTTTATTAAGCTTAATTTCACCTTATTCACCGTAATTAATTTTACTCACATTCACAAATCAATTTGGTCATAAACTAAGTTGATATTTTTATTCCAGAAATTTTATATTAATTAAAAATGTTTATATCCATTTTTATAAATTCAAATTACAGTCGTGGGAAAATTATGTTTAATTCTAATCTTGTAAATGTAGCGAGAAAGAGGGTTTTTAAATTAAAAACATTCAAATGTCAAATAAGTTTTTATATCTAATTTAAAAATAAAAATGATCATAATAACCTATATTTGATTAATTTATTTAAAATTTATCTATTATGACTTTATAAACCTATTTAAAATATTATTTAACATTAATAAGTAATAAAAAAAAGGTGGTTTTCAAAAAAATGCAGTACTTTTCACTATTCATCAAAAATGATGTTTCTTAGAAAAATCTGAAAAATTCACCCTAAGAAAATTTCTATATTATGAATTCAAAAATTATTCTTATTTTTTAAAATAAAACTCCTAAAACTATAATGATTTAGTTTTTAAATAAGTTCACCATTAAAAGTTGGTAAAAATCGGTTTTGTGTGTAATGTAAGATAACTCAATGTTGAGTGAACTGCAAGATAATCTATGTGTCGCTTGTAGGGAATTATCAACATGGTTATGTGTATAAAACAAGTTAAACTTGTTTAAATTGTATTTATTTAAGGAAAATGCTATATAAAGTGTCATGTGAAAATTAATATATCAAAAATTTGAATTTTATTCCAATTTGTATTTCAAAAATTCTGAGGGTGTTACACATATAATCCCTTTATGTATAAACTCTTTGCTTGATTACTCTATAGGCATTATTTAAGATATTTTCATCAACCAATAATCAATTCTGAACTCCTATATATTCACAAAACTTTGTAAAACATATTTTTGGTATCATACAACATATTAAATATCTGAGAATCAATTTATATAAAATCATACCCAATGTGTAATTTATAATAGATTTTTCTTAACTCTTTTGGTATTTAATGTATTTAATTCTCCAATAACCACATTTTTTCATAATTATTGCACTACCCTTCCTTTATTTTCTTTATTTTAGTTGGTGTTGTTGACGACTCATGACCTCTCTTCTTATTTTTCATGCAAACTTTTTTCCATTTTCCTTCTACACCATTATCATATAACATGAGGCTAGACTTCCCATTTTATTCATATTAATCCTTAACATATTTTAGAGATTGGGTACAATTTTATTGCATTCATTCATATTATAGTTTATAATAAACTACAAGAACCTTATTTGTAGTTACTATTGTTTGAATTCCATGACCAAATCAAGCCTATGAGATGATCCTTGTCTTTATATGTCATTTATGTACACAATCATATTGTGGACAAGTGTAGAGTATGATATTACTTTTTTCATGTTGTTTATTAAGAGATCCATTGAATTCTCATGCCTCTTATGTCATTCTTGTTCCTCACATATTCTTTCTAAATTTTCTATGGTTTTATATCAATCAACGTAACCATATTTTTTTCAAAAAGGGATCCATAATCACAAGTTTGAGTGTAGATATATTTAGTGAATCATTTAGAATATTATAATAAGTATTTTTATCTAGTTGTTGAATGGATTCACCATTCAGTTACTTTTGGATGGGTTTATCTAACACATTGAATTTCTCTTCTTTCTTGAAAACTATTCTAATGTTTTATAACCAATAAATGAAATTACTACCATTAAGTTATTACATATCCAAGGTAGATCTCACGGATAATTTAAAAGAAAAAAAGTATTCCATTATGTAAAAAAGATTATTTTATTAGATGGGTATCATGTTTTACATTCATTTAATAATGAATTTTATTAAATGGTATACTTATAAAATGATAACCAATTTTAAACGCATCCTATATATTGGTTATACGATATCCATATGTCATTAATATATTATTTTCTTTTGTAGTAATATTACTATTTTATTTATTTATCTAGGATATTTTTTCAGTCATTTCATGTACAACTCTTAGATAGTTGAGAAAAACACAATTTGTCCAATCCATCCTATAGATAAACACTAAAATATTCCTCTAGTATCCTTCTTATTTATTTCCTTGATAAGTAGAGCCCAAATCTCTTAATAATAATTGGATACTTAATTCTTAGGGTTATCCATTTCGAACACACCTTATACATGTTATTCCATGGGTACCCTCCTTTGAAAGAACGAACATGGTTGATTAATCGTGGTCAAGATATTAGTGTTAATTGGAAGTAATATAAGAATATGTATTTTTTAAAGTTTATTTATCATAAAAATATTATCACAAGTAATTACATCAAATTAATGAATGAATATAATGATTTATTATTTAATCCAATTCATTCCACAAAATCAATATCTTCAAACTGTATTGATGTGTAAATCTAAACAAAACTCATGGGTCGTGTTTCTAACACAAAGTAAATTCCAAATACATTTATACACATCTAAATGATATATATATATTATACATGAAATTATCCATTGTAAAGGTTTATAATTATATGAAATTAGCAATCCCCATAAGATTAAGCCTATATCCATTGAAATACAACTGTCATTTTGTAGAAAAGGTATAAGCCTCAACCCCAATTAGTAGTTCAACCCAAAGTCCTTCTATATAGGTATAGTTTAATCAAGATAAATTTAAATTATATATAATTTTTACACATATTATGTATAAAAAATAATTAAAATTTCAATTCAAGCTTATAAATCTCAAAAATCCAATGTAAAGGAAGAAGAAAACTAAATTAGTTATCATACCTAACATTTAACTCCTTATCTGCATGCATGATAACTTAGAAAAGTCCAAATCATTAAATTCAGTCAAACATCACAATTCATAATAAAATAATTATATATATCAACAAATTGTGGAATAAATTAGTAAATTAAAAATTTATAAATTTATACATGTGGTAAACCTTTGTGAAAATTTCATAAATAGGGTTTCTAAAAACACTGAATAATTTTTTAAATATTTTGTGTATTCCATAATTAATAAATATAAACATGTTATATTTATTCTCAATATGAATTCCTTCATATTTTTTATTATATTAAATTTTCAGCCAAATATATTACATTTTATAAAATATAATAATTTTATTTTACCATTAATATAATCTAAACATTTTACATATTCAATTTAAGATAGATTAAATATAATTTAATCCTTTGATTAAATGAATTATAAAAACTCATTTTCATATGATTTAATTAACTTCTATAAACAAGGCCATATTAATTTGAAAATTTTAAATTAATTATAATGAATAAATCACAGTTTTAAATATAAAAACCTTTATATTTTTCGTCATTTGTTAATTTATAAACAATTTTTGAATAACTTGTTTTATTTTAATTTAAAAAACTTATATCCATATTATAAGTAATAACATATATTTTTTAAAAATATATTTTAATGTTAATTATTAAAAATATAAAATATTTATTAAATAAATATTTTATAAATATTTAGTTAATTAATTATAATTTTTTTAATTAATTAATATATGAAAAATTTTATAAATTAAATAAGTATTCCAAAATACTTTTCCCCATAATTTGTACAAAATTTAGAAATAATTGAGATCAATACATAATTTTATCGATTATAGTTTTTATGTATATGATTTTCATTAACATGAAAATATTATAGGATATGACATAGAAGGCTACAACATTCTTCACATTTAATTTTAATCATTAATATTTTAAATTTACAAAAAATCACTCAGATATCACAACCCTTGAAAATACTCTTTGTATGATTAACATGATGCCCACATGATAATAACATATTTTTATAGGGTCCCATGTAAGGTTAATATATTTCATTCCTAGGAATTTACATTCCATTATTGGAATCCGTGTCATATTAGGTATATGATGTATTGTTTCCAATCCCCATTTGATGATTTCTGTTGAAAGAATGATGACTTATTGTATACTACAATAGAATAAAAACCATATAATTACACTATGTTGTGGTGTACAATATCTCATGATGTATATTGTGACCAAATTTCATCTTATGATATTATATATCGTATAAAATATTATACTTAAATGAACCAATCATATATAAAAATATTTAAAACAAAATGTAATAAATTTTAAGAAAAAATTTATTTTCAGTATGATTTCATGAATTAAATACAATTCTATAGCTTTGATAGCACTATTATATTTATTATAATCAATTAATAATTAATTAATATAACAAAAATAATTGGAAACTATAAATCCCATGATCAATATTTAATTGAAATAAAAAAGGAATAAACTCAAGATGAATAAAATCTACCTTACAATAGAGTTACATACTACCTTTTAAATTGATCTACGAATTATGAGTATTAATAGAAACAACCTTTAGACTCTTCCCTTTGTGGTGTATCCATGGGCTTTATCGAATCATCCAAATGGATTTGGAAGGGTCTTCCTATTCTGAATGATATGCTAGTATTCAAAAATGAAATGGATAAAATATGAAGATTTATTTTAGAGTGAGATAGTATTAGTTAAAGACTTTCTCAAGGGGTTCAACACCAATGAATCGTGGGGAAGCCTCATTATATGCACCGCATGATGTTCTTATTTTATCACAAATTTTACTCATGCGATATAAAACACATGTGTAAAAGATTTCCATTGATGAATTCATCCCATGAACATATTATACTATAAGTTATATTTAATCAGTGATAACCAATAGGTAAGGGAGATTCATACATTAACATTATATAATTTCACTACTTAAAGTGAATCATAGTAGAACTAGATGAATCATACCATACGATTCATGGAATAATTATTCACTTTTTTCATATAGCATAATTTACCCAATAATTGTTTACAATATCCACTAAATGCATAATAATATATACCAAAAGTTATAAAAATAATCACTTTTTATTATGTATATCAAAGTCAATGACAAACCATATCATACCATATGATATATTATATATTTAATGCCTATTTTATTCCAATATTACTCAACATATCATAAAATATATTTTACCATATTCCAAAGGATTGAAATTTACAAATAGTTATGATATATTTTCTCTTGGTAGTTGATCCCATTGCAGCCTATGATATCACATATAATAAAGTATTTCAAAATTCATTTTCTATATTTTTTTGATGATTGAAAATAAAATTTATAAATTTATTTATTTAAAACATCATACCATGAATTATTTAAATAATGGTAAGGACTTGATAAATGTGACGAATTGTTAATCATTTATTTACATGAATTAATGCATTGTAAGAAATTAAGTGACCCAAAACCCATATTAGGAAATTAAAACCTTGTATAAATAAATTAAACCCTTATGGGATCCTTAAACCGAAGATATCCAAATCTTCTTCCACCAAACATGAGTTTGAAGAAGATCACACCCAAGTTACCAATGAGTTCAATATTCTATGATACATCCAGGAGGTGACTTGAATCACTTAATAATTGGGAATGATCTAGCTTGTAACCATGATATGATTGTATATATTATGCAATATTTTTTTCTTAGCAAAAGGAATTGTATCTCTATATCATGTCATATGATATATCTAAACTAGTGTCAAATGATATTAAACAATTTCCTCTATGTTATACAATATTAAATGTATATATTATAAATTATGAAATCATCCTAAAAAAATAATATGCATATTTGATTTAGGGACTATATTCATTAATCAATGAATTATTAAAAATTAACATATGAATTCTTTACAAAAAACACTAGATAAATTCAAGGAAACATACTGGGCACCATGAATCCATTATGTAATAGATCATCTATTTTAGTCAAACAATTCAATAATGAAAAATGTATTATCTAAAAAGGATACACGAAAATCAGAGAGACCTAATGTAGTAACTCTATACCAAAATTAATATCACATTTAGAGGCAATGTGTAGTACTCTTCAAGAATTTTTTTGGAAAGTCCTTAACAACTCTCACCCACAAAAAAAACATCTTTCACTTCTTAAATAACATGGAAATGAAATATCCTCTAGAAGTAATCAATAAGTGTTATCATGGAATACCCATAATCTATACAGATAATTTCATTGATCGATAATATCAGAAATAATAATATCTCTTTAATCAACTGATACTAAAAAATTATTATGAAACCCTAATATATTTTAAGTAAGCCAAACTAAACTAGAACAAGATCAGTCATTACCAAGGGAACTAAAAGTATTTGTACATTGAGTCCACAAAATTGTACAAAGGGATGTGAAATGATTAATTGTAAATATGTTGAATCAAAAAAGTATATTCTGACATAGAATATTACTATGTGGTACCTTAAATAACATTTGGCTCACCTAGATCTAAAAAACCCATTTCACACATTTAAGCACATCTATTTTCATCGCCTTAGAAAACATCATCATAAAAACCACTATAAACTCACCTAGATTTGTGTCCCTAATGTTGAGGAAGATCATGGGGTTGCCATATTCGTATTCCAACTCATCTATACTACAATAAATTTACAATAAAATTACTAGAGATAAAGAATAGAAGAAAACTATTATGAGGGTGGTAGATGAAGTGGGGTACCAGCTCTACATAAACTACTAATAGAGGTTTGAAACTGAATCTTTCAATTCCCCTTACCTTTTTAATAAAAGAAAATTAATTCCAAAACTCATGGTAGATGTTCAAAAACTACTATTTCTAGAGAAAATTAGAGCTTTAATTGACTCCATAATGATTAAAACAACAACTTCCTATGAAAATATGAACATATATCCATTGATCTTATCTTTAAGAAATATTGACAGAAACCCTCTCAAAATGAACCATTCAATGCTAATATATTCTCTATTACCTCTTCATTTACCTACACTACAAGATACATGGATAATGTGAATGGGGAGACCTACTGTTGTGATACACTCAACGTAAATGAAAGAAACTCAACCAAAAATTGTCTACATAAATTCCCCCATGATATCTTTTATTCTGTATGATAACTAAGAAACATGTTCTACCACTAATGAGAAACATCTTGGAATAATCTAGAGACTAATCGAAACAAATGATACTTCATAGAATTGATTAAAAATAAATACATCTTCAAATGCTCTCACTATATCTTTATCAAATCATCAAATAGATTCCATTTATACTTAATCCATAAGTAATGATAAATATAATTAAAAATCATCCTCAAAGAGTTAAAATCCTCATGATCAACACTCCTTTGGTTAACTACCTCATCATACTAAAACTATCTCACCTAAACTACACATAAATTACTTCTTCTATATATCTATATAAAAGTTAAAATAAGACATAAGATTATAAATATGGAATTTATTTTCATCATTAATTTAAATTTATTTTAATTCACTAACACTTCCACATTTAAACCCCTAATGTAATCTTTCATGATTCATGTACCACACATTGGTCCATATACCACAATAAATATAATCTAATATAATATGTTTTATATGATTATATTACTTATGTATGATCATAGGGGGGCCTAATCATTTGTTTGATACTTGGTTTTCATTTCATATGTAATATATTAAGTTTGATTTATATAATTGCCCTACCAAACCCATGTATTACACACAAGTTCCTTACTTCAAACTCAGTCCTAACTCTTAACCTAGATATGATACTACTATTTCATTACATATCCCCACTAGAAAATTTGTCTATCATATCTGAGGATGCGTTCATAAATCATTTTTCTCTCAATGAAGGGATAGAGCATGATTCCTGAGTCTCTTATTTATCATAATCAAAGATTGAAGGACCTCTTTAATGATCACACTATCTAGATACACACTTGTAATGAAGGGAACATGGTTGTGGACTTTTCAGATACACGGGTTAGTTCGTAGATCTCTTGTAATTATTTTACTGGCTTTGTGTCCCACCTACCTGACCACCTATCCATTTTGAGAGGTTATTCCGCTAGGAATCACCATTTTATACCCCTTGATATTTTTTCATTTGATAAATTTTATTTAATAAAAAATTGAATTTATGTTTATAGATAATATCAAGAAAATATATTTGATGCTTCCTTGTAACCACTTCCTCACTAAAATATTTATCATCACAACCAAACGATATATATCTTGGTTATCCGATCCTATCCATCTGTACTTAACATCATAACCGAAAAACCATATCACAACCAAAAACACATAACTGAAAATATATCACCACCTATACATATATCTACCACCTCTATATATCAATTCATTATAGAGAATGTAAACATGATAGACATCAAATATGTTCTATACACCTCTTATTTATGTCTCTATTATAAAATCATGCCATAACCTTATCACCAAGTACTATAACCATGGGCTATTACATATAATTATACTAACATAATAGAGTGTTGGGAAGGTGAAGTAGTTATCCATCCATATCACATCCAACCTTATTGTTAGGGAGAACACCAGGAACCCAAAGCCTCATACGGGCATCAATATTTTTATCAGATGAGGGAGGTGTTACATAAGAAATAATATGAATATTTTGGATATATAGTAACAAAAAAGATAACCCTAAGAGACTAATTGATATGGATTAACCTACTAGGGACCTATCGAGTCTAAGAGTAAGCCAAGTGTTCCATCCCATGCTCTTCTCCAATATGCTAGTTGCTGGTGACTAAACTGAATAGGTATATCCAACAATATGAGAGACTTATCATATATCGACCTTCAATATAAACATATCTCTAATGAAAAAAGTAACCAGTAACACACATAATATATATGTAAACAATTGAACTATATAAAACACATGCATGTGATATTAAATTAATGTTTTATTCCACATAGGAAAATTACAAGGGAACTCTACATATTATACTAATTTGATACTGATAAACATAAGACACTAAAAATCTACCCCTCTATGTATATACCCTAGATCGATCACCATCTATAATTATCATTGCCACTGACATTAACTACCATGTTCCATCAAGTGTTTCAAAGAATCACCATGTGCCAAATTTGAATAAGCAAAATTATCCCCAATTCAACCAAAACCATCACCAATACATGTTCAATCTATAGAGACAATACAAATGTGGGACTGACACCCCTTAATGGATGACTTGATATATATTCAGTAGTATAATTCCCAAACATAAAGGAAAGTAATGTAAATAATTCATCTTTAACTCTATAACAATAAGGTAATTGAGGGAGATAAGGAATGATCCAAATATTCTCATCCACTCTCATTATTAAGGACACCAACAAGCCTTAGTCATCACAGATTTAATAGTGAAGGGTTATACATCAAAAGAATCTATGGATACCCAGAGTATTGAAAATTCCATAATTTCTATAGTCAATATCCGAACAATAAAATACATCTCAAAGGAAACAAATTTTTTCTTTACAAGTCACAAGTATTGAAGTATCTAATATACTTAGTATTTTTCATGGACCACCACTATAATCCATTAAGGAGGAACTTTCCCCTCACTAGAGTATGCACACAAGTCAATGGATTACCAGTCCTTACTCGTAACTAATATCATACCACTATTATCAAAACCTATAGGGATACCCAGACATTGAACACTTATATATATCATTTGAGGTAGTACTCACCCGTATTATCATAACCACCAACGTATGGAAACACACACACCTCACATTACATATTAGGGAAGTCCCATTAATTATTGAGTAGAACATAAAAAGTGATGGAGTACCTAGCTTCATAGATAGAGGAATTGCACCTCATTGAGTAACACCCACTAGATAAGGGAGGACATAACTTTATAAATTAAGGAAACACACATTGAGTAGAAAATAACATATAGTGGAGTATCAAAATCTATCAGTCGTTTGTGTGGGACCTACACCACATCAATGCTATGGATGTAGAAAATCCTTACTGATATGGAGGACCCAAACCCCAAATATGTGGGGGTGTACTAAACTCCCAGGTTAATATGGGTGGCCCAATTATGTTTACTTGTATACTTCTAGGGGGGTTCCTACCATATTAATGCTCTAATTGTCTCACCCAACCCCTAATCAATGAACCTATTTACCAAAAGGGGATAAAATATGTTTGTCATCTCACACCACAACTGTAATTTTAATTAGAAGTTCACCATATTGTTCTATATGAAAAAACATTGGTTATGGACTACCTGTACGTCTAAATTTGAAACCTGTGAAAGGAAGTACGAAAAACTAGTAAGGTTGGAACAATAAATGAAATCAACTATAAAGGTATATGATGTGAAACCCATATAGGGAAGCCTCATTGTGTAATACTCTAGAAATGACATGTGACACCAACTTACACAACTTGATCCAACTGGTAAATAGGGCGTGATTCCCATATAAGCACTCATCATGTATTTCCAATCACCCAATTAGTGTATTATATGATTTAATGATATGTCTTCATGGATACATCAATCTAGTCCATGAATTCTGATTTCTAATTCACTATATCTTAAGTTATTCATTAAATTCTATACATGGTTGTACTCAAACTATATTCCCTGGGGTTGGGTGTGTACTCATCTTCCCAAATATACTACAATTCATGTGAGTCTATAATACATATCCTATGATATTTATAATAATTCAAAAACCTAGTTCCACACTCATGTAAGTAAATTTTGTGTTTTCATATGGACTACACATTTTATAGTCATCTTCTTCACATATAAATCTATTTTATTTTGAATTTTTTCCTTATAACACTCAGAATCATCTCTAATCACACACAACATCGCCGATTTCCATCGAGGATAATAGAGGGTCCTTCTTAATGATATTATTTCCACTAGCATATCCTTGAGTACACATTCCATAATCACCTAGTTGTAATGATTCTAGATATCTACTTGAAGGCCTCTCTACACATGACATTCGATATTATACATGCTCATTATCAACTTTGTATGTCATTATTTTCATTCATTCCACTCACACACCATGATTCAATGGTTTTAAAAAATTCAAAAAATATACCAGAAAGGTTTGGGGTCATGCCCCTTTATTAAAAGAAAAGAAAAAGGACAGTAAAACCTTTTGAAATGGGTAAGTTAAAACCTATTTCAAGCCCGTAGGTCCAGTGGGACAAAGCCCAATTAGAGACACCACCCAAAACATAAGAGCCCAATCGGAAAACCATGACAAGTGACCAGAAGCACCATTAGTGGATAACACAACCCGAAGGTAAAAAAAAATTCAAAAAGGACCAGCGTACCACCTCGGGACACGGATCAGGAAAGCCGCGTCCCCGACGCCATCATCACTGTCATACCATCAGCGCCATCAGCGGAACCTCGAAAACATCAACACCTTGGAAACTATTGCCTTCGCCGCCCATCGTCGGAGCCAGTGACCATTCGTCGCCAAAACCCTTCTACCAGACCATCACCGTCATCGCACACCAATCTCACAGACCGTAGAGTATCAAAATCACCGCGAAAGCGAATCTCGTCCCCCACTCGACCCAACCTCCCACGAATCACCGCCAAAGAACTCGGCTCAAATCCCGTCGCCACCACCCAAATACTGGCGACCTCCTAGACAGGCCACACCACCCATCCAAACCACTCCTGGCAGAGCATGCCGTCGCGGAAGAAAGGACCGACCACCCTCGCCCCAGCAGATCAAGAACGCGGCCCCTTCACCATGGAAGAGCGGACCACCCAACACCACGGAAGCTCGCTTCCTTCGCCGGTGAAGCACAACCCCCCGCCGCACCAGATCCAAGGCACAGACAGACCACCGCCACCCTGAGATACGCCGCGAAAGAAACGTGCCCCTCCAAGAACCCTGCCCTGAACCATGAACAAGCCTCGCCGCCGCCGGGAAGCTTCACCGCGGTAGAAACCGCCGCGACGCCAAACCCACACCACAACCGAAGCACGCCGCCGCCCAGAAACTCGCCAGGGAAGAACGCACCCCGCCGCGATGCCAGAGCTGAGCCGCGAAAGGACCACGCCGCCGCCAGAGACCTCGTCGAGGAAGATCACACCCCACAGCTGCAGGACGAACCCCACGTTGCCAGATCTGAGCCCACACGAACGCCACAGAGATGGAAGCCGCAACGCCGCAGAAGAAACCCGCGACACCAGATCCGAGCCAGAACATCAAGAGCGTGCATCCACACAACCACCGCACCGCGAGCACGCCGAGAGAGCGCCGAGAAAGGAAACGCGGCCCGCCGGAGAAGAGGGAAGGGAAGGCGACGACAGGGGAAACCCTAACCCCGCTGCGCCCCTTACGGGCTCATCTCACGTCTAATTCTAATCAAAAAAAAATTCCAAAAATAACATTCACCATGTGGGAGGGAAAATATTGACCAAAAGTTGTTTTGAGGTTTGTAAAAATATTTTTATTTTCATGGTTAATGTTATTATATTGAAAACCTTATGTTGTCTCGAGAGTGGAGTGAACTAAATCCATTTTTTATTATTTTAGTTGGGAAAAGTGTATTTTGATTCTTAAAATAAATAGGGTAAGGAAACAGATATTAGAAAATAGTTGATGCGGCAACTAATCATGTTAGGGTTTGATTTTGAAGTATAATAATATCCTTCTATAAAAAAATTTGTATCTTCCTCTTGTTAATTAATAATATTTTTTGCAACCACTTCCCCTTTCACCCCTCTTTGAATGATTTTGGTTATATTATTCTAATAGAAATATATTTTTTGGAATAGACCCCTTAAAATTGTTAAATTTATATAGTAATAACCACACTTTAACCCAAGAAACACCCAACTGTGTGTTGGGATTCCCACATAACTTAGGAGAAACCACAAGTCCACCCTCACATTTCAAAAAACACTTATCACATCATCAATCCCCCTAAAAACTCCGTTCTATATGGTGTAAAACTAATGTGGAAGTACATGATAGATACTCTAATAATAAAATAAAAAATAGATAGAGTTAAATCAAATTCGTATATAAAATATTGAAATCAATTAACAAGAATGAGAGAAATACATTTAAAAACAAAGGCATGATAATTAAAATTGTCACCCCCACAATTCCATAATCACTTAAATGATTTACCCTTACATTCAATAAGTAATAGGGATTGATGGAGGGGTGGGGGATATTATAAAACTAAAACAAAAGGGAATCAAAAAAAATAAAAGCAGTAGCAGAATCTCTATATGTTTCACCTATCCATATAAATTTCATCCTCTCCAACCCAATAATTCCCATATATATTTAAAAACACCATGTTAATCTTCCACATATATAGATATTTCCATTTAATTTTTTCATATTTTTAAAAAATCTTAATTTCGTTCTTAATATTTTAGGTGATCTTTGAATTATTATGACCTATGGTTTTGAAATCTTCGTCCCTCATGGCATGTAATCGTTCAATATATTCTCCTCGGAGTTTTTAATTTGCATGTGCATGTAGTCTATAAAAATTCTCCCACGAAAAGTGTGTTTGTAATAATGGTAATTATTTTCCTTTTAAAGATCCATGTTGTCTTCCAAATTATAAAATTTCTTATCTTACATAGCAGACATGGTGTTTTTATTTCTCGTATAAACAATATAGAATATTGAAACCTAGATTTCAGACATATTTCTTGAATGATATAAATGTATGGATTATTTTTATTTATACCATAATATCACTTATCAAAATCCTCATTATCATGACTCACCATTTTTTTTCAATATATCCATAGTTTCTATTCATTGAGCATATCCTAACCATTGAACCAATTAGTCGAGAACTATGTGTGTGATGGACTTCATAATTTAATAGTTATGATATCTAAATTCCATAGTACTATCCCTATTAAACCATATAATTATATGGAGGAATCATCTTCAGACTTCACCAAGTTGTAACCCATCTGATCTGGTTGAATTTCAGGAGGATTCTATCAAATAAAATAACAATCATCTCATAAGGTATTCTCCAAATCTTCAGGACTGATGTCCGAGAGAAGCTCAAATCCCATTCTTCTTTATGAATATAGATAATAAACATATCTTCTAGAGATCCAATTCATCTAACTCATACATCACTATTGAAAATAATTTTTTTGGGATTTGGTATGAAAGGTACTATTCAACAGGATCACAACAAGCCATCACTTCATTTGAGACCATCTATCAGAAGATATGTGAACTATGTCTTGAAATTGATTGTAAATTCATTAAGAACATCAGTAAATATTCACCCATTTAGTACTGATTCATCTTCGTTATTATAAACATCACCAAAACATCCATATTGGTTCCTCCTCTATATTTACTCTCAAATATTCATCTTTACCAGATCTTGGAAAAATATTCTTATTCATACATACACAAAAACTTCATATTCTAGATCAACGCCAGTTTATGTGACTCACATGAGCTCAAAAATCACATTAGACTCCTATTGATATGGAGATTTCAATTCTACTATGTCATTAATAGAGTTCATTGGTTCATCAATTCCAAAGTTTATTCATATTCAAATTTCTTCTGGGTTCATATGGTGGATTTTTTTCCACGAACATGAATTCACTAATAATTTCCAAACATCTTCATGTTAGTAGAAAAATGAACGAATTCCCATGGTCTTAGAAATGTAAAGATATAGTCTATATAGAGGTAGTTTGAGTTAGGTATGATGGTAGCAAGCCACATATCTGGGTTTTATGGTCACATGCGGGTTTATATTCTCAGGTTGGCTCTTGGACAAAGGATTCATGATCAGAGGCTTCACCATTTGAAATAAGAGATTGGTCAAAGGCCTAAAAGATATAATTTGGAATATTTTCTTAGGCATATGAATTCAGGATCATGGACGTAGAAAGACACATGGTTACAATATTAAAAATATAGGAAGGTTCATGATCATCCATGAGTTTGTGTGACATATTGGAAAATTTACATAATTAAATTGGGTTGTCAAAAAAATTAATTTATTAATGTAGTACAAGATTAAAAATCACATATAATTATTGGAGTATAGATTATTATTTAAACCCAAAAACTATTTATGCATGTCAAAACCATGATTTTGTAAATTTAGAATTAAATTATATATTTCTAAATTTAATAAAAAAATGTGTGGTTTTCCTTTTGATTTATATTACTTTATGGGTTATTTTTAATAAAAAACATATTTTTTTCAAGATTTGATGCTTCATCACCCCCACACATAGAATAATGATATCGTATGAAATATTTAATAAGGAATTCAGACATGTGAAATAAATAAATGACCAAAGCTAGATTTAATTACCAGCCAATATAAATTTACAATTTCAACATCATCTCCCCACTGTTATCATCCCCCCAAAAGGATCTTGATTCTACTTTCATCATAAGGTTAATTCAATTTTCCTAACTTTACTTAACCTCTAATGTTCACTTATGCATACCTTTCTAAAAAATCATCACTCATCACTCCATGGGATTTTCATGTAAGGTGTTTATCATTACATGGTCATTCAAGTGTCACTATAGGATTGATGAATTTACTTATCTTAATCCTGTGAGTCAAGTATCTTTTCATATCATGAGTGATTTATAGACAGTTTCAGTTTTTTGGGGATATATTGTTTGTATAATTTGAATGTTAAATGGTTCAGGTTAAATGATTAAAATTTTCTAAAATATTAATCCCAATTAATGATATTTAGTTTACTATATATATGGATTCTTCCTTTACTTCATATTCCAAAACTCAACGTAGCACTATAAATTATTTATAGTTAGACCACACCATTCATCATTTCTGTATTAGTTAACATTCCTTTGACTACATCCTCAAGCATGTTTCTTCAACCTTTATTTTATTAATTTACCTATTCACTTAAATGATGGTAGGGAATTTATAATTTCTATAGTAGGTGGGTTACATTCGCATGCTCCTTGAGAATGATATACTCTATAAACTTATATAGTTAAAACATCATAATCAATTTCTCTCTCTTTCCCATTTGAATTATTTCTACTTTATTATATCTAGATCTCTCTTTAGAATCATTTATTGTGGAATATAGGGCCACATACCATCAAATAGAGTTTGAAATAAATAACAAGACTTGAATTATATTAAGAAACATTTTCCACTCATTTCATTATGATATTTAAATCATAACGTCAACACAAAATTTGAAAAAAAAAACACTTGTTTAAATTCAAAACTAGTACATAAAATAGTTTTCCTACGGCCTTTTTTCTTCCCCAACACTTGAATTCAACATAGATCATGAAAAGTCTTATTGGGAAAGGTGGTTAGGGATAATGTGATTGAAATGTGGAAACCTAACAAAGTCATTCATGGTTTATAAGGGATACAATGATTAAATGTAAAGGTAATCTTGAAAATATATATTATTGAACAAAATGGGGCTATAAAATAAAAAAATTACATAATCATGTATAATAAAAAATATTCAATAACTCTAATGTTTTGACTAGATTATATAGAAAGTTATCGATTTCAAGTACTCCCTGGATTACACAAGAAAAATGGACTTGTAATGAATATTCCAAAATTGGTTTATAATATTAACTGTTCAGTGAGGAAAATTGTGGAAAGTATTTCATGGAATGAGATAAAAAAATCAGAAGGTTTTCTATGAATTTCTTTTATTCTTAATTTGAAATAATCTTATAGCAACCTTCATATAAGGTGATTAAATGGATCAAATCTTTTACTAAAAAATGGTATGGATTCAATAATTTTTATGTGTATTCATATTAATCTCACATGTTTTATAAATTAAAACGAATGAAAGAAAAAACATACTAATTAAAAAAGAACATAAAATTTCAAAAAGAAACTAGAAAATTCCCAGACTAAATGTTATAAACTATAAGGTTCCCCCTATACACACTTAAATTATTTACTAACCTCAATGTATTTAATTAAACTAATAATCTAAGATTATTTAATGTAGAATCATAGTAATAAATCTAGTGTTATGGAGAGGTAAATCCTTCAGTGTTTTTATTTATAGATATTTTGGATGAGTGTAAGCTTCTCCACTTATTATTATGGTTGATTTACAAAGAATTACCTTAATCTATTCCCCTTAAAATTGAATGGGTTCTCTTCTCCATCCATCATAATCTTCATAGAACTAATAGGATATACGTGAGTCAATAAAAATAGACCATTCCATATAAAATTAGGATTACCTAGAACTAGCTTTAGTCTTTATTTTTTCCTTCCTCAAATCCATTTTTTTTATTTTCTAAAAATACGGTTTTAGGGTAACCGCTAACTAGCTTGAGTCTTGATTTGTTGATAAACACTTGGTCACTAGGGTGGAATATTATGTGTGGTATTATCTTTTCATGATCGACCATTGTTGTAGAGACCCGAAGCTTGGCTTACATGGACATTACATTACTATTGCGGAATACTTAGTACATAACAAAAACACACACACAAGGATCGTAATAGTTTAGTGTCTTTGGAAACTCGGAATATAATCTTCTAATCCTGGTGAAAGATCTTCAACATCTCCCATAAAGATCATCCTTTTTTTTATACCTAAAACCTTTCTTTATATCCTGGGGAAAATAAAACATAAAAGGGTGAGCTCAAATGCTCAGTAAGGGTAAACAAAAGAAATATCAATCACATCATATACATAAGAACATAGCTTTTGGAAATCTTAACCTGCAAAAGAGCTCATAATATCATAAAATGGGATAAATCATAGAAGTGAAATGTAATCCCAATAATCATAACTTAAAACATGAAACTTTGTGGCATACACACATAATAATAGAGAATCATTTCTTGTTAGTCAAGACTCATTGCCAAGACTATCTTAGTGGACAAAGTCCCTTTCTGAATCGAGTCACCATCGTTCCAGTCCTGTTTCACTGAACTGGTATAACCTACCGTTCCATCCATGTCTATCTCATGAGATATAAAATCTTTACCCAATGAATTGGAGGGAGATATAGGTCCCACCCATCTTATAATGAATCCTTTCTTATGTGTGCCACATAGATCATAAATCATACATCATTGCATAACACATGTAACAAAAATGGGATTCTTGAAACATCATGACATCATAAAACAAATCATATAAGGTAAATGACTTCATAAAAATAATTCCCTCACAACATAATCAATTCAATGTAATAATAGGGATAAAAACAGAACCCTTTATTATCTTAGATGGAAAATAATTTTGATAAAACACTTGAACTCCATTCTTGAGGAAAATATCCGTTCTTCTTCAAAAACACTTTTCTTTTCTTAACATGTCATACAATTATAAACTAAAAGAAGTTGATTAAAAATAAACTTGAAAACTTGTAAATGAAGCTTCTTGGAAATAATGTTTTAAAAATCCATTCAAGCCGTACAAGTAAAAAAAACATTCTTCGTACTTTTGTCAGAAAAGTCAAAAAGTACCTCGTACGAAAAAAACGACAAAAGATTCCTTTCATATTCTTTACTAAAAACTCACCGAAGGGTAAAATTGGATTTAAAATATTGTAAGTGGATGGAAACAATATTTCATATTGAGGTAACATGGATGTGGATGATAAAATACACCCCAGTAAATACCAAAGTATAAACAATCTCGGATAAAAATGAGATTGTGATATTTCCCCTTACCTTAGGTCCGACTTGCTTTGTAAGTGTCCGAACCTCCTGTATAATGATTTAAATCATGTTATTGAATTATTCCAGAATCATATTCATTGTTATTATATCATATATGGTCCACTTATGACTTTATATTACCCGTTATTTTGTAAATTCATGTTAAAGTAGCGTTTTGGGTAAAATCGTCTCATTTGTCATTCGTGTTTTTAACTTGTAATTATTCATATGATTACTTAGATCATGATTAATTAATTCCAGAATATAAAACATGATTTATATATATATATTCAGAATATACATATATAATAAATCAGTAAATGGAAAGAAATACACCATTCATGGAGACGGTAGTCCGTACGTACGCATGAACGCTGTTTTCGTTTCCTTATTGAATTGAATGGAATTAAGTAGATGACATACATATAAATATAAATAATTACAGTATAATTATTATGTCATATATTTCATTATTACTTATTATATATACTTTATAATCATTCATGAATGGTTAATCATTGAGAATGAATCTCATCGCGTCATGGAGACGGTAGTCTGTACGTACGCACGAGCGATGATATCGTTCCCATGGTCGTGGAATTGTGTTGAAGTGTATGTATACTATTTCAGTATCAATATCACTTTATAATAATCATATATAGTTACTCATTAAACCATTATACCCATCCAATTAAGGTGGTGGCGGAAAATAGATTACACCACGGCGTGGAGACGATATTCCGTACGTACGCACCCGCGGTGATTTCCTTTTTCCGTAGGATGGATAGATGGTTAATTAGAGTTTTTTCATATTTATAATAACATATCAGTATATAAGAAATAATGATGTTATTACTTTATCATGAAACAACTAAATAAGAAGAAGTTGAAGAAGAAAGAAATTGAAAAAGATCGGTAATGGATATTACCTCTTTTTGACGCGCCTGTTCTTAACCTCCACTTAAAGAACTAAGGATGGTCTTTTAAGAAGACCAGGACCTCTAGGATGATACTAGGGAAGTGGATAGGAGAAAATGGAAGGGCTTGGCCGAGCTTGATTGCTCAAATTGGTGTGAGGAGGAGGGGGAGGAGGTGCCCTTTTATAAGGGAGGAGAGGGGCACCTTAGGAATATCTCAACATATTATTTTATATTAAAGTCAAAATCGGTTTATAATGGTTACAAAGGGTCTTATTTTGAAGCTAAAGTGGGGATGGGTCGCAATCCTATCAACCAATAGGATTTAGACAAGTTTATGGTATTATTTTAACCTTATCAATTAGATTTAACTCTAAGTTAAATAATTTAACTTTTACCGTGTCTTTTTCTTTTCTCTCACTATATGGTTAATACACTTACTATAACATGTCAAACGAACCCCAAATTGTTTATTATTAATATATATATCCTTATCTAAGTCATTTGGCCGAACCGTAGATTTTTAGGAATAAAATAACAATTAGTAATATAATATTTGATTTAAAAACTATTTTGTGTCAATTTTGACACTATTTGATATATGATTTTTGTGAAAGACATAACAGAATTATATGTTCGAACCGAGTTGATTAAATCAATCTTAATATATCATAGTAACCTAGAAAATTAGTGGAATTCATAAAAAGTCTTAAATTACATTTATTTTGGTATTTATAACATTAATTATGTCAATATTTCATTAATAAGATAATTACTGCACCATCTTTGTGTCATAAATAAATTAAATTATTTGATGTCTAAAAATTACAAATAAAATACCATTATGTAGGAAATAGTTTTATATTTCTAATGAATATTTATAGTCCCATATTAAAAATATTTTAGTAAATAAACATTGATTTTAGCTCTTTTAACTCTTCTTTGAATTAAATAATAATAAATGCCCAAATCTAATCCAAGTGGGACTAAATGATAATATTTTACACTTAAGGTTGTTTTTGGTCGAGATACACTTGTCCAATAGAATTAGAACATGTGTTACGGTAATATTAATATCATTCTTACCCTTAATTACTCTATTTATTTTTAACCGTGGTAAATAAAAGTAAAAAGTTACTATTCACCAAAAATTATTTTCATCTCATTGAACCACATTTTACTTACTGAAATCAACAGTGTCTCTCAGATTTTTGAAATTCCATTCACAGAAGCGGTACAATTATGTTTTATGAAAAATTCAGTTTTTTTAACTACCACTTAGTAGTTTCACTATTCATCAAAAATTGATGTTTTTCAGAACAATGCCAAAATTTCATCCTAAGCTATATTTCATATTCCTAATTCAAAAATGAAGTCTATTTTACCAAATTCATAACATAGAAGTTGCATTAATTAATTTTATAATTAAATCCCGCTGTTAAAACAAATAGCGTGTTTTTAAGAAACAATATCTATCAAAAGATTGACACTTGTTTATGTCTGGTTTAATTGTGAAATTACATCCAATGACCAACATTGTATTAAATTGTAAAAATATATTCTAAATATACTTTAAAACCACTGAAATTAATAATTTATCACTATTAATTATTTTGATTAAAAAAGTTGTTTTTAATTATAATTTAGTAATTTTTACTATTCATCAGAATATGAAAGTTATCCGAAAAGTACCAAAATTTTACCTTAGGCTAAATTCGATACTCCGAATCCAAAAATAAAGTCCATTTTGAAAAATAAAATTTACAAAATTTCAAAAAGTGGTTATTACTATTCATAACAGCTAGTTTTAATAATATTTTAATAGCATATTGTTGTTTAGTGAAACTCGTTATTGCGTACTACACACACTATCGAGGAAGGTCGCGATTGCGTGTAATACAAGGAAAGTCAAAGATGCGTGTTGTGCAAGCTCCTTTTGGTGTAGCGTACAACACAAGACATTAGTGAAATTAAAAAGAATATTTTTCATAAAATCTTGGGCTGTTACATTCTACCCCCCTTAAAATGAATTTCGCCCTCGAAATATGTCGGGGTTATAAATGGTTTACTATTCGAAAGTTTTTTTTAATCGAAACCCACATCGTAAAAAGGATTACCAAAACCAATATTTAAAAACAAAATTATGAAGCTTAACGGTTACCCAAATAAACTAATCACTGGGTTTCCACATAGGTGAAAATATGGATATGGAAGAGAAATCTAACCATCATGTTCTGATGGAGAGTGGTAGAGAACATGGTTATGGAAAAGCCAATAATCACAAATCCATAGATTTGTGATGATATAAGGTACCATCTGATTCATCAGGTATAAGATCACTAGGATAACATTTTTGGTTTTCAAGATCATTTCCCTAAAGTTGAAAATTTGAATTAGAATAAATACTTACTTTATTTTGGTACAATCTCACTGTTGTTCGTGCCTTGAACAATTTCCACTTCATCTCTTAAATAAATGAAGTTGAATCTGTTATTCGTGATGTGTTAGTAGATCATGTGATAGAATGACGGGTCATTCCATCTGTCTTAAACAAAAGGTTAGCAAAAATTATATACATAAGTCGATCTATAGTGAGATTAATCATATATGGTTCCTAAAATGGACTTATACTTCATATATCATACTGCTTAATATAATAAAACTAGTTTCTACTAAACAGGGACTTCCTGTAGGCTAGTGGTAGGCGATAAAGGCCAGTCGCACTTCGGTTGTGGGTTCGATTCCCACAGCCTTGTCTGATGCGATGGGCTGTCGCCCATCCTGCAGGTTGTCCTTTTTCTAAAAATATATTACTATAACATCCCATCAACAATATCAAAAAAACTTCTATCCTTAAACAATACTAACTTATGTCCAACATAATCCATTCCAATCTTTAGGCTTATCCATAATACTGCAGTCCACTCTCATAACATAGTGAAAACGATTACCAGAGATTTAACACCATCGCCGATCCCCATATATTATAAGATATGTTTTGTTGGTCACATTCCAAACATTCAAAGTCCTTAATCATGTATTCTCTTGAATACCTTAGTGAAAACATGAATGCAGTTAAAATTTAACACTTTCCACATACCAAAATCCTCAAAATTCTATATACTCAAACCATGATATCACTTAGTCCTTATATCAATCATGAGATCATGAATACTATTAAACATTTCATTTTATCGTTTTCCCTTCATTATGTGCATAATATCTCAATCACTTTGAATACCACATTAGACCAATACATAAATATTCCAACACTCGATGATACAACATTATTTTGGAATCCCATCACATAAACACTTAATCATTTCACCACATCGTTGTCATATTCAACATTGCCAATAGTGATCGCATGTGACTTCCCTTTGTCCTTTTCCTTAAGTGGTTGCTCATGTTGATCATCACTGACCCTTGGATTAGGGCATTTATTAGCATAATGCCCCATTTCCTTGCACTTGAATCATTGAAGTGTTGGTTGTGTGTTCTCTGCAGTGTTTGCTTTATTCACATCCTTAGAATACCTTTTTCCATTACTTCGACACTCAGCTGCTCGATGACCTTCTTTTCCACACTTAAAACATTTTCTAGTCCCTTTAAGACAATCTCCACCATGCTTTTTTCCACACTTTGAGCATAAGGAAACATTCATCTTCTTTTCACCATTATTCTGAGATTTCTCCTTGAACTCCATCTTTCGTTTCTTGTCAAAACCATGAGATGGATATGTAACACCAACTTCCATTTCTACCTTGATAGCACAACGCACAATTTATTCATAGCTACTGAAGTCTCTTATAGCTAATTCCCTTCGAAGACTTGGTTTTAAGCCACTGAAAAATCGATCAACTTTACTTTCAGGTTGGATGATAATGCCAGATGCATACCTTGGAAGTCTTGTAAAATTTTCTTCGTATATACCAACAGATTCATCATCCTTCTGCTTCATCTCAATAAACTCCTTTTCCATCTTCGTTCGAAGAATACGAGGGAAGTAATTACTGAAAAACAAGTTCTTGAACTCGTCCCATTCCATGGACTCAATTTCATCTCTTGGCCTCGTATTCTTGATAAGATTCCACCATTGATCAGCTTCACCTTCCAAACGATATACTACTAAGATGACTTTATCATGTTCAGTAAATTGAAGAACTGCAAATATCTTTTCAGTGGTACTGATCCATTGTTCAGAAACAAGTGGATCAGAAGACCCACTAAAACAAGGTGGACGTTGCCTCATGAAGGACTCAATAGAATATTGTTCCCTTCTCTGCTCATTTGGAAGTCCAGAATGATTCATATCTTGTGTAAGTATAGCAATAAGATTTTGCACTCCATCTCCCATAACATTTGTTTTTCAGGAGGACAATCATTGCATTGTCCATTGCATTGATCAACACATTTCCTTCGGGTTCCAGCCATCGTCTAAAACCCAAAAAGAATAGTGTGAGAGGCAACAATCATGCTAGGGAAAACAACATAATAAAGGGGGAGTACCTTCAATATCTAACATCTTAAGTTTAATTCTATGATCGTCAGCGTAATTCTAGTAATATAACCTATACGTATACTTAACCTTAGGGACATCCCTAGACATACCTTAGAAATATCTCTAGGGATCTCACTAACGTTTTCGCATCCTAGTTTCCAAAGGTTGACTAAACCTTTCCTCTGATACCAACTGTAGAGACCCGAAGCTTGGCTTACATGGACATTACATTACTTTTGTGGAATACTTAGTAGATAACAAAAACACACACACAAGGATCGTAATAGTTTAGTGTCTTTGGAAACTCGGAATATAATCTTCTAATCCTGGTGAAAGATCTTCAACATCTCCCATAAAGATCTTCCTTTTTTTTATACCTAAAACCTTTCTTTATATCCTGGGGAAAAGAAAACATAAAAGGGTGAGCTCAAATGCTCAGTAAGGGTAAACAAAAGAAATATCAATCACATCATATACATAAGAACATAGCTTTTGGAAATATTAACTTGCAAAAGAGCTCATAATATCATAACATGGGATAAATCATAGAAGTGAAATGTAATCCCAATAATCATAACTTAAAACATGAAACTTTGTGGCATACACACATAATCATAGATAATCATTTCTTGTTAGTCAAGACTCATTTCCAAGACTATCTTAGTGGACAAAGTCCCTTTCTGAATCGAGTCACCCTCGTTCCAGTCCTGTTTCACTGAACCGGTATAACCTACCGTTCCAGCAAAGTCTATCTCATGAGATATAAAATCTTTACCCAATGCATTGGAGGGAGATATAGGTCCCACCAATCTTATAATGAATCCTTTCTTATGTGTGCCACATAGATCATAAATCATACATCATCGCATAACACATGTAACAAAAATGGGATTCTTGAAACATCATGACATCATAAAACAAATCATATAAGGTATATGACTTCATAAAAATAATTCCCTCACAACATAATCAATTCAATGTAATAATAGGGATAAAAACAGAACCCTTTATTATCTTAGATGGAAAATAATTTTGATAAAACACTTGAACTCCATTCTTGAGGAAAATATCCTTTCTTCTTCAAAAACACTTTTCTTTTCTTAACATGTCATACAATTATAAACTAAAAGAAGTTGATTAAAAATAAACTTGAAAACTTGTAAAGGAAGCTTCTTGGAAATAATGTTTTAAAAATCCATTCAAGCCCTATAAGTAAAAAAAACATTGTTCGTACTTTTGTCGGAAAAGTCAAAAAGTACCTCGTACGAAAAAAAACGACAAAAGATTCCTTTCATATTCTTTACTAAAAACTCACCGAAGGGTAAAATTGGATTTAAACTATTGTAAGTGTATGGAAACAATATTACATATTGAGGGAACATGGATGTGGATGATAAAATACACCCCAGTAAATACCAAAGTATAAACAATCTCGGATAAAAATGAGATTGTGATATTTCCCCTTACCTTAGGTCTGACTTGCTTTGTAAGTGTCCGAACCACCTGTATAATGATTTAAATCATGTTATTGAATTATTCGAGAATCATATTAATTGTTATTATATCATATATGGTCCACTTATGACTTTATATTACCCGTTATTTTGTAAATTCATGTTAAAGTAGCGTTTTGGGTAAAATCGTCTCATTTGTCGTTCGTGTTTTTAACTTGTAATTATTCATATGATTACTTAGATCATGATTACTTAATTCCAGAATATAAAACATGATATATATATATATATATATTCAGAATATACATATATAATAAATCAGTAAATGGAAAGAAATACACCATTCATGGAGACGGTAGTCCGTACGTACGCATGAACGCTGTTTTCGTTTCCTTATCGAATTAAATGGAATTAAGTAGATGACATACATATATATATAAATAATTCCAGTATCATTATTATGTAATATATTTCATTAGTACTTATTATATATACTTTATAATCATTCATGAATGGTTAATCATTGAGAATGAATCTCATCACGTCGTGGAGACGGTAGTCCATACGTACGCACGAGCGATGATATCGTTCCCATGGTCGTGGAATTGTGTTGAAGTATATGTATACTATTTCAGTATCAATATCACTTTATAATAATCATATATAGTTACTCATTAAACCATTATACCCATCCAATTAAGGTGGTGGAAGAAAATAGATTACACCACGGCGTGGAGACGGTATTCCGTACGTACGCACGCGCGGTGATTTCCTTTTTCCGTAGGATGGATAGAAGATTAATTAGAGTTGTTTCATATTTATAATAACATATCAGTATATAAGAAATACTGATGTTATTACTTTATCATGAAACAACTAAAGAAGAAGAAGTTGAAGAAGAAAGAAATTGAAAAAAATCGGTAATGGATATTACCTCTTTTTGACGCGCCTTTTCTTAACCTCCACTTAAAGAACTAAGGATGGTCTTTGAAGAAGACCAGGACCTCTAGGATGATACTAGGGAAGTGGAGAGGAGAAAATGGTAGGAGTTGGCCGAGCTTGAGTTCTCAAATTGGTGTGAGGAGGAGGGGGAGGAGGTGCCCTTTTATAAGGGAGGAGAGGGGCACCTTAGGAATATCTCAAAATATTATTTTATATTAAAGTCAAAATCAGTTTATAATGGTTCCAAAGGGTCTTATTTCGAAGCTAAAGTGGGGATGGGTCGAACTCCTATCAACCAATAGGATTTAGACAAGTTTAGGGTATTATTTTAACCTTATCAATTAGATTTAACTCTAAGTTAAATAATTTAACTTTTACCGTGTCTTTTTGTTTTCTTTCACTATATGGTTAATACACTTACTATAACATGCCAAACGAACCCCAAATTGTTTATTATTAATATATAAATCCTTATCTAAGTCATTTGGCAGAACCTTAGATTTTTAGGAATAAAATTACAATTAGTAATATAATATTTGATTTAACAACTATTTTGTGTCAATTTTGACACTATTTGATATATGATTTTTGTGAAAGTCATAACAGAATTATATGTTCGAACCAAGTTGATTAAATCAACAATAATATATCATAGTAACCTATAAAATTAGTGGAATTCATAAAAAGTCTTAAATTACATTTATTTTGGTATTTATAACATCAATTATGTCAATATTTCATTAATAAGATAATTACTGCATCATCTTTGTATCAAAAATAAATTAAATTATTTGATGTCTAAAAATTACAAATAAAATGCCATTATGTAGGAAAGCGTTTTATATTTATAATTAATATTTATAGTCGAATTTATCTTATTTATAATCCCATATTAAAAATATTTTAGTAAATAAACATTGATTTTAGCTCTTTTAACTCTTCTTTGAATTAAATAATAATAAATGTCCTAATCTAATCCAAGTGGGCCTAAATGATAATATTTTACACTTAAGGTTGTTTTTGGTCGAGATACACTTGTCCAATAGAATTAGGACATGTGTTAGGGTAATATTAATATCATTCTTACCCTTAATTACCCTATTTACTTTTAACCGTGGTAAATAAAAGTAAAAAGTTACTATTCACCAAAAATTATTTTCATCTCATTGAACCACATTTTACTTACTGACATCAACCGTGTCTCTCAGATTTTTGAAATTCCATTCACAGAAGCGGTAAAATTAAGTTTTATGAAAAATTCAGTTTTTTTAACTACCACTTAGTAGTTTCACTATTCATCAAAAATTGATGTTTTTCAGAACAATGCCAAAATTTCACCCTAAGCTATATTTCATATTCCGAATTCAAAAATGAAGTCTATTTTACCAAATTCATAACATAGAAGTTTCATTAATTAATTTTATAATTAAATCTCGCTGTTAAAACAAATAGCGTGTTTTTAAGAAACAATATCTATCAAAAGATTGACACTTGTTTATGTCTGGTTTAAATGTGAAATTACATACAATGACCAACTTTGTATTAAATTGTAAAAATATATTCTAAATATAATTTAAAACCACTCAAATTAATAATTTATCTCTATTAATTAATTTGATTAAAAAAGTTTTTTTAATTATAATTTAGTAATTTTCACTATTCATCAGAATATGAAAGTTATCCGAAAAGTACCAAAATTTCACCTTAGGCTAAATTCGATACTCCGAATCCAAAAATAAAGTCCATTTTAAAAAATAAAATTTACAAAATATCAAAAAGTGGTTATTACTATTCATAATAGCTAGTTTTAATAATATTTTAATAGCATATTGCTGTTTAGTGAAACTCGTTATTGCGTACTACACACACTATCGAGGAAGGTCGTGATTGCGTGTAATACAAGGCAAGTCAAGGATGCGTGTTGTGCAAGCTCCTTTTGGTGTAGTGTACAACACAAGACATTAGTGAAATTAAAAAGAATAATTTTCATAAATTCTTGGGCTGTTACAATTGTATTTTAATTTTAGATTATATAATTTTCAAAAAATTCTATTCTAATTTATAACCATTATTGTAGAAATAATTTTCCATATTTTTTACCTCCTTACATGTTCTAATTCAATTCCATGATATCCGAGTATTCCTTATGCTCAAACTACATAGGTAGGTGAAATAATGTTCTATATATTAATCTATAAGGTCTTGTTACTAATATTATTTTTATATTTTTCTATAAGGATATAAGGCTTCTTCAAATATTTGGATCCATTCCACTATATTTTGTTTTATTGTATTTTGCATAATTCCTTTTATTTCCCATTTGGAAACTTTAGTTTGGATATTTTTTTGTAATAGTAGGGTGTAGTTGTCTTATGATGTCCTCCATGCTTCCATAGGAGAGCCTCCAATATTTTATTGAAAAATCGGATCCCTTGGTAACTTATTATTTCTTTTGTAACTCCAAATCTACAAAATATATCACATCTAACAAAATCACCCACAAATTTGGAATTATCAGTTTTGGTGGCTTTGACTTCTACCCATTTAGAAACATAATCTAGAGAATGATTAAAGAAATATTATAAATAAAATGGGAAATAGTTCCTTAAATTCTATCCCCTATACATTAAAAATTTCGCAATAGATAATGTGTATTTGATGAATCTCATTTCTTTTTTAAACATTTCCATAAAATTGGATTTTTTGACACTTTTTATAGTATTAATGTGAATATTTAAACAAAGTAGGCTAATAAATACAATATTTACAAAAATTATTACAGTTCTATGCGGTCCAAAGTGGCATCTGTAATCTAGTACCTGATAATATTCAAAAATTGATTTAATTTCATTTATAGAAAAACATCTCCTTGTTACTTGGTCATGTATAATTTTGAAAGGAATGAATCGTCCCAAATAAAAAATTTGGATTCATATTTTAGTTTTAGTTTTTGATGGGAGTGAAAATGAGATGGTACTTGTGATGTATCGAATAATTTACAATATATGCATACCATGGTATTTCCCCTTCTTATATGTAAAGCTGTTCTCCAAGAATGTGTTCGTTCAATGGATTTTGTTCTAGAATTTATACTTTAGAAATGTTTGTCAGTATTCATAGGTGTCCATACACCTAATTTTCATCTTTATTTTATATTTAGTATCTAATATTAATTTTTATTGAATAATTATTCATCTTACATGTATGGGTTTTATATATTCCTTTTTTATTATGTATCTAGGGGCCTCATGGTCCGAAAATATGGTGTCATTAGTTCCATGAAAATATTCTCTAAGATTTTATAAAGAAAAAACAATAGTAAGTACCTCTTTTTTGGGTGGTTTAGTTGAGGATGGAAATATCCAGTGTTCTTTAGGAACAAGAAATGACTTATTTTTTCCCTTAATTCTTTGGGAAATAACTATTCCCCGAAAATGGTTTGAAGAATCACTTGGTAGTTTGAATGGATGTTTCCAATTGGATGGAAGAATTTTTAGTGGGGTAATTAATCTCATATTTAGTTCATCAAATTATTCTCTATATTCATCCTTAAATAAAAAATATCATCTTTTCAAATTCTCCAATAAATATGAATTATTATATGTCTAATATAATTTATAAAGAATTATTCATGAACTAATAAATATCTATCATGTTTAACATCTGTTAGATATGTCAAATAACTTATTACTTAAATTTTAGTTATATATACATCAATTCCTTTTTTTGAAATAATATTCCCTAAGATTATTCATCTTTTAAACATGAAATTACACTTTTCAAAATTTAAAACCATTTTTTTTGTCAACACACGTTTTAAAATGTTTTATATATTTCATAAATATAGATAAAAAATTTCAAAAAAACATTAAAGTCATCTACGAACTCCTTTAGGAATTCATCAATGTGATATAAAAAGATACATATGTAAAGGGGACATTAATTTCCCAAATGTAATACTTTTATAGGAATGTGTGCAAAAAGGGCAAGTGAGCATTGTCATTTATTTGTCTTATGGGGAAATGGGCACATAAAATATCCTAAAAGACATATAAGAAGTAGTAATTAGTTATTAATGCCATCATTTTAAACATCTAGTTAATTAATGGAATAATTAAGTGATATTTTGTAGTGACATTGTTCATATTAATATATTCAACACACACCCTCCTATTATTTTGAATTTTAATAGGGAACAATTCATTTTTATGATTTCTCACCATAGTGAGGCCAAATATCTTTGGTACTACATTGATGAGGTTGATCCGTTAATAGTAATATATTGGTTAAACCATTAGTAACACAAAAATATTCTCTTTTTCTTTTTTACTACCTCTATTATGGGGTTATAGAGCCTTCTTCAATTCCATCTAACTGGTCTAAAATATAATTCAAGAAAAATCCTATGTGAGAATTACAGTGACCCATTATTTACATACAATGATATTACTTCATAATTGATGTATATTTATTACAAAATATAACAAAAACTATAACAGGATTGTATAGGTAGAGTGTCTTTAGAAACTGGGAAACATAAACAACTGTTAATTAAACATCTACATTGTCTCCCATTTATTTCATCGTAAATGGACTCCTTTTTGGAATATCATACTTAATACTCTTCTTCCAAACCTAGGGAAAAGAAGCATATGAATCGGTGAGCTCAAATTCTTATTAAGGGTAAAAAACATAATTATCAATCATATCATATTCATAAGAACATAACTTTTGAAAATCTTATTCGGCATATAAGAGATTATAATATCATGTCATTGGATAAATCATAGAAGTTTAATGTAATCCACATAATCATATCATAATAATTGAAACTTTTTTTCATACACACATAAGCATAGAAAATCATTTCATATCAGTCAACTCTCATTTCCAAGACCATCGTAGCAGAAAAAGTCCATTACTGAACCGAGTTCACTCCTCATTCCAGCCCTGTATTACTGAACCTAATTTACTTGTCGTTCCAGCCATGTATATCTAATGAGATATAAATATTTTCCCAATTAATTGGAAGGATATATAGGTCTCACCCATCTCATAATGAAATCATTATTATGTGTTCCATAAAAACATAAATCATATATCATAGCATAACCCATGTAATAAAATGGTATTCCAAAACATCATGCCATCATAACATAATCCATAAAAGATAAATAGACTTCATAAAAATAATTCCATCATAATTTAATCAAACAAAAGTTGTAATAGGGATAGAAACTTAACCCTATGTCATCTTATATGGAAAATATTTTTGATAAAACACTTGAACTTACTAATTGGTGAAAATATCCTTTCTTATTCTTAAAAAAACATTTTTTTTCTCAATATGTCGTTCAATTTTCAATGAAAATAAGGTTATTGGAAATTAACTTGAAATCTTGTAAAGTAATCTTCATTTAAATAATACTTTATGAAAGCATAAAAATCCATTCATGCCGTATAAGTTAAAAAAACATTCTCCTTGTTCTTTTTACAGAAAAGTCAAAAAGTTCCTTATATAGTAAACAAAATATTCCTCCCATACCATCTAGTAAAAGTTAAATATAGGTAACAGGGAAATTAAACAAACATGAAAGAATATTAAATATTTTATGAAATTCATTTATAAAAAATGGACATGTATGATAAATGTAATCCCAATAAATACTTACGTACAAACAATCCAAGATAAAAAAAGAGATTTCCAAAGTTATCCCTTACCTTTGGTCTGATATGATTTTTATGTATTAGAACATCCTATATAATGATTAAAATAAGGATACTAATTTATTCCATATTAATAATTATTTTTATGATAACATTTATGATTATATTTTCATCTGTTTATTAGTAACATCAAATTGTTACTCGTTATTCTGGTATTTACTGCTTTGTGTTCTTATGAATGTTTTGTCGAATAAGTTTTTATTCCTCCTTTTAGGTTATAGTTATATCACTTACATCAGGGTATTTGTATAATATAGATCACATTTATTCATTCAATTCATTTATATAATCATGATTTAATGATGATTATGTATAACGAATCATTTCACACCGTGGAGACGGAAATCCGTACGTAGGCCCGAGCGACGATATCATTCTAATAATTATTGTGTGGTATTTAATTGGATGGTTTATAGTATCTATGAATAAGTACCATGTTATATTAATCAAATATAGTTATTATTTCTACCATTATACCCATCCAAATAAGGTGATGGTGTAAAACAGAATACACCACAACGTGGAGACGGTTTGTCAAACATTCACACGTGCATTGATTTTGTTTTTTGTAGGATGGATAGAAGATGAAATTCAGCTGTTTAATATTTATAATAAAATATTATTATTTTA
Organism: Viscum album; assembly: GCA_963277665.1. Classification (NCBI taxonomy): domain Eukaryota; kingdom Viridiplantae; phylum Streptophyta; class Magnoliopsida; order Santalales; family Viscaceae; genus Viscum; species Viscum album. The sequence continues at coordinate 1,610,913,919 of OY728158.1, forward strand.
GTGATTCTTTTGTTATTAATTTATAATTAAACAATTATATAAGAGGATGTATAAGGAGAAATAAATTTGAACAAATGAGTAAAAGATATTACCTCTTCCTCAACGTGCCTCTTTTAAATCTCTTATTAGGGATCCAGAGATTGTCTTTTGAGAAGACCAAAACATATATAATGTAACTTGAGAAGTTTATAAGAAAAATGGTCAGGGGTTCTCTGAGTTTTATATCTAAAAATGGAGTGAAGTGGATGGGGAGGAGGTGCCCTTTTATAAGAGAGGAGAGGGGCACTTTAGGAGACTCACATAATATTAATTTATTAGAAATTAAATTTAAACTAAAAATATTCCAAAATTTATTTAATTAGAACATATGATTATTTTGGTTAGAATATCCATCATCCAATATTTTTATACATGTTTTGAATATATTTTTTATCCTTATCCTTTTGGTTTAACCCTTATTTTACCTTTTTAATCTTACCATGAAATCATGTTATTTACACCTTGTGGGTTAGTTTAATTACCATATCATGTAAAATTACCCCAAAAAGTTATTTATGACATATGTGGACTTATTTTAACAATTGGGATGAATAGTAGATTTTTATGAATTTAATATGATTTAATAAAATATTTTCTGTTTTAAGTTATAAATTTGTCAATTTTAAACACTATTCATATGTGACTTTTTAAAAATCCATAAAAATTTTATTACATGAAAAATAAGACATTAAATCAAAGATAATATGTCAATATAATCCATAAAATTCATTTATGACGTCAAAATAACCAAATTATATTTGTTTCAATATTTATAAATTCATTTGTTTGAGTCTTTCGTTAATGAGGTAATCACTACATCATCTTTGTGTCATAAATAACACTATATATATATAGTCTCAAAAAAATATAAATAAAATGCCATGATATATAAAATCTTTTTATTTTCTTAATGACTATTTATAAGCATAGATATCTATTATATAACCCTGGATTAAAATATATTTTGTAAAATATATATGTTAAGGTTATAATTACCTTTACTTTAAATTAATTCTTATAAAATGCCATGTTCACATCCATGTGAATCCGTAGGGTCCCAAAATCGATCCAAGGATTCCAATGGTCAGAAATATATCCAAAAATTGTTTTAAGACTCATTTTATGGTAGTTTTATTTTATTAAATTATTTTTTACCCTTATTTACCAAATTTACCCTTTAACCATGGTAAAAAAAAATTAGTGAGTTACTATTCATAATGTCAAAAAATAAAGGTACCTATTCAAAAAATTTGGATCTTCTGATTTGAAATATGGAATCTATTTTTCCAAATTCAAAACACAGAAGTTGCAGTAATTAATTTAAAATTATTCCCATTGTTGAATTGAGAAAACGAGTTTTAAAAGTTAAAACATTGCAAAAGATTAAAATGTTTTTACCTATGATTTCAATGTAAAAATAATGATATTGACATATATTATATTAAATGGTAAAAATATATTCTATTTATACTTTAAAACCATTTAATATTATAACTTTACCATACAAATTATCTCGATGAAAAAGTTGTTTTTAATTAGAAGTTACCGTATTTTTACTATTCATCAAAACATGAAAGTTATCAAAAAAATATCAGAAATTTATCCAAAGAAAATTTTTATATCCTGCTTAAAAATAACATTTTTATGTCATCATATAGAAATTACTAAATTATCAAAATCTTAATTTAAAATTTGGGTCGTCATTCGAAGGTGAAAAATTAACCTTTTAATAAAAATTGGTTCGTATACATGAAATATGGTTCTGTTAATACCCTATAACTAAAATATCAATTGGATGAAAATATTTTATTATGTATATACAACATAAATCTCATTAATGTCATTACCAAGTGTAATTAACCCAAAAAATACAAGTATTTAATTGATTTATATTTTTCATAAATAATTAATAGCCGATGAACTCATAATTCATTTTAATAAGTCAGTTATAATTATTACTGCAACCCTAATGACTTGGATATAATGGTAATTTTATAATAAGGTAATCTCACGGTTCATTTAAACTCTTAATTTCATGTAGAGAAAGCTACTAAAGAAAAAAAAATATTTAAAAAAATATTTCATAAAAACATACAGGTGTTACATTCTAACCCCCTTAAACTGAATTTCGCCCTTGAAATTCATCACTTGGAAATAAAAAGATGAGGATAACTCTCCCTCACCATATCCTCAAGTTCCCATTTAGCTTCTTCAAAATTTTGGTTCCTCCATAAAACATTAACCAAGCGAGTCTTCTGGTTTCGTATAACTTTTTAGCTACGATCCAAAATCTATATCAGTTGTTCGTCATAAGAATGATCTTGCTCCAGCGGTAAGTCTTCTGAGATTAGTACTTGTGAAGTATTGGGTATGTAATTTCTCAAGAGATATACATGGAAAACATCATGAACTTGAGAGAGATTCGGTGAAAGCTCCAATCGGTAAGCTAACTTCCCAATATGATCTAGTATTTCAAAAGGAATAATATACATAGGTCTAAGCTTACCCTTATTTCCAAATCTCTTTACTATCTTCTAGGGAGATAATCATAAGAAAACATTATCTCCCACTTCAAACTCTAGGTCTTTTCTTCGACTATTAGCAAACCTTTTTTTTCGACTCCTAGCTGCTCATATGTGTTGCTGAAAAGATATAACATTTTCTATCATTTTGTCAACAAGATCAGGTCCTAATAGGTTTCTTCACCCAACATCATCCCAGCAAGTTGTAGTTATTCAATTCTTTCTGTAACACCCCAAGATTTCATAGTATGTTATTTCTTCAAAATAATTCAATAACTTGCACTACACGCAACACCGAGTTCAATTGCACCATGACTTACCAAAAAAAAGCCATTAAAAGAGGTCATGAATATTATTAACTAAATTTTAAACTTTATATAATCCTTATAATTTTAGAATCCATATTATGAGTTTCTTAGTCATAATGCAAGAACAAATTCATTTTCAGTATTGCACTTTTATCAACTTTTGATAGTGAAACCTTTTTAAATACAATATTTTAAACTTTTGGACTAAATGAAGACATCAAAAAATTTAAAATGAAACATCCCAAGCTTCCACAGTACGCTTTCCTTTGAATAAAACAGTAGCGTGTGTTGTACGCAACTTCGAGTTTTAACACACACCACAACCAATCAAACTGGCCGTTATGAATAGTAATACCTAAATTTTGAAATAATATATATTTTATATTTTGAAATGGAATTCATTTTTGGATTCGAAATATCGAATTTAGCCTAAGGTGAAATTTTGGTACTTTTCGGATAACTTTCATATTTTGATGAATAGTGAAAATTACTAAATTTTAATTAAAAACAACTTTTTTAATAAAAATAATTAATAGTGATAAATTATGAATTTGAGTGGTTTTAAAGTATATTTAGAATATATTTTTATAATTTAATATAATGTTGGTCATTAGACATAATTTTACAATTAAACCGAACATAAACAAGTGTCAATCTTTTGATAGTTATTATCTCTTAAAAACACGCTTTTTGTTTTGACAGCGGGAGTTAATTTTAAATTAATTTCTGCCACTTCTGTGTTTTGAATTTAGAAAAATGGATTCCATATTTGGAATCAGGATTTTCAAATTGTGTAAATAGGTAACTTTTATTTTTATACATTTTGAATAATTACTGCGGTAAATATTTTATTTACCATGGTTAAGGGTAAATCCGGTAAATAAGGGTTAAAAAAATAATATTATAATAATACTAAATTACCCTAAAACGTGTCTTAACCCTATTGGTTGATATATGGTCGACCATGGGCATTTTTGGGTCTATTTTGGGACCCCATGGATCCACTTGTAAGTGATAATGACACTTTATTTTAATTTAGTTAAAATGAATACAAAAATGACACAAGCATATATCTTTTAGAACAACAATTGTTACATAGGGTTATATATGTTGGATTTTAGATTATAAATATTCATTAGAAATCTAAAACGATTTCATACATAATGATATTTTATTTATAATTTTTAGACATTAAATAATTTATTTTATTTATGACACAATGATGATGCAGTAATTAATATAATAGTGAAAAATTAAAATAATTGATATTATAAATACCCAAATAAATATAATATGAAACTTTTAATGAATTTAACTAATTTTCTAGGATAATATGATATATTAGGATTGATTAAATTGACTTTGTTCGAAGTAATCAATCTGTTATGAGTTTCACAAAAATCAACTATTGAATAGTGTCAAAATTGACATAAAAGAGTTCTTAAAACAAATATTATATTATTAATTGATATTAAATTCCTAAAAATCTAAGGTTCGTCCAAGAGACTTATATCATGATAGGTTCATCATTAATGTACCACTTGGGGGTCTCTTGGATGTATATAGTAAGTTTATTAACCATATTATATAAAAATACAAAGAGACATTGTAAAAGTGAAACTAATTAACTTAGAGTTAATACTTAAAGATAAGGTTAATATAAGTACCCAAACCTGTCTAAATTCTATTGGTTGAGTGGTTTTCGACCTATCCCCACCTTAACCATTGAATAATCAACTTTGGAGCCATTAGAAACCGAATATGAATTTATTATAAATTAATATTTCTAGCTTTTCCAAAGGTGCCCCTCACCCCTCTTATAAAAGGGCACTCCTCCTTCTCATTTCTTCACACCTTCAAAGTCTTTTGGTTCGGCCAAACTCTACCCAACTACTCTCCCAACATCCCTCACTACAACCTAGAGGCCTTAGTTTGATCAGAAAGCCAACCTAAGGAGCCCTTTTGATCAAATCAATAGGAAGAACCCGAAGAAGAGGTAATGATTTCACCACCCTTCTCCAAGTTCATTTCTTCTTCCAATTCTTCTTCCTTTGTTGTTACCATTATAAAATAATAACTCCAGTATCATATATATTCTGTGATGTTATTATAAATATGGTACAACCATATTCAGTATTCTATCCACCCTTTGAATGACATGTCACCATACGTGCGTACGTACGGCTTACCGTCTCCACGTCGTGGTGTAATTGTTATTCAATATATTATTATTTGGATGGGTATAATAATGATATGTAACTTATGTAAATAATAAATATAACATGTTAATGATTCTGTATATATTATATAACAACCATTTATATATTATTTTAATAACAAAAGAATGATATTGTCGCTCGTGCGTACGTACGGACTACCGTCTCCACGAACGCGATAAGATTTATCTCCATCGTATCCATTCAAGTATAATTATCATTTTATGATTTAAAAATGATGTTTAAGGACTTGATATCATTCTGTATATGTATAATATACAACCTATCCATTACAAACATGTCTTACGTAACAAAACATATAAAAGAAAACGAGTAAGTTAACACCCGAAACGACGATAATTCTAAGATATTATTAACAAACCAATGTTAAAAGATCATATATGATATCATATTAATATATATGATTCTTGTATAATTTAATAACAACTATTTCACTATTATACAGGAGGTTAACCTACCCCAACCAAGGAAAAGTACAAGGTAAGGGTTATTTCACAATCTCTTCATTATCCGAGGTTGTTTATACGTAATAATCTACTGGGATTTCTTTATCATCCACATCCATGTTTCTTCGAAATGTATTTCAAAACATATTTATTATTTACAAGAATATGGGTTAAAGTCATTTATACCCTTTTTGACTTTTTATAAGAGGTTTATAAAGGAATCTTTCCGTCATTTTCAAAACAAGGTCCTTTTTAACCTTTTCGACAGAATTAAGGTAAGAATGTTTTTTTAACTTATACGGCTAGTGCAGTTATTTTCTGCCGTTATAAAATCTTCAAAGTTTTCCTTACAAGCTTATAAGAATATTTTCAAGAAAATGTTTTATTTTATATGGCTCTTAAATGATTTCAAAAATAGAAAGAGATATTTCTCTAAAAAGTGTTTTGATTTCATCTATGTCAACATCCTTTGACGGATTTTACGCTTATTTGAAGTTGATTTATTATGATACAAAACTTCTATATTGTATTGAAGGTTTTGTGATATGTTTGACTGTAGATGTGCTATTTTTATACCATTCATAGTTTATGGTGAAATTATTGACATTTCGTATGCTAGTTTTAATACGAATGTTTATGTTATGTTTAAACTTTTCATATGGGAATGCATTGGACTTAATAAGTGACGGGTGGAGCCCGCTATAGCTCCTCGATGCATCGGTAGGTCTCATGAGACAAACTAGTGTCTTGGCACAAGGCCTTGACAAAATCTTATTTGTAGTCTTGGCACGAGGCCTTGGCTATGTGGTTATGATAGTCTGGCATTATGCATTCCAACATTATGAAAGTGGTTATTGATTTTTGCATGTGATTATTTGATTAGTAGAATATCCATGTGAATAAGTAAATGGCATTATTTCATTTTATTTATGCCATACCATGTTGAAAGTTCATGTTTGAAAGGATTTTGTTTTAGTTATACATTGCCTTAAAAGTTTATTCTTATTTATGAAAGTTTCCGCTATATTGTTATCCTTACTGGGCATTTGAGCTCACCCCTTTTCTATGTTTTATTTTTCCCAGGAAGTGAAGAAGTAAGTTATGAATGACCTGCAGGGATATTATGTGGGGATATGAGTGTGGATTATGGAGACAATATGTTGTTGTAGTAGTTTTTGTTTAATGATGTAATGTAAAACTTATGAATATATCTAGTGTTTCCAAGGCTACTAAACCAATCGGTCTTTCGAGATTTGATCTTTCTTGTGATCATGCCAATGTTATTTAATAATGCACCGACTCTGGGTAACTAGGGTCGGGGCGTTACAGTTGGTATCAGAGGAAGTTTAGTACAAACCTTGGAAGCTAGATTTAGATAAACTCTGATTAGAGCACGTAGACCTAAGATGAACTTTGAGGATTAGTATAGAAGAACTTCCTAGAATTTTGGTATTGTAGAGATTTTGTGAGTTTTCCGAGCAATACATCCCTGTCTGGATACGAGCAGGTAGAGGCGGCTCTGGCACAGATGTACCTAGGGGTAAAACCCGAAAACACCGCTTTGAGCTAGACTCGAACGGGAACTGGTGCACGACAACGGGCCTTGCTGCACTCTTGGTTACGACACTCCCGGGGGATATGCTTAGGATAACTCTAATTTTCTTTACAAATCATTATGAAGGGTTTATGAGTATATACATCCTCAAAGAATACATTTTTATGATTATGGATTATATCCATAAATATTTCAATTTATGTTAAGTGTTTTATAAGTATGATATTATGTATTTTGATTCATAAACTAATCTAGTGTATGCCATTGTTTAGAAATGGCGCCCAGTAGAAGGAATGAGAACTCCAGAAATGCACATGATCCAAAGAGAAGGAAGGACCATATCTTTCATGGTCTTAAGCTAGAATTTATAAGAGAAATAGTCTCCCAAGTATTATCATCATATGAAGAAATAATATCATGTGTTGATAAGATAAGTAAAGAGTTTACTGAGTCCTATGGCTTTGAAGGGAAGCAAGAGAAGAAAAGGATGGAAGAGAGAAAGATGGATAAAGCGAAGAGGGAAAAGAATAATTTTCCCATATGTGGTAACTGTGGAAAGAAACACCCTGGAACTTGCCTGAAAGGAATGGGAGTTTGTTATTAGTGCGGAGAAAAAGGGCACAAAGTACGTGACTGCAAGGGTAAGAAAATGGTTTTAAGTGTACAATGCTTCATTTGCAAGGAGTTTGGACACTACGCGAACCTATGTCCCAGTCATCATACTATGCCACAAATGATGTTATTGGATAATAATCAAGTTATGATACTACCACAGATGAAGAGGAATGATTTGAGTTCTTAAGTTGATTATGTCAATTGAGTGTTGTATCATCAATGTACTTGTTATAATAATTATGGAGTATATAAGGATTGTACTACAGTACTATTTCATTAAGGACTTGAGATTGTGTGGAACAAAGAAAAGTGACTCAATAGCAGGATAAATTTTTGGAAAATATATGGTTGAGAGAATGATAAACCATAATATAGTTCTGATACCGAGATAGTGATTTTCGAATAATACATGATTATTTTGGAAAAATTATATTGGATATTCTTGACTACCTTGGAACTGATTAATGATTTGTATATTCCATCATTGTTGGGGTTTAAAACATTTTTGGATTGATGAAGTATATCAAGCATTCTATATGGAATAAGGGAGCATGAATGTAATCAATAAGGAATATGGTAATACATGATGAAGGTATTCATATGCTATTACGGGGTAAAAAGGATCTATATTATGTTTACCTTCCTTATAAATGTTAGACTGTGAGTTTGGACAGAAGTATTTTGGATAGTTCTAGTTTGGATTATTTTGGATTGCCATAAAAGGACAACCCGGAGGTCGGGCGGCAACCCGTCGCGTCCGGCAAGGCTGTGAGACTTGAACCCGCAACCGAAGGGCGACAAGGGTGTATCACCTACCACTGGCCCATGAGATGTCCTGGATTAAATAATGTAGTTTTTATTAAAAGATCATGTAGATGAATTATAAATTCGTTTATTTTGGAACCCTATACGAATAGTGTAAATAGAAATTTTTTTACATTCTATTATCTTTTAGAGTGAAAGATGAGTTTGTGGTAGAAATTTATTAATGAATAAAGCTCTAATTATAAAGTAAGTATATCTCCTTATGATCTTAGCCAATCTCATAAATAAATTCCTCAATATTAAGAAAAGCAACTTTGAACAAAAATGTTTTCCTAGATGGTACCTTAAATCATCACTAATTTATGGCTTTGGGATTGTTGGCCTTTTTATAGCCATGTTCTCTACCACTCTCCATCAGATAATTGATGGTTAGATTTTTCTTCCATATTCATATTTTCCTACATGGAACCCTAGTATGTGTTATTTTCGGTAATCTTCATACTTTCGACTCTTTATTTTAAATAGAGGCCTCATTAATTCATTTTTCGATGTGGGATTTCAACTAGGATATTTTGAAATGTCAAAAACGTGTTATCCTAATACCCTATGTTTTGTGGAACCGATGGTATTTCAAATCATCATAGATTGATGAATTTAAGGACCTCAATTTTATACTTGTTTGTGATTGATGACCTCAATCACTACCTATAAATATTTACGTTTTTCCTCCAATTATATGTCTCTAATTGCCACCAATGTTCTCCTAATCGAGATCATAATTTGGTGGTGACCCTTTGATTTCTCTTTTCCTCATATTAAGACTAAATTTTAGTAACCCAATTTCCGATGTGGGTTTTCCCACAAATATATTTTCTACTTTCAACCTTTTATTTTCAAAGAACAATATCAAATTGCGAGGACGCAATTTATTGAAGGAGGGGAGAATGTAACACCCCAAGATTTCATAGTATGTTATTTCTTCAAAATAATTCAATAACTTGCACTACACGCAACACCGAGTTCAATTGCACCATGACTTACCAAAAAAAAGCCATTAAAAGAGGTCATGAATATTATTAACTAAATTTTAAACTTTATATAATCCTTATAATTTTAGAATCCATATTATGAGTTTCTTAGTCATAATGCAAGAACAGATTCATTTTCAATATTGCACTTTTATCAACTTTTGATAGTGAAACCTTTTTAAATACAATATTTTAAACTTTTTGACTAAATGAAGACATCAAAAAATTTAAAATGAAACATCCCAAGCTTCCACAGTACGCTTTCCTTTGAATAAAACAGTAGCGTGTGTTGTACGCAACTTCGAGTTTTAACACACACCACAACCAATCAAACTGGCCGTTATGAATAGTAATACCTAAATTTTGAAATAATATATATTTTATATTTTGAAATGGAATTCATTTTTGGATTCGAAATATCGAATTTAGCCTAAGGTGAAATTTTGGTACTTTTCGGATAACTTTCATATTTTGATGAATAGTGAAAATTACTAAATTTTAATTAAAAACAACTTTTTTAATAAAAATAATTAATAGTGATAAATTATGAATTTGAGTGGTTTTAAAGTATATTTAGAATATATTTTTATAATTTAATATAATGTTGGTCATTAGACATAATTTTACAATTAAACCGAACATAAACAAGTGTCAATCTTTTGATAGTTATTATCTCTTAAAAACACGCTTTTTGTTTTGACAGCGGGAGTTAATTTTAAATTAATTTCTGCCACTTCTGTGTTTTGAATTTAGTAAAATGGATTCCATATTTGGAATCAGGATGTTCAAATTGTGTAAATAGGTAACTTTTATTTTTATACATTTTGAATAATTACTGCGGTAAATATTTTATTTACCATGGTTAAGGGTAAATCCGGTAAATAATGGTTAAAAAAATAATATTATAATAATACTAAATTACCCTAAAACGTGTCTTAACCCTATTGGTTGATATATGGTCGACCATGGGCATCTTTGGGTCTATTTTGGGACCCCATGGATCCACTTGTAAGTGATAATGACACTTTATTTTAATTTAGTTAAAATGAATACAAAAATGACAGAAGCATATATCTTTTAGAACAACAATTGTTACATAGGGTTATATATGTTGGATTTTAGATTATAAATATTCATTAGAAATCTAAAACGATTTCCTACATAATGATATTTTATTTATAATTTTTAGACATTAAATAATTTATTTTATTTATGACACAATGATGATACAGTAATTAATATAATAGTGAAAAATTAAAATAATTGATATTATAAATACCCAAATAAATATAATATGAAACTTTTAATGAATTTAACTAATTTTCTAGGATAATATGATATATTAGGATTGATTTAATTGACTTTTTTCGAAGTAATCAATCTGTTATGAGTTTCACAAAAATCAACTATTGAATAGTGTCAAAATTGACATAAAAGAGTTCTTAAAACAAATATTATATTATTAATTGATATTAAATTCCTAAAAATCTAAGGTTCGGCCAAGAGACTTATATCATGATAGGTTCATCATTAATGTACCACTTGGGGGTCGCTTGGATGTATATAGTATGTTTATTAACCATATTATATAAAAATACAAAGAGACATTGTAAAAGTGAAACTAATTAACTTAGAGTTAATACTTAAAGATAAGGTTAATATAAGTACCCAAACCTGTCTAAATTCTATTGGTTGAGTGGTTTTAGACCTATCCCCACCTTAACCTTTTAATAATCAACTTTGGAGCCATTAGAAACCGAATATGAATTTATTATAAATTAATATTTCTAGCTTTTCCAAAGGTGCCCCTCACCCCTCTTATAAAAGGGCACTCCTACTTCTCATTTCTTCACACCTTCAAAGCCTTTTGGTTCGGCCAAACTCTGCCCAAATACTCTCCCAACATCCCTCAATACAACCTAGAGGCCTTAGTTTGATCAGAAAGCCAACCTAAGGAGCCCTTTTGATCAAATCAATAGGAAGAACCCGAAGAAGAGGTAATGATTTCACCACCCTTCTCCAAGTTCATTTCTTCTTCCACTTATTCTTCCTTTGTTGTTACCATTATAAAATAATAACTCCAGTATCATATATATTCTGTGATGTTATTATAAATATGGTACAACCATATTCAGTATTCTATCCACCCTTTGAATGACATGTCACCATACGTGCGTACGTACGGCTTACCGTCTCCACGTCGTGGTGTAATTGTTATTCAATATATTATTATTTGGATGGGTATAATAATGATATGTAACTCATTTAAATAATAAATATAACATGTTAATTATTCTGTATATATTATATAACAACCATTTATATATTATTTTAATAACAAAATAATGATATTGTCGCTCGTGCGTACGTACGGACTACCGTCTCCACGAACACAATAAGATTCATCTCCATCGTATCCATTCAAGTATAATTATCATTTGATGATTTAAAAATGATGTTTAAAGACTTGATATCATTCTGTATATGTATAATATACAACCTATCCATTACAAACATGTCTTACTTAACAAAACATATAAAAGAAAACGAGTAAGTTAACACCCGAAACGACGATAATTCTAAGATATTATTAACAAACCAATGTTAAAAGATCATATATGATATCATATTAATATATATGATTCTTGTATAATTTAATAACAATTATTTCACTATTATACAGGAGGTTAACCTACCCCAACCAAGGAAAAGTACAAGGTAAGGGTTATTTCACAATCTCTTCATTATCCGAGGTTGTTTATACGTAATAATCTACTGGGATTTCTTTATCATCCACATCCATGTTTCTTCGAAATGTATTTCAAAACATATTTATTATTTTCAAGAATATGGGTTAAAGTCATTTATACCCTTTTTGACTTTTTATAAGAGGTTTATAAAAGAATCTTTCCGTCATTTTCAAAACAAGGTCCTTTTTAACCTTTTCGACAGAATTAAGGTAAGAATGTTTTTTTAACTTATACGACTAGTGCAGTTATTTTCTGCCGTTATAAAATCTTCAAAGTTTTCCTTACAAGCTTATAAGAATATTTTCAAGAAAATGTTTTATTTTATATGGCTCTTAAATGATTTCAAAAATAGAAAGAGATATTTCTCTAAAAAGTGTTTTGATTTCATCTATGTCAACATCCTTTGATGGATTTTACGCTTATTTGAAGTTGATTTATTATGATACAAAACTTCTATATTGTATTGAAGGTTTTGTGATATGTTTGACTGTGGATGTGCTATTTTTATACCATTCATAGTTTATGGTGAAATTATTGACATTTCGTATGCTAGTTTTAATACGAATGTTTATGTTATGTTTAAACTTTTCATATGGGAATGCATTGGACTTAATAAGTGACGGGTGGAGCCCGCTATAGCTCCTCGATGCATCGGTAGGTCTCATGAGACAAACTAGTGTCTTGGCACAAGGTCTTGACAAAATCTTATTTGTAGTCTTGGCACGAGGCCTTGGCTATGTGGTTATGATAGTCTGGCATTATGCATTCCAACATTATGAAAGTGGTTATTGATTTTTGCATGTGATTATTTGATTAGTAGAATATCCATGTGAATAAGTAAATGGCATTATTTCATTTTATTTATGCCATACCATGTTGAAAGTTCATGTTTGAAAGGATTTTGTTTTAGTTATACATTGCCTTAAAAGTTTATTCTTATTTATGAAAGTTTCCGCTATATTGTTATCCTTACTGGGCATTTGAGCTCACCCCTTTTCTATGTTTTATTTTTCCCAGGAAGTGAAAAAGTAAGTTATGAATGACCTGCAGGGATATTATGTGGGGATATGAGTGTGGATTATGGAGACAATATGTTGTTATAGTAGTTTTTCGTTTAATGATGTAATGTAAAACTTATGAATATATCTAGTGTTTCCAAGGCTACTAAACCAATCGGTCTTTCGAGATTTGATCTTTCTTGTGTTCATGCCAATGTTATGTAATAATGCACCGACTCTGGGTAACTAGGGTCGGGGCGTTACACTTTCCATAGAGGTCTTTATAAGGATACATCTGAATTTTGTAGTTAAATCTATTATTATAAGAAAATTCCACCAATGCTAGGTGTTGATCCCAACCACATTTGAAATCCATAGAGCAAGTTCTCAACATGTCTACCTGAGTTTGAATTGTCCTTTCAGACTGACCATCTGTTTGAGAATGATATGCAGTGCTAAAACTAAACTATGTATCTAGAGCATGCTGAATACTTCTCTAGAACATTGAGGTAAACCTCAGATCCCGACCGAATATAATGGAACATGGTACTACAACCAATCTTACCACTTTTTTTACATATATAGGGGCAATAAGATCAAGAGATAAATCCTCTCTAATAGAAATTAAGTGTGCCGACTACATAAGGTGATCAAATATAACCCATATAGCATTAATGGCTTTGGATGTTTTGGGAAGTCTAATGACAAAGTCCATAGTGACGTTTTCCTAGTTTCTTTATGGTATGGGTAATGGTTGTAACATCACATTTGACTTCTGTCTCTCATTATTAACTTGTAGACAAACCAAGCATCAATTGACATATTCAACATCATCTCTTTCCATTACATACCACTAGAAGTACTCTTTCAGGTCCATGTACATCTTTGTGCTTCAAGGGTTAATAGAGAATGATGAACTATGAGCCTCATCCAATAGATCCTTTTTAATTCTAGTATGGGTGGAACACAAAACCGATTCCCAAACCTTATTACTGCAGCTAACTCCAAATCATGAGTTGGCTAATTTTGATCATGAATTTTCAATTTTCATGAGGCATAATGTATCACCATATCATATTTCATGATAACACACACCATACCCTTCATGGATGCATCACTGTAGATCAAAAAACATTCTCCCATAAAAGGTAGTGTAAGTACAGGTGCACTAGCTAACCTTCTTGTATCTCTATGAAATTCTCTTTAGATTCCTCCATCCAAATGAAGATAACTCCATTCCGAAGTCAACGTGGTGAGTGGATTAGATAAACATGAAAAATATCTCACAAAACATTGATAATATCCATCCAAACAAAGAATACTTCGTATCTCATTTACTATTGTTGGTTTAGACCTACTTTCAATAACCTCTGTTTTTATTGGATTCACATATATAACTTCTCTTGAGATTTTGTGACCCAAAAATGTAACATTTTTAAGCCAGAATTGAAACTTGGTAAATTTTGAACAAAGAGTATCCATTCTTAGTGTCTTTAAAACAATTCTCAAGTGATATTCATGTTCGTCCTTTCTCTTTCAGTAGACAAGAATATCATCTATAAATACTACCACTAACTGATCTAAATAGTCTCTAAAGACTCTATTCATTAGATCCAAAAAGATAACATGGGAATTAGTAAGATCAAAAGGCATCAATATAAATTCATAGTGTTCATACCATGTTTGAAATTTCATCTCTAGTATATCCTCACATTTTACCCTTAATTGATGATATCCTAAATGAATATCAATCTTGGAATAGTATTGACCTCCGCATATTTGGTCAAATAAGTCATCAATTCAAGAAAGATGAATTTTTTTCTTGATAGTGATATTGTTAAGTTCTCGATAATCAATGAAGAGTATCATGGATCCATATTTCTTCTAAACAAATAGAATAGGTGCTCTCCAAGGTGACACACTAGGGAACATGAATCCATTATCATGATTCTCTTGGAGTATCTTCTTTAATTCTTGTAACTCAATTGAGGCCATTCTATAAGGTGTATTTGAAATCGTCGTAGCACCCGATATGAGTTTTATTGAAAACTCAACATCACACTTTGGTGGAAGAACTGAAAATTCCTCCCGAAATACATCATCAAACTCTCATACAATGGGTGTATCCTTAGTCATGAGTTTCTCCCCAACCATTTGAGATATATAACCTTCATTAATTGGAATCAAGACCCATAAAATAAAATAAATTTCCACTAGATGGTTATGCTCATCCGTTCACCGATAGATGATTATAGATTGATCTGGAATAGGAAACGTGACTTCCCTCCTTTGGAAATTGATGTGATCTCTATATAAAGAAAGCCAATCCATACTAATAATCACATAAGATTCCACTATATGAAGGATCAAAAGATTCACATGAATCACTTTCCCACAAACTTCAATTGGAGAAGAATTGTAAACTTACGTTGTGACAGTTTTACGATTATAATAGTCACAACCAACTCAACATATAATTGTTGAGGTAATATGAAGATAACCTCAGAAATTTCTTCCGAAATAAAAGAGTGGGCTCGTCTAGAATAAAATAAAACATTTTCTACATTAGAGTGGATGGTAAGTGTACCATTACCCACTTTGTTACCATACTCCATGTTTCCAATAGCAATTGCCTATGACTTTGCTTTATTTTTGGACTTAAGAGTATGTTGATGTCGATCATAATAAATAACCATTGGATTAGGGTATTTATTCTCATAATTCACAATTTCCGTGCACTTGTAACATTGAAGTGTAAAAGGAGCATTTTGGGTAGCCTTTTCTTTGTTCGCATCATTAGATATATTTTTCTATCACTTTGGCTTTCAATTTCCTAATGGCATTCTTTTCCACACTTAAAAAATTTTCTAGTCCCCTTAATACAATTCCATCCATGTTTCTTTCCACACTTTGATCATAAGGGAAATATCAACATCTTTTTAGTGTGGTCTTTAGAGTTTCCTTTGAATTCCTTTTTTCCTCTTCTAATCAAACCCATATGAATGATGGGTTACTCCAATATCCATCTCAACCTTGTGAGTATATAGAACAATTTCATCATATCTATTGAATTTTATTATGGATAATTCCATTTTTAGACTTGTTCTTAAGCCACTAAAGAATCGATCAATCTTACTCTCAGGTTGGATAATAATTCTAGAAGTGTACCTTGAATTTCTTGTAAAATTTTCTTTGTAGGTACCAACAGATTCATCATCCTTTTTCTTAATTTCAAGGAACTATTTCTCCATATTTGTTTAAAGAATACTAGGAAAGTAATTATTGAAAGAAAAATTTCATGAACTCATCCCATTCCATGGACTCAATATCTTCTCTTTGCATCATATTCTTGATATAATTCCACCATTGATTAGCTTCACCTTCAAAACCATATACTGATAAGATGAATTTATCATGTTTAGAACATTGTAGAACTAAAAATACCATTTTAGTGGTTCTGATTCATTGTTCATCCACAAATGGATCAGAAGACCCATTGAATGAAGGTGGACGCTGTCTCATGAAAGATTCATTAAAAGTTTGCTCCTTCCTTTGCTCATCTGCAAGTCCTGCATGATTCATATATTGAGAATGTTGTTTGATCATAACAACAAGATTTTTCATCCAACTCCCATAAAATTTGGTTTCTCATGGGGCTAATCATTGCATTTCTTGTTGCATTTAGCATTAAAAGAGTTCATTCGGGTTCCATCCATTGACTAAAACCAAGAAGCACAGTGTGAGAAACACTAGTTATAATAGAAAAAATACATAATCAATAATAAAATTTCAATTTAGAAATAATTATATTTTATCATAGGTTATTCGTGGTCATTTCTAAAACACTAGGATTGTATGCTATACTTAGTCATATCCTTATGGTTCTTACTAAGGCTTCCTCATCCTAGTTTCCGAAGGATAACGATACCTTTCCTCTGATACCAAATATTGTACCCCATTCATTTCATACACTAATATTACTTCCAAATTGAATTATATTTATTACAACATATAACAGAAACTATAACAAGACCGTATAGGTATAATGCGTTTTGAAATGGGAAAAAATAAACAACTTGGTCACAAAACATCAACATTTTATCCCATTTATTTATTCGTAACTAGACTACTTTTTGAAATATCATACTTAATACCCATATTTCTAACCAGGGTAAAAGAAATGTATGAAAGGGTGAGATAAAATTCTAAGTAATGTTAAACAAAGGAAATATCAATCATATCATATTCATAAGAACATAACATTTGAAAATCTAATCATGTATATAAGAAATTATAATATCATGTCATAGGAAAAATCATAGAAGTGAAATGTAATCCCAATAATCATAAAATTAGACATGAAACTCTGTTTCATACACACATAAGCATAGAAAATAATTTCGTATTAGCCAAGGCTCATTTCCAAGACCATCATAACTGACAATGTCCATTACTGAACCGACTTTACTCCTCATTCCATCCCTGTATTACTGAACCATATTTACTTACCGTTCTAGCCATGTCAATCTCTAATGATATAAATCTTTAACTAATTCATGGGAGGGAGATACAGGTCCCACCCATCTCATGAGGAAATGATTATTATATCTTCCACAAAAACATAAATCATACATCATAGCATAACCCATGTAATAAAATAAGTTTATTTAACCTCATGTCATCATAATATAATCCATATAAGATAAAAGGAATTCATAGAAATAATTCCATCATAATGTAAACAAATCAAATTAATAACAGGGATAGAAAGAAAACATCATGTTATATTAGATGGAAAATAATTTGGATAAAAAACTTCAACTTAGTTCTTGAAAAAATATCCTTTCTTCTTCAAAAAACATTTTCTTTTCTCAATATGTCATGAAATTTTAAATGAAGACTAGTTAATTGATAATAAAAATGAAAACCTGTAAAGGAAGATTCATTGAAATAATAATTTATGAAAGCATAAAAATATATTCATTACGTATAAGTTAAAAAATCATTCCCATAGTACTTTTTCCAGAAAAGTCAAAAAGTATCTCATATGGTAAACAAAAGAAAGATTCCTTCTATACCATGAAGTAAAAGTAATAAATGGGTAAAAATGACTTAAAAAATACATGTAAGAAAATTAAACATTTCATGAAAACTATTTTAGAAAACATGTACATGGATGATAAATGTAATCCAAGTAAATTCTTATGTATAGACAATCTCTGATAAAAACGGGATTTAGAAAGTTTTCCCTTACCTTAGGCCTGATATGATTCCTTTGTATCAGAAACTCCTGTATAATGATTTAAATAATGTTAATGATTTATTACAAAAACATAATCATTTTTATGAATACAGTTATGATTATAGTTTCATCCATTTGTTAGTAACATTTCATTGTTACTCGTTATTGGGGTATTTACTATGTTCTTTTCTTATGTATGTTTTGTCAGATAAGTTCTTATTCCTATTTTTAGGTTATAGTTGTATCATTGAAATCAGGATATTAGTATAATATATATCATATTTATTAATTAAATTCATTTATACAATCATGATTTGATGAAGATTATGTAGAACGAATCACATCTCACTGTGGAGACGGTAAGCCATACGTACGCATGAGTGACGATATCATTCCTATAATTGTTGAGTGGTATTGAATTTGATGGAATTTAGCATATCATAATTAGTAACATGTTATATTAATCATATATAGTTATTATTTCCACCATTATACCCATCCATGTAAGGTGATGGTGAAAAATAGATTACACTTTGGTGTGGAGATGGTACGTCGTACGTAAACACACACGATGATTTCATTTTTCCTACGATGGATATAAGGTGAAATATGGTTTTATAATTTTTATAATATCATATAAAATTTTTATTTTTATTTATGTTATAAAATTATATTTAAACTTCAATATAATAAGATGTAGAAGAACAAATAAATATTAATGAATCAGTAGAAGAGATTAACGGTTCCTCGACGTGCCTATTTTAAATCTCCTCTTAGGAAACTAGAGTTGGTATTTTGAGAATACAAGAACCTCTAGAATGTTACTATGAATGTTTAGAAGAGAAATGGGTAGGGGTTTGTCAAGCATTAAATATCAAAATGGAGTGAAGAGGAGAGGGAGGAGGTTCTCTTTTATAAGAGAGGAGAGGGCACTTTAGAAAACTCTCAAAATATTAATTTATTATAAATTCAATTTAAACATAAAATGATCCAACACATTTTTAATTAAACAATAAGGTGATTTTGGTTCTAATTACCAATATAAAATAATTTTTAGACAAGTTTTGAATATTTTTTATCCTTATATTTTTGGATTAACTGTTATTTTACCCTTTTTAATCTTATCGTGATATCTTGTTATTTACACCTTGTGGGTTAGTTTAATTTTCATATGATGTAAAATGACCAAAAATAAGTTAGTTATGACATAGTTGGACTTATTTTAACAATTTTACTGAATATTGGATTTTTCAGAATTTAATATCATTTAATAAAATATTTTATGTTTTAAGTTATAAATCTTGTCAATTTTGAAAACTATTCACACTTGACATTTTACAAATTCATAAAAACCTTATTACTTAGAAAATAAGTCAATATATCAAAGATAATATGTCAGTTTCATTTAGAAAATTCTTGGATGACATAAACATAACCAAATTATATTTTTTTTTATATTTATATATTCATTTATTTGAATCTTTCCTTAATGAGGTAATCACTACATAATATTTTTGTCTTAAATAAAAATATTTATATAATCTTTAAAAATTATAAATACAATAACTAGATGTATGTAATATTTATATATTTATAATGACTGTTTATAAGAACAGAGATCAGTTAGATGACCCTATATTAAATGTGATTTAGTAAAATATATATGTTTAGGTTATAATTATCTTTACTTTAAATTAATTCTTATTAAATGTCATTTTTTACATCCATGTGAATCCATAGGCTTCCAAAATTGACCCAAGGAATCCCATGGTTGGGAATATATCAAAATATAGTATTAGAACACATTTTAGGGTAGTTTTATTTTTTAAAATAAAATTTGTACCCTTATTTACCAGATTTACCCTTTAACCATGGTAAAAAAAATAATTACTAAAGTTACTATTCATAATGTCCAAAATAAAAGGCACCTATTCAAAAGAATTTTACCTTCTAATTCCAAATAAGGAATCCATTTTCTAGATTCAAAACACAGAAGTTGTAGTAATTAATTTAAAACTATTCCTGTTGTTGAATTGAGAAAACATGTTTTAAAAGTTAAAATATTGAAAAAGATTTAGAAGTTTTTACCTATGATTTCAATGTAAAATTAATGATATTGGAATAAATTATATTAAATGGTAAAAAAATATTCTATTTATACCTTCAAACCATTAAGTATTATAATTTTACAAAATAAATTATCTCAATAAAAAGTTGTTTTTAATTAAAATTTAGCATATTTTTACTATTCATCAAAACATGACAGTTATTAGAAAAATGTCATAAATTTATCGAAAGAAAATTTTTATATTTCACTTAAAAATAATATGTTTATGATGTCATATTGAAATTACTAAAGTTTCAAAATTTTAATTTAAAATGGGTTCGTCATTCGAAGGTGTAAAATTACCCATTTAATAAAAATAGGTTTGTATACATAAAATAGGGTTTTGTTAATACCCTATAACTAAAACATCAATTGGGTGAAAATATTTTATTCAGTATATGACACATAAATCTCGTTAATGTCATTACGAAATGTAATTTACCAAAAAAATAAAAATATCTAATTGATTTATATTTTTCCTAAATAATTAATAGCCAATGAATTCATAATGCATTTTCAAAAGATAGATATGATTATCCCCGCAAACCTAATGACTAGGTTGTAATAGTAATTTTATATTAAGTGAATCTTAAGGTTCTTTTATACTCAGAATTGCGTGAAAATCAAGCTACTTAGAATAAAAATCATTTAAAGAAATTATTTCATGAAAACATCTGAGTGTTGCATTCTACCCCCTTAAACTGAATTTGTCCCTAGAAATTCATCACATAGAAATAAGCAGATAAGGATACCTCTCCCTCCTTATATCCTCAAGTTCCCGTGTAGCTTTTCCAAAATTTTGGTTCCTCCATAAAACTTTAACCAAGCGTGTGGTCATGTTTCATAGAACTTTTTCACTATGATCCAGAATCTCTATCGATTGTTCTTCATAAGAAAGATCATGCTCTAGTGGTATGACTTTTGAGCTTAGAACATGTGAATGATTGGGTATATACTTTCTTAGTAGAGATACATGGAACACAATATGAGCTTAAAAGTGATTCGATGGAAGTTCCAATCAATAAGATACCTTCCCAATATGATCCAATATTTCAAAAGGACCGATATAGCTAGGGATCAGCTTACCCTTATTTCCAAATCTCATTAATCTCTTCTAGGGATATATTAGTAAGAACACCTTCTCACCCACTTCAAACTCTAGGTATTTTCTTTGGCTGTCAGCATAATTTGTTTTTGACTCTGATCTGATCTTATTTGTTCCTGAATAAATCTGACCTTTTCTGTCATTTCATCAACAAGATCAAGTATTTATAGTTTTCTTTCCCAACTTCATCCTAGAAAATTTGGATTTCTACCCTTTTTTTCATAAAGGGATTCATAAGGATCCATCTGAATGATGTATTTAAAGATATTATTATAATAAAATTCCACCAATGGTAGGTGTTTATCCCAACTACCTTTGAAATCCACAGAGAAAGTTCTCAACATGTCATCCAGAGTTCGAATTTTCCTATCTGACTGACCATCTATTTGAGGATGATAGGCAGTGATAAAACATAACTTCGTATCTAGATCATGGGGAAGGCTTCACCAGAACTTCGAGGTAAACCTAAGATATAGACCAGATATAATGGAAAGTGGTACTCCAAGAAGTCTTACCACTTCTTTTACATATATATGGGTAAGCTGATCAAGAAAGAAATCCTATCTAATAGCAATGAAGTGTTCCGACTTCGCAAGGCAATCAACTATAACTGAGATAACATTATTTCCTTTGGAGGTTTTTGGAGGTCTAATGATAATGTCCAAAATTATGTTTCCCCATTTCTATTCTATATGTTTAATGGTTGTAAAATACCCTTACACTTCTTCATATCAGCCTTAACTTGATAACAAGCCAAGAATCATGAGACATATTTGGAAACATCTCTTTTCATGACATCCCACCATAAGTACTCTTTTAGGTCCCGACACATCTTTTTTATTCCAGGGTGATTAGAGAATGAATAACTATGAGCCTCATCCAATATATCCTTCTTTAATTCAGGTACGGGAGGAACAAAAACCCGATTCCCGAAACTTATTATTTGATCAAAATCAAGGTTGAATTATAGAACATTTCTCACCTTCTTTTGAAACGCTACATCTTCATTATGTGCCTCTTTAATATTCACTTGTATAGATGGTTGAACATTCATTTGAAAAAGATAATATTTCTCTGCTTCTATTAAAAATTCAAGATCCATCATTCTTAAATCCATAAATATCTGATCTTTTGGGATCCTCATCATGGATAAGCTAGCATGGCCTTTTCGACCCATATCATCTACCACCATATTCGCTTTCCCAGGGTGGTATTGTATTGAGCAGTCATAATCATTAATCATCTCCAACCATCTTCTTTTTCACATATTCAACTACTTTTGCGTGAAAATATACTTTTAAAATTTTATGATCAGTATGAATATCACATCTTTCACCATAAATACAATGCATCTATATCTTTAATGCAAAGTTTGCCGCAGCTAACCCAAATCATGATTTTGGTAATTTTTCTCATGAATTTTCAACTGTTGTGAGGAATAAGATATAAATATATCATTTTCCAGGATAAAACAACCCAAACCTTCTTGGATGCATCATTGTAAATCGCAAAACTTTCTCCACTATAAGGCAGTGTGAGCATAGGTACACATGCTAGCCTTCTTTCACAAAACGTCTATAATGTTAAGCCAAACCAAGAAAAAATTAGATGTAACTTACTGTTGTTTGTCTCGATCAACTTTCTATAACCTATGTTTTTGTTGGATCCACATATTTCCCATCTCTTGAGATTATTTGACCAAAAAATGAATTTTTTTTATTCCAAAATTCACACTTGATAAATTTGGCATAATGCTTATCCTTTCACAGGGTCTTTAATAAAATTATCATGTGATCTTCATGTTCTTCATGTTCTTCCTTGATCTTTGAATAGACAATAATATCTTCTATAAAGACTACTGTAAAATGGACAAGATAGTCTCTAAAGACTATATTCATTAGATCCATGAAGATAACAGGGGCATTAGTTTTCCCAAAAGGCATTACTATAAATTTATTATGTCCATAACTTATATGGAATGACATATTTTGTATATCCTTCCTTTTTACCCTTAATTGATGATATCATGAATGAAGATCAATCTTGGTAAAGTATTGAAATCTGGGTAGTTTGTCAAATAAGTCATCAATGTGGGGAAGAGGATATTTTTTTCTTTAGAGTGATCTTGTTAAGTTCTCGATAATCAATTTAGAGTCTCATTAATCCATCATTATTCATAAAAAACAGAACAGGTGCTCCCTAAGGTGACACAATAGGGAGTACGAACCCCTTATCTAGATTCTATTGGAGTTGCTTCTTCAATTCCTCAAACTCATTTGGGATCATTATATAAGGTGTCTTTGAAATAGGCATAATGCATGGTATGAGTTCTATTGAAAGCTCAACATCACACTTTGGTGGAAGACCTAGAAATTATTCCGGAAAGGCATCATCAAACTCTCATACAATGGGACTATTATTAATCCTGATTTTCTTCCCTAACATTTGATATAAATAACCTTCATTTACTGGAATCAAGACCCATAAGATTGAAGAAATTTACACTGGAAGGTAATGTTCATCCTTGCACCGATAGATGATCATAGATTGATCTGGAAGATTAAATGTGACTTCCCTTATTTGGTAATTGATATGAGATCCATAACAAGAAATCCAATCCATGCCAAGAATAAAATCAAATTATACTATAGGATGTATCACAATATTCGCAGGAAGTACTTCCCTAAAAAAATCAATTGGAGAAGAATTGTAAATTTTTTTTGTGACCGTTGTGCCATTAGGAGCTATCACAACTAACTCGATGTATAATTCCCTTCCGAGACAAGGTTTTAAGCCACTAAAAAATCTATCAATATTACTCTCAGGTTAAATAATAATTCTATAAGCATACCTTGCAAGTCTTTTCAAATTTTTTTGTAGGTACCAATGGATTCATCAACCTTTTGTTTTAGTTCGAGGAACTCCTTCTCTATCTTTTTTCAAAAAATAAGAGGAAAGTACTTATTTAAAAATATGTTCATGAAATCTCCCCATTCCATGGACTCAATTTCATCTATTTTCCTCGTATTATTGATAAGATTTGACCATTGATCAGATTCACCTTCCAAACGATATATTGATAAGACGAATCTATCTTGTTCATTACATTCTAGAACTGAAAATACCTTTTTGCTGGTACTGATCTATTGTTTAGCCACTAATGGATCAAAAGACCTACCAAATGAAGGTGGACGCTGCCTCATGAAAGGTTCAACAGAATATTTCTTGTATCTTTTCTTGTTTAGAAGTATTTCATGATTCATAGATTGAGAAAGTTGTGTGATCATAGCAACCAGATTTTTTATTCTAACTCCCCTAAAATCTGGTTTCTCATGGGGATAATCATTGCATTTCCAACCGCATTCAACATTAACGCGGTTCCTTCGGGTTCTAGCCATTGTCTAATACCAAGAAGCCTAGTGTGAGGAACACTAATCATAATATGAAAAACACATAATCAATAATAAAATTTCAATTTTCCACACATTAGATTTTATCATAGGTTATTAATGAACATTTTTAAAACACTAGGACTTTATCATATACTTAGAAATATCCTTATGGTTCTTACTATGGCTTTTTGATCCTAGTTTCCAGTGGTTAACTATACCTTTCCTATGATACAAACTATAGTGACCCATTCTTTAAATACATTGATATTAAGTTATAATTGAATTATATTTATTACAACATATAACTACAACAATACTGGGACCTTATAGTTATAGTGTCTTTAAAAACTGGGAAACATAAACAACTCTTTCATAAAACATCTACATTGTATCTTTCTCATTTCATCGTAACTAGACTCCTTTTTGGAATATCATACTTAATATCATTATTTCTTACCTAGGGAAAAGAAACATATGAATGGGTGAGTTCAAATGCTCCGTAAGTGTAAATAAAGGAAATATCAATCATATCATATTCATAAGAAGATAACATTTGAAAATTCTATCATGCATATAAGAGATTATAATATCATGTCGTGGGATAAATCATAGAAGTGAAATGTAATCCCAATAATTATAACACAGGACAATAATATTTGTGGAATACACACATAAGCATATAAAATCATTTCATATTTTTAAGGCTCATTTCCAAGACCATCATAGCGGACAAATTCCATTACCCAACCGATTTCACTCCTTGATCTAAACCTGTATTGCTGAACTGGATTTACATGATGTTCTGGCCATGTCAATCTAATGAGATATAAATCTTTAACAAATGAATTAGAGGGAGATATAGGTCCCAACCATCTCATAATGAAACCATTATAACGTGTTACTCAAAAACATAAATCATACATCATAGCATAACCCATGTAACAAAATGAGATTGTTAAACATGATGTCCCCATAACATAATCCATACAAGATAAATGGACTTAATTAAAATAATTCCATCATAGTGTAATAAAATAATAATAATAATAGGGATAGAAACATAATCCAATTTCATCATAGATGGAAAATAATTTTGATAAAACAAATGAACTTAGTTCTTTAAGAAAATATCATTTCTTCTTCAAAAAACATTTTCTTTTCTCAATATGTCATGCAATTTTAAAAGGAAAGAAGTTAATTGAAAATAAAATTGAAAATTTTTAAAAGAATATTCATGGAAATAATACATTATAAATGTTTAAAAATACATTCATTCCATATAAGTTAAAAAACATTCTCCTCGTACATTTTCCAGAAAAGTCAAAAACCACCTCGTATGGTAAACAAAAGAATGATTCCTTCCATACCGTGTAGTAAAAGTAAAAAATGGATAAAAATTAATTTTAACATACATGTATAAATAGTTAATATTTTATGAAAACTTATTTAGAAATCATGGACATGGATGATAAATGTAATCCCAGTAAATACTTACGTATAGAGAATCTCAGATAAAAATGAGAATTGCAATGTTATCCCTTGCCGTAGGTCAGATATTCTTAGTATATATCAGAACATATTGTATAATGATTTGAATAATGGTACTAATTTATTTCATAATAATTATCATTTTTATGATAAAATTTATGATTATATTTTCATCCGTTTGTTAGTAACATTTCATTGTTACTCGTTATTCGGGTATTTACTGCTTTATATTCTTATGTAAGTTCTGTCAGATAATTTATTATTCCAATTTATAGGTTATAGTTGTTTAATTTACAGCATGGTATTAGTAATATATATATATATATCATATTTATTAATTAAATTTATTTATATAATCTTGATTTAATGAATATTATATAGAACAAATCACATCACACCATGGAGACAGTAAGCCGTACGTACACACGAGCGACGATATCGTTCCAATAATTGTTTTATTGTATTGAATTGGATGGTTTATAGTATCTCATAATTAGTAACAAGTTATATTAATCATATATAGTCTTTATTTCCACAATTATACCCATCTAAGTAAGGTGATGGTGAAAAACAAATTGCACCACAGTGTGGAGACGGTATGTCGTACGTACAGACATTCAGTGATTTCATTTTTTTATATGATGGATAGAAGTGAAATAGGGTTGTTTCATATTTATAATAACATATAGGTATTTTATAGATACTTATTTTATTACTTTATAATGAAACAACCATATAATATGATGTAGAAGAAGAAATAAATTTGAAAGAAATGGTAGAAGAGATTACCTCTTCCTCGATGTGCCTCTTTTAAATATCCTCTTAGGGATCTAGAGTTGGTCTTTTGAGAATACCAGAACCTCTATAATGTAAATAGTCATGTTTATAATAGAAATGGGTAGGGTTTTTACAAGCTTGAAATCTCAAAATGGAGTAAAGAGGCGAGGGAAGAGGTGACCTTTTATAAGAGAGGAGAGGGTCACTTTAGGATACTCTCAAAATATTAATTTATTATAAATTAAATTTTGACAAAAAATTGTCCAAATTTTTTTTAATTATAGGATAATATGATTTTTGTTCATTTACACTACATAAAATAATTTTAGACAAGTTTTGAAATTTTTTATCCTTATCGTTTTGGTTTAACCCTTAGTTTACCCTTTTTTATTTTACCGTGATATCATGTTATTTACATCTTGTGCGTTATTTTAATTTCCATATCATGTAAAATAACCCAAAAAAAGACATTTATGACATATTTGGACTTATTTTAACAATTTTACCGATCCTTATAATTTTAAGAATTTAATATCATTTAATAAAATATTTTATGTTTTACGTTATAAATTATGTCAATTTTGGACACTATTCATACTTGCCTACTTAAAAATTCATAAATACAACATTATTTTGAATATAAGGAATTAAATGAAATATAATATTTCAATTTCATCCATAAAAGTCAAGTATGACATCAAAACAACCAAATTATATTTTTGTTAATATTTATAAATTCATTTATTGGAATCATTGATTAATGGGGTAATCACTACATCATTTGTGTCATAAATAAAACTATTTATATAATATCAAAAAATTATAAATAAATTACCAAGATGTACGAAATTTTTAATATTTATAATTAATATTTATAAACATATAGATAAGTTATATAACCATATATTTAAATCGATTTAGTAAAAGATATATGTTTACGTTATAATTATATTTACTTTAAATTAATTCTTATAAAAGGTCATTTTCACATCCATGTAAATCCATGGGGTCCCAAAATCGACCCAAGAATTCACATGGTCAAAAATATGTCAACCAATAGGATGGGGACACATTTTATTGTTTTTTATATTATCAAAGTATTAATTTTTACCCTCATTTACCAGATTTACCCTTTAACCATGGTAAATTAAATAATTACTGAAGTTACTATTCATAATGTCCAAAAATTAATGGTACCTATTTAAAAAATTTTGACCATCTTATTCAAAATATGGAATAAATTTTTCCAAATTCAAAACATAGAAGTTTCAGTAATTAATTTAAAATAATTCATGTTCTTGAATTGAGAAAATGAGTTTTAAAAGGTAAAACATTACAAAAGATTGAAATGTTTGTACCTATGAATTCAATGTAAAATTAAGGATAGTGACATAAATTATATTAAATAGTAAAAATATGATATATTTATAATTTTAAACCATTAAATATTATAATTTAACCATATAAATTATCTCGATGAAAAAGGTTTTTTAATTAAAATTTAGCGTATTTTTACTATTAAGGAAAACATGCAAGTTATCAGAAAAATATCAGAAATTTATCCAAAGAAATTTTTTATATCCTGATTCAAAATAACATGTTTATGTTTTTATATAAAAATTGCTAATATTTCAAAAGCTTAATTTAAAATGGTTTGGTCATTCAAAGGTGTAAAATTTACCTTTTAACAAAATAGGTTCGTATACATAAAATATGGGCTTGTTAATACCCTATGACAAAAATATCAATTAGATGAAATTATTTTATTAAGTATATAACACATAGATATCATTAATTTCATTACCAAATTCAATTCACCAAAAAATACATATATATAATTGATTTATATTTTAAATAAATAATTAATAACCAATGAATTCATAATACATTTTCATACGATAGTTATAAATATTCCCTCTAACATAACGACTATGCTATAATGACAATTTTATATTAAGGGAATATCACAGTTCATTTAAACTCAGGATTTCATGAAAATAAATCTACTTAAGAATAAAAATTATTTATATAAATTATTTCATAAAAACATCCAGTTGTTACAAAAATATTTTGGGATTTATTCATCAAATATGTCTAAATATCCACCATATTTCTTGCAAATTTTCTTTAAATATTTTAATAAATATTTTTTTTGAGGTTTGAATTGATTATTGTATATAATTTATAATAGTTTAATCCTTCCATTAGTTAAACATATTACAAATTATTAGGATGTGTATTGAATTACATATTTTTTATTTTGAGAAAAAATCCCTCAAGGTAACATTGAATCATTTTTTGGTTGATTGGGTTTGTTGACAAAGATGGTTTCCATGGTTTGTTATAGAGTTCCGTATATAATTTTGACAATATATGTTGACAAAGAACCATGAAAAAGGAGAGGATTACCTGGATGTGGTACAAAAAGAACATATATAAGGAATGTTTCAGAATCAGAACATCAAAAAATTGAAATGGCAAGAAGTGTACGAATGATCTTGAATGTGCGTGAAAGACGAGGATGCACAAAAAACGATGGTGTGACAAATGTGACATAAAATAAAGTTTTTCATGCTTTTAGGGGATCATGTGAGATGTGTTGAATCTTACACGTAGGGTTTGGGGATGACTATAAATAAAAGGTGACCCTCCTCATTTGGGAAGCTCAACACATAGAGGAAATCATAGATTTGAATTGTGTAAGAATTTCATGTAAAGGTAGTTTCATGTAATAATTGGAGTTTCTCATAAGAATTTTTTTTGAATGTAATAAAAGAGGTTGTGTGTAAGATTGGTATCTAAAAAAAGGATGTTTCACATAATAATAGGTTTTCACACAATGCATAAAACTGGCGCACAAGGCATAGTAAGGGTTTCATGAAAGATATGATGTTGCGCAATACATCTATTATAAGGTAGTATTCATTAGTGGATGAAAGTGGTACATAAATAGTTCTTCTACATACATTGGATTATGTATTCATTAGAATTAATGAAGGGACCAATAAGTCTATAAACTGTTAGTGGATCTTCTGAAGAAGAAGTGAGCATACTTGAGTGGAGAGAGAAGTGATATTTCAAATTATGATTCATTTTAAACTAGGAGGGATAGTGAGTCCACTCCAAACATTCTAAATAGTAGTGAAATTTTAGTGGATTTGGTACATCATCACATTTTCATTGTATGATCCTTGTAATTATTATAGTGAGGGTGAACCAAGTAAAAATTGTTTTGTATTGTCCATGATTTAATTTATGGTCTAAATTCTCTGCGGAAAAGAGAGAGAAGAGAGTTTTTTTTAAATAAAACATGATAAAATGGGGTCGTCATTTTAATCTGTCATACCCTGATTCACCTCCAGGTTATTTGACCTACTAGATATAAAATGGGATTTGTTGAAGTTAAAAATTAAATTTTGGTCCCGAACTTATAAATCGTGAATTTCCTACACACATAGAAATTTGGAATTTATCTTTTTTAATATAAATCAACGGATAAAATATAAAACCCATCATTAACCTAATCTTCCAATTTGAAAATAGACTTTCAAAAAGTATTCAGAATTATGAAAAGACCTCCTCTATTTTGGAATTTTCAAGAAACAATAATTCTATTAATGTAATAAATGCATAAAATATAATTTTTATATATATATTTTTTATCTTCAACATGAGAGAGTTTAAAAGTTAATTTATTATATGAAGGGTGCGTCATTGAGTTGAACATGTTGATGTATAAAGAGTTGTATCAAAAATACAAGGTGATGGTTCCTTAATTTACATTGAATATTGTCTTGGATATCATCAATAATATTTATCCCAATATGAAAGGTGAGTTTCTTGGTGCTTTATATTCATCCATGTAAGGAAAAAAGAATTTGGATAATAATGTCAACCCTTTAACTCCTACTATCCCATCTTCCAAAATTAATGTACGAAAATAGTGGATCTCTCTATAAGTTTTACTACCACTCAGGTAGAATTCATGAATCCATTTGAAAAATATGTTAACATTAAATGAGGTATAAAATTCATAGACGCACCAAAATTTCATAAATCATCTAGAAAAGTTTACTATCAAATATTGTACAGATAGTAAATGTCTATGGATCTTGACATTTAATGGTTAAAGATGGTGTGATAATAGTTGAAACACACCTTCATAAACTAATAATTTAATTTCTATAATTCCATATATTTTATTGTAAAAATTTATTCAAGATATTTTATTTTATTTTTTAATTTCTTACAAAATTTATTTCGGGTATATTAATTTAGACATTCGGAAAGGTTTATAAAGTCTCCCTATGAATTTCATATTCTTCAATATTCTTTTTACCGAATAATATGATATAGGAAGGAAAATTAAATATATTTAATTTCCCTTTTACTTTCATTTCATTGGTTTCTCTAGTATCTCCATAAATACCTTCCAACCAACCCTTATTCTTATATATTTTCTTGTCTATATTCTTCTCAATTGGAATAATTTAGAAAAATTGTTCTAGAATTTGTAATGTTTATTTTCTTAGGCTTCAGGGGGTATTACCTCATTTCCACTAATTTTTGTTATCATATATTCATCATCCTTCCAACATGGGATTATTTATTCAAGGAATTTCCTTTTATTTTTGGATTGAAGTTCCATAAAACTGTTGAGTTGGTTTTTTTACTTATCCAGTTTATTTTCTAGCTACTCGAACATGGATTGATTATATCTATATAATTGTATACTAGTGAATGTTTGATTATAAGGATTATTTTTTGGTATGAAGGGGATTTTTGTTAAGTTTTATAGTTATAAATTTGTTCAAAATATTACTAGAATGGTGGGTTTTTATATAGTTGTTACTGGAATGGGGGATGAGACATGTGTTTTTTTCTGGTAGAAGGATCTAGCAGTGTTATGTTTATTTCCAAATCCATGTGGGTATTGGGGCTGTCTCTCCATGGTTTATTTTGATGGAATCTACTTTCTTTGAAAGCTTCTACGCAAATCTACATAGACATTAATTCAACACACATGTCAAAGAAAGGATTAGATTAATAGTCTGGAATAGATAATTTAGTTAGTTATTTTTTTACAAAGTAGTTTCAATGCTATCTACCTCAAAAAAATTATTATATCATCCTGTTTGAATTCTATTAAATGTGATTATTTAGATGTTATTACAATATGAATATTTTTTTTACCCATATCTATTTTACCAAATTGTATGCAATTATGTGTAATTATCTCAATTAACCCCTTGTATTATAATGGATACTTGTCAATCAGAGATCCTCTTGATGATTCATACCAAATATTATTATCATAGTATATAATGACTTGAAAAAAGAACATAAGGAAATGGTTTTCTTCCAAATCAGGATGCGGGATGCTGAAAAAAAAAACTTCTTTAATATCTCCATCTACTTGTATTCAGTCTCTCTCGATGCTTTTCTTATGGAATATATCTATTTCCTTATTGTTTTGGTCCTAGAGGTTTAAAGAAAACATATTCATGAAAAATATTTATAAATAACACCATTAATGAACTTATCTTTGGTTATATGTTATATAAACTCTCTTTATAAGTCCCTTCTAGTAAAAAGGGGAATTCACTGAAATTGAATTTCTCTCCAACTATTCAATGACACTTTCTTATTGAGTTGATATGATTCTATTCTTGTATGTGCATGTTGTTATCTTCACAAATAATACCCTAAAACTTGAGAAAAAATTGTATTAATCCAATTTTTAAATTAAAATAATTATAATTCTAGAAAAGAAATTTTAATGTACTGGTTATCAAACTAAGGTTCATATATGTCTCTTTGGGTTTTGTTAGGTTTTACTATGACTATAGCCAGCATAGAGTGAACATTTGATGTTTCACTAGAGTCTTAAAGGCTTATTTATACACAAATAGTGCCTAATTTTGTGTTCCTATTTATGGTTAATAGATTTATTTCATTTATGGGTATCAATAAAAAGCATTTACATTAAAAATCACATTCCTGAAATACTAAATTACATATTTGTAACTGACTCCTTGAAAATAGTGCCATATTTTTTACACAACATTTTCATGGGGTAAAAAATGGGTATTTACTTTCTAGGTTAACATAGTAGAAGAGTAAAACCTAGGCTGTCTCTAGATAGGAGTAAACTGAATCTAGTTGTCACTTTTTTGGTAAGAAAAAAGTTTATTTTGATTATGAAAACAAATAATGTGTGATTTTTTTGAAAATAGTTGACAAGCCATGTGATTGGTTTAAGATTATATTTCCAATTCAATTGATATTGTAGGTATTAAAATTTTATGCTCTTGTTCATATGTAGTGATAACTAAAAGGTTCTGCAACAACTTCCCCTTTCACCCATGATTGAATGATATTGGTGTTTTTTAAAAACAATTTATTTTTTCTACCCTCTTTCCAATGAATGAATGTGTTGAAAAAATGACCCTTAGTTTCTTCAAGAAACTAAAAAATGGGTCTTAAGATTCCTAATTAACTTAGGAGTAACCATTGATCATTCCTTAAGTTGTAGAAACCACATAATAATACACCATTCGGTTCAAAAAATTCAACTATATATGATCTAAAACTAATCAATGAGGAGGTGATGGATCCCTGACCAAGGAAGTTCATAATATAAAGAATAAAATCAAACACCACTTCTTTCAAAATTAATTTATTCTCAAAAATATTAAAAACTATAAGAAAGTAAGATAATATATAATTTAAAAACAAAGTATCAAAGATTAAAATTGTGATCCCTTCCCTGACATAATAACTTGGAAGATTTACACCACCATTTTGGGATAAATAAAGAAAAATACAGTGGCTTAAGACTTTACAATAATAAAGTAAAATATAATGAAGAAAATAAAAACAACCATAAAATCTTAACAGGTCACACCCATCTAACCATTTTTTTCATCCTCTAGCCAAAAATCCAAATCATTATTTATAGACACCATCTTCCTTATATATATACTTAAAGAATTCCATTCAAAATATTCTTCATGTTCAATCATTCTTAATTCCATTAAAAGTATTCTAGGATAACTTCAAATCCTTATAACCCGAAATTTTAATAACTTCACCCCTCATGGAATAATATCGTGTAAAATATTCTCCCTAGAGTTTCTATTTTTTACACACATGAATTTCATGTTAATTATCCCATGTATATCATAAATTTTATTATGATACTTATTTTCTATTAAAATGGCCCCATATAATTACATATCAAAAACTTCATTAGCTTACATTGTGTTCATGGATCCATGATTTCTTGTATTAACACATTGGTGGCTCGATAAACCCAACAAAGTTCATTCATATTGAATCATATACATGTGAGGATTCTTTCTCATTACAACATAATATTTGTTTTTCACATCATAACCATGATGACTCACCATTACTATCAATAAGGAATCCGTTTTAGTTTTATAAGCACACCCCACCATTGAAGAAATAATTTGAGAACTAAGAATGCAATTATTTTTATCATCAAATAGTTTTGTGCTTGACATCCCCTATTTCTATCCTTTACCAACCACATTCTTCCATGGTTGAGGTTAGATGTAGAATTTTATAAGATTGCAACCCATCTTCTTTGGTTGTATTACATAATTATTCTATTAGAAAAAACAATGATCATCTCATATGAAACACCCCAAACCCTTATGATAAGTTTGTGGGGGAACCTCAAAGACTAGTATTCATCAAACCTTTTCCTTCATAGAGATGAAATTAATCTACCATAATGTCAATTCTTCATGATCTTCACCCATGTTCAAATCATCAAGGTTCGATATTTGAAATTATAGGCATTATTCAACAAGCTCATTGTAGGATAAAACTAAATTTTAGATCTTCTATTGGTGGATATCAAAAAAATGTCTCTAAATAGCTTTGAAATCACCCAAGATTTAGTTTAATGGAACAATTCAATACTAATTCATTTTCATGATAATTCTCACCCTTGTGAAATCCAATGTGGTTATTCATCTACAGTGCCTCCCAAATCATCATCTTTATTGAAGCATGAAATCTGATTATTCATTATATTATCTCAAAAACATCATCTTGTAGATCAATGTTCATATATGAGACTCACAAATTATTGGTACTCACTTTAACTTTCTCTTGATCTGGTGAGTTCATTTTTCCCATGTCTACCATGACATTCATTTGTTATTAATTTTAAAATTTCATTCTTCTTAAATTTTCTTCAAGATTCAAAAGGTATAATCTTCTTCGAACAAACTCATATTCACATATCATTGTCAAACATATTCATATAGGCCGAAGAATATATATTCCCATGTTTTAAACACTACATAGATTTAGTCTACAAGAGGGAAGTTTGAGTGATGCATAGATGTGGAAAATAAAAAATACAGACTTTGTAATCACACGAAAAAGCATAGTCATAGGGAAGAATACATTTGTATGATTCATTGTTAGTGGATTCAAAGTTGTAAGTAGCATCATTGTCGAAGGTTTCACGGATGCAGGTAGGCCAACAGTCACAGGATCATGAACACATGCTCATAGACGTATGAAAGTGTATTATTGTAGACTCATGGACATAAGAAGGTTCATAGTCACATGTGAGATTCTGTTCCCTATTTTTTAATTTATATATTCAATATTCATTGTGGAAAATGAAATTATTAATTTATTTCATGTTCAACAATTAAAATTTTTTATTTGAAATTTTTTATTTATTCAAACCCAGAAATTAATAAAGCATGTAAAAACCATGAATTGATCCAATTAAAATTAAATTCATGACTAATAAACGTAACAAAAACAAAATATATTGACCATGATTTATCTTATTTTTGGTTTTATTTCAAATGAAAAAATTCTAAAAAATCAAAAAATTTGTGCTTTGTTGATGAATAAATAGGAGGAAGAATCATGTTTTGTGCGAACCTGACTACTAACATTTCCCATCAAGAGAGAATTTTTATGGAATTCATGGGAATAAACTAAGAACCAGAGAAAATTTATGCACCATGATTGGGATTTCAGTAAATACTCATGGAATTGATGAATCTCCAAAATAATTGTCAACAATAGAGTAAAGGCAATAGAATAATCATTAGGTGAGTGTATGCAGCTGTGATAAAGGTGATTCGATATGTGGGAAATAATTTCTTTTAAAACCCATGGAAAAAATAAAAATTAATTCCCTACCTAATGTAATAATGGAAATCTGTTCTATTTACCATTAATTCCATGGTTCCATTCATAACACTCACACAATTTGATCATCGATGTCGTCATGGATTTGGTGTCATTCCCTTGATTCAATTTTGATTCCTCCATGATCCAACCCCTCTCCCCTCCCTCTATCATTAGGGTTTATGTCAATAGAAATAGTTGATAACCCAAGGTAGGAGTTATAATTAGGGTCCAATAGGGTAAATTAGGTATTTAGATAAAATAATAAATTAATTTTAATGCCATTAATTTTATTTAATCACATCATAGTGATGAGTAATCTCAGGACCCATGGTACAAACCAAAATATCACTACCCTTATGGTAAGACACTGATTATTCATAAATTTGGAATATTAATCTTCCAATATAATAATATATTGTAGAGTAAATTCCCTCAATTCATTGACACCCATGTGTGGACTAAAAAATATACTATTCTCGAGTCACTAAGATTCTCGAAACATCATGTAGTTATAATGACCCAAAAAAATAAAATTTTTAATCACATGAATGTTTATAATAAAAATAATTCAAGATATTATATCCTCAAAAACGTTAATCATTTTCATCCTATGAAAGGAAAAAACTAGGGATCCTTAATAAGGAACCTCATAATACAACCTCGTATGAAAAAATCCACCCAAAAACCAAAATTCCATTATCATCATAGTTATGACATCTAAATCACTCAATACACAACCACCCAATAAGGGAACATAATTTTTTATAATTGATGTTATCATCACTATCCAACATCCATGAATGAAATTATTGGATACACACATATACCATATGTGAATATTGATAAGCCTCAACACCCAAAACCATTTTTTCCTTTGAAGGCTTCCCCACCATAGTGGATGAAGTTCATCCATGAACTATCGATATATATCTCATAATATTTTATTGATAAGGTAAGATATGATGGGATAACTTAAATCTCCACCTTTGAAGTGTATTCTTTATGGTTTTCTTTACATGTGAAATCTATATTCTCTATATTCTACTACTGAGCACTTAAAAAATATCTTTTAATAACACCCAAAAAGTTGAAAGGAAGCTCGCTTCCTTGGAATTATGCCAATTCCTCTATCATCTTTTTCCAACAAAGTACACGAACCAATGATGCAAGCTTATATAAAAAAAGTGATATGGGAACTATTTCCCAACCCAATCATCCATTGGAATCCTTCATCTATATATCAGTCTCCAATAGGTTCTCACCCATTTTCAATGATAACCTAGGTTTATTGAAATTACAATTTATTTAATTCTAATGATGAGAAAATTATAAACAAATACAACCTCATAAGGATTCTAAAGGCCACACCACTACCCATCACTTGGACCAATATACCAAAATCTCAAAAGAATGGTTTTTATTATTCATATAACACCGCTCTATCATCTCTCAAACCTAGGAAAATAGCCACAAAAAATAGGGTGATAAAAAAAATGAACTCTTAAGAATACATACCCACACCATATAGTAATTGATTCCTTATTATTGGTAGAATGGAGTTGGTTTTCAAGAACTAACTGTTTGTACTTTTTATTAAATGTATATTCGAATATTTGAATATAAATGAAACATCATATATAATATTATTCATTGTTATGCATTAAATTAATGTAATAATGTTATAAAGTATCTACCATATTAATAAGGTTATATAATATCCCTTATATGATGAGAACCTTGAAATGTTATAACGATGTTGTTAAATATAATTCTACGGTTGAATAACATACTATAGTGAGACACATAGAATATTTACTATCAGGTTATAGTACTCATGTGAATATTATACTTCTTCTCATGAATTTCACATTTTATAATTGCTAAAATGGGAGATTTTGAGAAAATATCTGCCAATAATAATCCCAAATGTTTAGGTGTCATCTAATATTCTTCATTGCAGATTGTGCCTTTGATGTCCA
The DNA here is from genome assembly GCA_963277665.1 of Viscum album. Classification (NCBI taxonomy): domain Eukaryota; kingdom Viridiplantae; phylum Streptophyta; class Magnoliopsida; order Santalales; family Viscaceae; genus Viscum; species Viscum album. The sequence continues at coordinate 1,610,952,467 of OY728158.1, forward strand.
TACATCCTACAAGAATACTGGAAAAATACAGTATGATTCTTCAGTCAAATACATCCCACGACACCATGACGAACTTGAGTAACTTCAACATAGAAGAGGTGGCACATAAGAAGATAGACAAGCCTGAAGCTACCATTCCAACGGAATGACTGATTTTGCAGAACATGATATCTCCTCATGAGAAGGTTCATTGTAATGTTAGTATTTCTAACCCACTTGATATGCTCTCTGCCAATTGAAATGAATCTGGATCAAATAATGATGATCCCTATGTATCTATCATGCCTCCTCTTGCTGCGGAAGAACCTTCGGATGATAAAGGTGATGTGTGGATACAAGCAAGGACTGGAAGAAGTGGTCGACACCCCCATGGCAAAGGTGGACGTCTTCCTTACCACTGCATGAGCACCCGCTCTAGAATAGGGTAACATTTATTCTTCTGTATTTCTGAGGTACCTAATGGTTCTGCTCTGTAATCTCCTCTCGATGACTTTTTGTTTCAATAAAGCGGTCTCTGCACCTCAATCTTTTTTTAAAAAAAATCACTCGAACATAAATTCATGATTCATGTGTGAAGTTTTCTTTATAAGATATTTTGAAAAGGGTATTAATTTACTCAGTGAGAGTTGACATGTGGTTATTTTCATTATAAAATTATATTGTCTCTCTTGGTTACCTTAACCTATTTCTAGATAGTAGTCTTGGACTTTAGGTATTAACACCAGATTCTATTAAGAAAGAAACCAAGGGGGTAATAAAATAAGTGTTTCCATTGATCATAACTAAATTCTATTATACTTTAATTATTAGAAAAATATTATTCTCGTGATAGTGGAATAATTTTATTCAGGATTAAATGATCACATAAATTAAATAAATAATTATTTTTAAGGTCATTGTAAAATTATGAAAATATTTTATATATATAATGAATAAATATTGAATTAAATATTTAGTTATGTATTTGATAAATTACAAGGAGGTTGAAATATACCGAGATCATGTCAGATGATAAATATATCTAATGTAGAATGCTTACCTCTATAGGTAGATCATCCTTGATAAGATCTTCAAACCAATTATCCTGCTTATCCCATGATTGGATGTACTCCTCCATAATCATTTTCTCAACCTTAAAACCTCTTACCCAAATACGGTCTTGCTTGTTGAGGTAATCCATCTACTCTTTGTTGGTTTGCACCAGTAGTAGTCTCTCAGACATCCTATCAGTATCCTCTTGCAAGCCAAGAATTATAATCCAATCATCCCACATAACCTCCTTCGAGTGATCGATAAGGCCCTAGGTTGGAACCTCCATAAAATCCTCCTCCTACTAGACAATTCACTCACCCATTTGGGGATTAACCTGATCATTGGCATCCTCAGTGTAGGAGTTTTGTACCACCACTATAGGATCCAGTTAACAAATTTGTTTCTCCCACCACATCATCTATCTTATTTTCAAAGACTATTAACTGACTTATACACTGGACCCTTTTCTTGTCCTTTTCATAAAGAAGTTCAAGTCATATCACTTTGGTCCTATTTGTGTTGTTAGATATTGTATCCATTTTCTTAGATAGTAAGGAATAATCTATTGGACCTTTGGGTTTGTGTTTTTTCTTAAAAATGCAGCTAGTGGTGTCATTTTAGACATTCCATCCTTTTCTCTTCCTCATATTGTAATGCCATCCCTTACACAATCTCCTATAAATAGGCTAAAGATCTCATAACTTTCCTATGGCCTTGAGATGACTTTAATTTCTTAAGTAACCTAATCATGTATTATATCTGGTTGATGTTGAACAGAACCTTCAATGGCCATACCTTCATAACTTTTTCCCATCATATTTATTGGAATGTCCTTCATGGATCCAATTCATTTAGTTGTTACCTAAACACACCTTGTATCCTATATTCCATGAGTCATATCTTCCAAAAAACCATTTTCAAATGTTAACTAGAGGTCCACTCTAAGAACATATACATGGGCTTTGCACATTTCCCTTGTCCCCTAAATTCCCTCCATGATGGTGGATATATTTCCAAATAACTTGGCCTCTGCATATGAAGTGCATGGGTTAACAAAGAATGACTTAAGGACCCCATACCCTTATGAACTATAATACAGTATTAGTCTGCACTTCTAAAACTACTAATTCATGTTTCAACCTACCGAACACATCCACCAATTTTGGATTATTCTTCCTTGGACAAGACTCATTTTGTGAAGGAACCATTGGATTTATGTATCCATCCAAATGAATATACTTTTAAAATCCTCCATAGGATCCCAAACATTGTTATTAGATAATAGAACCTCAAAATGAAACTTACCATGCATACATGATGCCAATATATTATGAATACATTTATAGAAAAAACAATAACCAAACCACTTCTCAAAAAAAAAACAGGTTGATTTTATCAAAATTACCCTCAAACTAAAATACAAACAAAATCAACCAGCATTCAAGATATATCAACCTTGACACAAAATATTACAGATATTAGGTGAAAAACTACATGATTTATTTTATTATAGTATAATTACCTACCCACTAAATATTTATTCATGTAAATGATTGAAGGTTTTTGAAACTAGAGGGGGAGTTTGGGGAAACATACCCAAATCACGTTTGTAGTTTGGTCACTGTTCATATGGAATTCATACGACCATTTGACTAGGAATATATAGTGACTATTACAGAACTGAGGGTCACTGGACCAAGATAGTACTAGATCCTATTATAAAGAAAAACAAATCCAAAGGTGTCGTTTATCAAGAAGGTTGACTACTGCTCAGTCTTGAAAACCCCATGCATCAAATAAAAAACTATCGAATAGGTCCAGGGACAAATGGTGAATATTACAAAAAAGATCCCAATGTCATACTAAGTATGTTTGAGGCATCCTTGATGAACAATTTAAATATATAAAGCTATACAATTCATTGTAAAATATTAGGAACCTTAGTGTAAAGAAAACATTTCAGTAAATGAAGAAGAAAGTTGGTATTAGAAAAGGGGGACAAGGATCAAAGACAGGCGACCATTGAGACTGAATAACGTCCCTCACCCTCCTATGATAGAGGGACCAGTAAAAAGGCCACCCTCTCATAGTTCAGCGATGGCCCAGAGGGAGAGAGAGATTAGGATCTCCCATCCAAACCTGAGAAACATCTCAGCTGATAAATATTAATTTTCATGATGGTAAATTAATAGATTTTGTTTTGTTAGTCAGCTCACACCATAAAAATAAAAATAATATTATTATTTATCATGTGATTAGATAAATATTGTTATATTATTTTATGGAAACTATTCAATTCAATAATATTTTATCCATAACTATAATTCAACAAATAGATGGATACATCTATTATGTAGTGTTGCTCTAACTTTTTAATCATTATGCTAAATTATTTTGAGAGATCTCTCAAGACCAAATAATTCTTAAATATTATCCTTCCTCCTCCACCCTCTCAAGATTGGGGGTGTAAGGAATATTCTTCAACTGTGATTTAATTGTTTCATCGGTCAAAATTACCACCAAAATTTCCTCAATAAACAATGCTAGCACCTAAAAATTTTATTTGTCATGATGTTTACGTCTTTCAAAAATTATGAATGATCCATTGAATCCAACAATAGATATATTATCTATAAAAAAGGGGTTCTTCTGCTATTTCCGAAACCATTATGTGGTACCAAAGGGGCCATTTTTAAATTTAAAATTATTTATTTTATTATTGATCAATTATATTAAATTTTTTTTACTTTAACATTTCTATTTTATTCATTATTTAATCTAAATTTTAATTTACTTTTTCACATATTTATTGTCTTTGTTAAAAGTTTAGTATTCTCTTAATAGAATATGAATAGATTAAGAATGATATATTATTAAATTAGAATGTTCCATGGATTTGGGCTGGTATATTGGGTTACCCAAAGTGTATTCGGAGTACATGTAGTGTACCCAAGGGCACTTCACGAGGGTGTGTCACAAGTTACATGAACTACTCAATTGTAAAAAGCTAAGGTGAATTTATTATACTCCATGTGTTAACTAGGATGATCTAAAAGATGGTGTTTTGGACTACATAACATGGTGATGGTGTAATATTCATGTTATCTACATGGTATAGATGTTAATATTGAGCTTACCCTATGGTCAAATACATGATTTTAAACTACATGAGACTGGCAGTATGGATAGTTAATGATCCACAAAATATAAAGGAAACATACACATTGTGTGATAAATAAATTGAAATGTATTTATTTCATGGTTGATCAATTAGTGGGTTTCACTGATGCTTGGAAATTAGATTTCATAGAGCGTAGATTATCGGTAATGTCATGTAATCTTTAGAGGACACACACTAAGGCACTTGGGATTTTTCCCAGATACATGGAAGCTGAGTAAAATGTTGTATAGATCATTAGTAAATATTTGGTAATATCCCAATAAACAAATTAAATTACATTAGAAATAATTAAATATAGGTTTTAAAAACCTAATTACATTATTAGGGCTAGATTTATTGAATTTATAATAAAGGTTTGAAGGATTAATAAATACTCAATTCATTTTTCACAATTATCTTTATTATTTTTCATTTAATTTTATTTTCATTTAATTTATATATGATAACTGTAGCTAAGAGACATTGAATATTCACAATGATAAAGGTAATTAATTTTTTAATTAATTAATTAATTTTTTTTGTAATAATGAAGAATGAATTAATGTGTGTTCTAGATAGTGAATTTTTATATATTTATTTCATTTTTATGAGAGATCACGAGATTCAAATAGAACTGTGTATGTGTTAGTTTACCTTAATTTATTTTATAGGATTGCAATTATATATTACTAAATTAAATATGATGGTCTGTGTATCATATTTCTATCTTTTATTATGTTGGACCTACGTCTTGAGGTTTTTTATGTAATTTACCTTAACCAATCCTTTGGTTCCCCACACAATCATGTGAGTCATAAAAATATGTAATAAATGGAGTATCCCATGGTACATGGATGTTGTTCAAGATGGATCCAATATGAAACCAAATTAGGATATTCATCGGTGGAAATGTGGAATGCTACAACTCATCCCGAGACTGACAAAATAAGTTTTCCCCTAGAGTGATAGATTGATTTATTTAACATTAAATAAGTGAACCATTATATAATCTCAAGACTTGGTATTTATTTATTTATTTATTTTTATCTCATGTTTTATTTATTTAATGGATGGTAGACCATGATCACAAAAAGAAATGGGATTATATGAATGTTTTAGAATTTATATTAATAGACTATGCAAATATGTTTTATCAAAACATGGTTAGTCAAATAACTAAAATTCACATATTATTAAATTTACATGTAAAGGATAAATTTTTTTACACATAATATGAAAAACTTTACCAATTTAATATTATATCATTACACCTTTCATCATCAAAATTAGGATGAAACCATAGTAAAAGTGTAAGATCCGGAAACTTTTGTGGGGAATTTAAATTATTAGGGAGTCTTAACTAAGAATATGGGTTGAATTAATTGAAATTTGCTTATATTTAAAGTATATAGTAAGTTTAATCTAAATTTTGTTGCATTTTTTGTGGAAATCCTAGTAATTATTTCTTGATTGGGTAGTCCACTCTACATTTCTAGGTGATTCTAGTTTTTAGTTGGAAATGTTGCATACCTAAAAACCTTCTTATGATTTTCATGGCCATAGTCTAGACTATAATGAAAGGAAATATGGGTCATTTCTAATAGAATTTCATATGTGATGTGACATTCCATGTTCAATGTTGATGGACCTTGATACATGATAAAATAGAAGGATATATAATAAAAATAAAATTAATATTATGTCTCATATAAATTTTAGTCAATTAAATTTATAATATCATATTGTTTTAATATTGTTGAATAATGTAAAGTCGAAAAACCAAATTATCAATGTGATCAATTACAGAAAAAAACTATCTCTTAAATAATAGAAACTTCCAAGAATGCCTCATACTCTTATAGTTTGTGTTGTTCCATGAATAAAAATCTTAATTTCTAGATTTATCACTACTATATCTACCTGTAAATGAGGTGAGTGATGTAGAGTTCATGGTCTATGATAAATACTTCAGTGATTCATTTGAAATTAAATATGTTATTAATTCATCCATGTACAATGAACTCATTAAATCTCATGAATACATGGATGAATATAACAAACTGAAGTATATTTATTAAATTTACTAGGATAGATAAATATATGAACAATTTGTGATATTCAAGGTAGTTTTTGATAAAAACATATTGCTGGTGTGCCTACTTGGCCAAGTGTATTCAAACTCCATATATACATTAACTGCCCATAGGTTCGATATTTTAAACTTCATAAAGAACTACACACTAATTTCATTTCTTACCACACTTCCTCAGAGCTTCTATATCTTTTTTGTTAATTTCAATATGAACATCAAAGAAAGGGTTTTTCTTGATATTCACACACTTCTAAGAATAATTGATATATAGATTAAGAGAATAAATCCTTCCATCCTTATAGAGAATAAAAAATAATTCTTTGGAAAAAATATCTAAATCTAAAGCCACATTATAATAACCATACTATAAGATAAGGATAAATGTAAAATCAAGGGAATATGATGATATTTGTTTCTTATGTGGCTATAAGTGACACTTTAAAAGGAATATTCCAAGAAAATAATTAAAGCGATTCTTTAGGAGCATTTTTTATCAAATGAAATTTCTATGTTTCTAAAAATTAGATATTTGATATATCATGTGGTTCCGAAATATGTATTAAAATACATGAACCACGATGATTTTAGATGATATTTTGGGGTGAGGATAACCTATGAGTATCCAATATAGTAATTCTTGTTGTTGTGTCTATTGAAAACTACCTCTTCACACTTCCAATGAGAATAATTTTCGTTTTAAAATATTCTTTATGGGTCATTAGTAACAAATAACATTATTTATGTATCCATACATTATATAGTTGGATTTATTTTAAAATTTGGGAATAAATGTTTCTATTTTTTTATGATTAGAAAATTTTAAATAATGTTCTGTATGTTTTTTAATACACAAACAAAGTAATGTTAATTGATAATGAAAATAGTTCACATGAATCACACCACACACAAACTATGGCATCACTGGCTAGGTATTGAAAAAAAAGTGTTTGAAGAAATTACACCAGGATGGATGGTTTGATTCATTGGATATAAAACCACTTTGTGTATGTGACACTTTTTTACAAGGAAAAATAACCAATTCCCCATTTAGTGGAAAGGTTTAATGGGTATGAAGCCTTTTCAATTATTTCATACCAATGTTTACAGACCATTTCCAGTTTAATCAAGGGCTGTGTACTCTTGATTGATATATTTTAGTGATTATTTATGTAGATATGGATATGTATATTTAATGAGGTATAAGTTATATTCTTTAAAAATATAAAATCTATACATGAATGAAGTTGTTAAGTAGCTTGGTATGGATATTAAGAAACTCTGAACAGACCATGGTGGATAATATCTTGATCAAAACAAAATTGATTATTTATAGGATTTTGGGATTCTATTATAACTCACTGCACTTTTAGAGCTCAGTGGAATGGTGTAAGAGAAAGGAAGAACCACACCTCATTAGAATTAGTGAGATCATTGTTGGGGAATCAAGTTTTCCATTATTTTTTTGGATATATGTTATTACCATAAGAATTTATACTAAAAAAAGTTCCAACTATATCATTAACCAATATTCCATATCATATATTCTATGGACATAAAACCATATTGTCGCATTAATCAATGTTGTATTGAGAACTATTCGTTAAGGCTATTTCTGAAAAAAAATGCACCTAGAGGAAATAAGTGTATCTTTATAGTGAATCCCAAGGAAACTAATGGATATTTCCTATATGAACCTACTTTAAATAATATTTGGTTTAAAAAAAGTCCCATCATTTTTTATGGGGATATATTATATAAAAGAGATAGTGGAAATGATATGGAGATCAATAAAGTCTATGGTCAAGATACAAAATTGTAGGCACACTAATAGATTCCACAAATCCCTATGGAATAACAATTTCTAGAGATGAATGTTATATGTAGGAGTACAATATTGGTTATAGAACCTCAAAGATACACCTTTGTAGTCACTAAATATGGTGAATCATTATTAGTTGATAGTAATGATCATATAACCTACAAGGAGGTAGAAAGTGGAACATGCGTTTCCTAGTAGAAAAAAGATATTAAAAATTAAATGGATTCCATTTATTAGAACCATGTATAGATTTTGGTTGATCTTTTAGTTGATGTAAATCCTATTAGTTTTAAATGGATATTAAAGAAGAAAATAGATGTGTATGGATAAGTTAGTACTTATAAGGAACCAATGTTTTCAAAAGGGTTTTAATAGTGTCAAGGAATAGACAATGAGATAATAATTTCACCAATTTCTATGCAAAAATCAATAAAAATTACACATTCCATAGTATCATACCATGACTATGTGATTTGTAAAATGTATTCCAAAGAATTTTTATTTAATGGGAATCTTTAAAAATATGTTTATACGACACAATTTTAATGTTTTGTGACTCCCAAAGATGGTAAAAATGAATTAAAATCATAGATATCCATTTGTTTATAAATAGACCATCCATGTCATGGAACATTTAGTTTAATGAATCCATAGTGGAATTTGGTATCATAAATAATTAAAAATATCCTTGTTTTTCTAATTGGTGTATTGGGAGTGAATTTTTTTTCTAAAAGTTTATATTGATGAAATACTACTTATTGAAAATTAAATACTAGTCTTAGTGTTTTTTAAAGATCGGTTAAACACATTATTATCCATGAAGGACATATGATAAAAAACATATAGTCTTAAGATGAAGATCTTTTTTCATAGATCTAATAGGAAGATTTGACTAAGTCAGTTACATATAGGGATAATATACTAAAGAGATTCCGTATAGAACAATTGAAGATGGTATTGTTGTTAGTGTCACGTGAAATTCATCATTCCATGAAATGTTATCCTCAAACACATGATGAAAGAAAAATATTGAATAGGAATACTTACACATTGTCATTTGGGTCAACCAAGTATTTTATGCTATATACTAGGATAGATTTATCATATACCATAAGTGAGACATGAAGATATCGATATGACCTAGTTGATATCCATTAGATGGATGTTAAGGCTATCCTTAAGTATCTAATGTGTAAAAAGGATATGTTCAGAGTATATAGAGGATTTGAAAAACTAGTTATCATTTCATTTGAATATACTATATTCTAAATAGATAAATATGGTTTAAAATCATATTCATGATACATATTAATTCTCAATAGAGGTATTTTTAGATATAAGAGCTCAATGAAATCCAGGTTTATAGGTTCTATAGAAAAATCTGAGTATATTGCAGCTTCATAGGCTTCTAAAAATAATTTTTATGCATTACTACATCTATGTTTTTTAAGTAGTTTCTATCAGTTATAAACCTATCACGCATTATTGTGACAATATTTCAGTATTGGCACCTACAAATGAGTCAAGGTCACATAGGTGGATAAAAATTATAATTTAAAAATATCATATCTTCAGTGAATTTTCTCAATGGGGTGAAATAAAAGTGAAAATATTATCCGTGGAAGGAAATGTAGATGACCCCATGAAAAAAATCCTTAAATCAACCTATAAAAATCATAAATTGAGGACTAGTAGGCTGAAAATCATTTGAGATTGGCTTTAGTCTCCATGTGAGTCTATTGGAGTTGTTGTTGTAGATAGTTTTTGGATTACAATTTTATTGTAGAATTTGAATATTAATACAAAATATTATTATACATTCATCATTATACTGGATTAATTTAATGTAATAATTTCCTAGCATATATGTTTCTTTGATAAATTCATAAAAGTTTATCGATATGATTAGAACCTTGAAATTCCATTGTGTTATTTTATATATGGTCCTATGGTTTGATAAAATATTTTTATGGGATGTGCGAGTACTCATGATTATATAAGACTTATTGTTTTGATGTTTTTATTTGATAATATCTATGATGAGAAATTATGATAATATAGACACCTATAGGAATTCCCCATGTTTATGTATCCTTGAATATTCCAATCTATGAGTATGTGTAATGGTCCTTAGACTTTATGATTTTTATTAATGAATGTCATTACTCACACACTTTGATGTATTTTGTAAACCATGTCAGAATAGATGATGGATAAGTTGGATATGTTAGGTGTTTTGTGAGTAATATAAAATTAATTAATATGTCAATGAAGTAAATTCTCCTTCCAACTTTATGGATGTTTATGTATCAAACCATTGAATTAAATTGAACTATCATGTTAAATTCCATAGCAATGATATCATGGTGAGTTTATTTTAGATAGTCAATGAAATATGTATCGATCACACATGTTGATGACATGTGTGTGAAACCTTCCTGATGAAAAATTCTGAAAAAGGGATTACATTACATAGTGAGTGTTCATATGTAGATATTTTCATTATGAATTTGTATTATTTTCTCATTTTCCTTGAACCATTTATAGAAAATAATATTTTAATTTATTCTATACCACTTAGTTGCTACAATAATCAATCCTATAATATCACTCACAATGTGTGATTGATGGTCTCAATTAAATTAAATTCATATTTAATTACTACAATAAATAAAATTTTAGATACCAAGGAATAATTTTACTCGTGAATAAATTATTCCAGAAATTAAATAAATATTTATTCATAATATAATTTTTAAATTACATATATATATAATATAATATATTTATTTACTTAATGGATGAATAAATTTTCAATTATATATTTATTCTTGTATTTGAGAAATTTAATGGAATATGAAACATACCAAGATCATTCCTGATAGTAAATATTAATTTTAAAGATAGTAAAATAATATTTATCATTGTACCACTTAATGAACATCATAAAAGGAAAAATAATGATATTATTTTATAGCATGGGTATAAATATAGTTTATTATATTATTTAAGGGTTATTGTGTAATTAAATAATATTTAAACTTTAACCTAACTCTATTAATAGATGGGTATTTTTATTGTGTAGGGTTGATTAAATGTGGGAATCATTTTTCACAACTGATTATAAAGCACTCTCAAGACTGAATAATGTTTAGAGATTCTTTTTTCTCCTCCACCCTGTTAAGAATGAGAGTATAGGGACACTTATGTAAGTGTGAAGGAACCGTTATAGTGATCAAGACGAGCGCCACAAGATGATCAATCCACCGTGCTAGAATCCAACAATCCATTAGTGTTTTTAGAGGTCAAAGGACCATCTATGGATCACAAATAGATGGGATCTACTTTGGGTACTCCCAACACAATGACGGTAGACAGAAAAGGGTTTTATATGATACAAAATATCATAAAATAAAGATCATAATATGAGGTATTTATTCTTCTAGGACATTAAAATTTATTATAAATTAAATGTGAAATTATTGTCTCTTGGTTCTATTGTTTATTTTTCAATATTTGATGAAAGGTTTTCATTGGTCATGACATTTACATCTTTCACAATTTATTTATGATCCATTGAATATGATAATAGTTTTAATGGATATATGTCCAAATGTCAGTTCATCAATGTTAAAACCATTATGTCTTACCTATAGAAATGTTATAGACAAGCCACACTGAGGCTGGATCTCTACAATGGTGGTCACCACTGAAAATTGACTTCAAATTATTCAATACAAAAACCAAAGAGAAAATACAATCCTCTCATGTAAGTGGGTGAAACACTCCATTTCATGACTTTACCTACATTAGGCCATTATTATAGTCAACTAATCACATGGGTCCCCTATAATCCTAACTCACACTCTCCTAGGGAAGTGGCCCAGGAGTTTACCCTTCATAAAACTAAACCATGACAATCATTATTAATTATAGAGTTATAATCAGGTAGGAATTCATAAATAAAGGCTCACATTGTTGAAATTGGTAGTAACATTTATCCTTTTAAGTCTCACTTTTATAGGGGTTTTACAATCTACAACAGTTTAAAGGACAACTTCCTAATAGTATATCCCAAACATGAGTCACATGTAGTGCATGTATACTTACTATTGGGTAATGGATCTGATACTATTCATCATGATCTGACCTACCTCAGGCCAAAAACCTAATCAACTAACCCCATAAGTATTTTGTAATATCTTGGTTGTCTATAATATATACCACTATATATTACACATTGTGGTCACTTATCGAACTAATGAATGTCCCCATATTCTAACACATGTTGTTTTGGTGTGTTTTGTATTCCCTCACACACACACTCTATGAAAATTCATTTGAGGTCACCCATCTTGACACTAATCCTATCTAATAATGATTAAATGTGGATTTGAAATCATGTAGTTTTTTAAAATGAAATGTCAATTTTTTTTATATGGGTAATAACATTTATCCTTTTGAGTGTCACTAATATAGGGGTGTTACAAAACTCTTTGATAATAGAGTTTGAAATTGAATTGACAAAGAATGATGATATTTCAGAATTTAATTCAAAATAAGGAATCTTATTATTTAAATCATATTGAACAACTGAAATCTTACTTGAATCATATTTCTTATATTACTCATATCTTACATGTTTTGATCCCCATTAGTGTTTGTTTTTTTCAAAATAATTTCAATATGGTGGAAGTGAAGAATAACATCTTGGAGGTTTTTAATAATTTCCCAAGAATTTTCTCTCATTATATTATTTAAATTGATATTGGGAAATCCATCAAGGATATGGTATTTTATATTTCATAGAGATTGCTAAAAAGATCCCAAGAATAACTTGTCATTATATTAAGTAAATAGAAATTTGGAGATACATATTGGATGTGGTATTTAAGGTTTATTATAAGTTTTTAAGTTGTTCTCAAGAATATTTTCTCATTATATTCGGTAAATATATATTGGCAGACACATCTTGGATGTGGTATTTAAATTTTATTATCATACTTTTTTATAAAAAATTTTGTTATTTATCTGCCTTGTAAAATATATTTATTGTTGACTGAAAATGATTATTTTAATAGTTGAATGAAGTGTGAAAGTGGAATTTTATAAAATAGGGAAATAAGATGAGGTTTCATATTCACTCTGGTGTTTGGAATTTTTATATTATAAATAAAATATTTAAAGAATTTTGCAAAAAATTGGTAACTCTTAAGATAAATCAACACCACAACTAACTATAACTCCTTTGGGGAAGGCAATATAACTCATATATAAAAATATATCAAAGTATTGGATATGATGTGGTAGATCTTGAACATCGTTTAGAAAGATCACATGAAGGGGTGAAAATTTGTGGTTATGAACATTTTATGGTTAGCATCTCTAGTGTGGGTCAACAAAAGATGATATAGTCAGACTACTAATACACATTAGGATTGATATACTAGTCATGGGTACCAGGACGTATTATTAAGAGGGTAAATTTTGAGGGAATAGGGGTAATAGTCCTTTTAAACTATTTAGACTTAATATAAATTATTAATTTTTAGAGTATTATCAATTATAAACACAGTAATAGATTAATCTGATTAAGGTGTTTAAACACATGAGTACTAAAATAAAAATAAAAATAAAAATAAAGAACCCTAGATTTTTTAGTAGTTCAGTTCACCATAGGTGAACCTGGTCTACACTACAGTCCCCTCTAACCTCGCGAGAGGATTCGTATTCACTAAAAACTTAATTCTGAATTCTTTTACATGTACAGACTATAACTTATAATATTAAAATATAGAGTAAATATTAACCTACCTTATCCAATAATATGAAGAAGAAAATATTTTTGAGGAGAATTAATAACTTATCCTAACATTTCCTATACCATGAAGAGGCCAATAAATTATTCAAGAAAGACAAATCAGTTGTGACAACCTTTTGATCATGTAAGAATAACCAGGAAGTAACATTTAGATGGAGGAATAACTATGATTTAAATATGAAATAAGGAATCTTCTATAGGAAAATAAAAGAAAAAAGACAACTGTAATAATATAATGAAGAAATATGTTTGTGGAATAACAAACATTGACCCTTCATGAATTGACATAGAAAAAGGGATGCATTAAGAAACTAGAAAAGCCTCAGCAAATCAGAAGTAAATAATTGATGTTGTATTCTATAATTTCCACACCTTTTTTTCTTTTCCTTAGTTTTTTTATAGTGATCCAGTCTTGAAATACATTAAAATTTCATAAATTATATAGTATACTTAAAACATTAAACAAATAAATGCCTGAAGACCATACTACCCTAGTGCCATTGGAAACATGGAAACTTTAAAATCGTTACATAAGCAAGCTACATTACCTCCCACTATGTTCTTCATTACTAGTACCCTTCTCAAACACATCATACATAATACAGAGATTCATAACCTTGGGAAATAAACCTAAAATGGGGTGAGAATTGATGCTCAACATGGGTAAAAAAGAGAGATATTAAATCATAAGCATGATAATTGGAGTATGAGAACGTGATCATAATATCAGAAGATCATAACCTGCATATCATAAGATCATAAAAATGAATAATGGAATGAATATTAGTTGTTCATAAGGCATGAATAATAAGGAAATAAAGAACATAATGCATTAAAGAATAAAATAACAATAATACATGGAATTGTGGAAGATGCATAAGCATAAATAATGATTTCCATAGTAGTCAAGGCATCAATATCCAAACCATCTTAGTGAAAGAGTACATTAGCAATCCCGGTTTGTACCCCATTCTATCCCTGTATTACTGAATCGGGATCACTTATTATTCCATCACTATAATACTGAATATAGTGTATTTATCATTCTAGTCCAGTAATACTGAATCAAGTTCATTTCTAGTTCAATACTTGTAATACTAAACAGAGTTCATTTCTCATTCTATCCATGTATTTATCATGAGATATATATCATTACCCAATGTATTTGAGGGAGATTTGAGTCCCACCCAACTAATAATAAACATACATACATGTTTAATAGGATTATAAATAATCATATCATAACCCTTGAAATGAAATGGGTATTATATTCATGTAATTCAGTGGCCCATACTTTATGTACATAAATATTACTTCAAAATTGAAGAATATTAATTAAAAAATATAACAAAACTAATCCAGGACTATATCAGTTTAGAATCTTTAGAGACTGGGAAACATAAACAAATGGTTTATAAGACAACTACATTGTCTCCCTCTTCTTCTTTCATTATGAGACAATGTGTTTACATATCTTACTTAATACACTTCTTCACTACCGATGGAAAAGAATCATAAGAAATGGTGAGATAAGAATCTTAGTATGGGTAAAAAAGGGATATATCAATCATATCAAAATCTAATGACATAATAACTTAACATTTGAAAAATCTAATCCCACATATGAAAGATCAAGATATCATATCATGGGATAAATCATAAAATTTCATATCAATTAAAAAATTGAAAAAAGTCATAAAATAAGGCATGTAATTTTTAGGTAACATAGAATAATTGAAAATAGTTTCATATTAGTCAAGGGTCATTTCCCAGACCATCATAACAGACAAAGTTCTTTACTTAACTAAGTTCACTCCTCGTTTCAGTCATGTATTAGTGAACCAAGTTTACTTCCCGTTTCAGACTTATATTACTTAACTGAGATCATTTCCAATTCCACCCATGTCTATCTCATGAGATAAAAATATTTACCCAATTCATTAGATGGATATATTGGTTCTAATCATCTCATAATTAAATAATTATAGCATGTGATCCAAAAAAATAAATACTTTATCATAATATACCCCAAGGAATAAAATAGATTTCTTAAAAGTCATTCCATCATAACATAGTCAATGTAAAATAAATGTATTTCATAAATAACATTCCAGAATAAAAATAATCAAACCATAAGAATAATAGGAATAGTATTCTTAAAACATGACCCTATTAAATAATTACATCATAGATAGAAAATAATTTTGATAGAACCCATGAAATTAATTCGTGAGAAAAATATACTTTCTTCTTCAAAAAAGGATTCTTTCTCTAAATAACATGAAATTTTTAAAGAAAAAATCCTCTTAAAATAACATTGAAATCTTATTAAGTAATATTCATGTAAATAAAGTGTTATAAAAGCATAAAATTCCATTCACGTCTTTTAAGTTAAAATAAAACATTCTTCCCATACTTTTGTCGGATAAGTCAAAAAGTACCTCATACCAAAAATGAAAAAAGATTACTTTCATACCATTTAATAAACTTATCCAATGGGTAAAATTGACATTAAATTTTTTTATAACAATAAAAAGGACATTTTATAATACATATTTTGGAAACATGGATATGGATGATAAATATACCCCAGTAAATACATACGTATTAACAATCTCGAATAATAATGAAATTGTGAAATCATCCCTAACCTTAGGTCTGATATCCCTTGTATCTATCTGAAACTCTTGTATAATTATTTAAATAATGTTATTGAATTACTATAGAATAATATTCATTTCTATGATATTATATGTGATTATATTATCATATGTTTGTTAATAACACTTCATTATTACTCTTTATTCGGGTATTAACTACAATTTCATATGAATGTTTTTTCCAACTTGATTTGGTTATCCATATTAGGTTATAGTTATATAATTTCCAAAATGATATTAAGACAATATATGTCATATTTATTCATTATATAAATTTATATAATCATTCTATAACATATATCATGTATAATGAATCACATTATATCTTGGAGATGATAGGTGGTGCGTACGCACGAGTGACAATATCATTTCCATAATTGTGAAAAGGTATGGAAGTATATGGTATATATATTTTTCTATAATACACATATAGTTAAAATAAAAAAATATAGTTATTATTTACATCATTATACCCATCAATGTAATGTGGTTATTAAAAATATATTACACTACAGTGTGGAGGCAGTATGTTATACGTACACACGAGTGGTGAATTAATTTTTCGTAGGATAGATAGATGGTGAAATATGGTCATTCACTAATCATAATAATATATTTTTATATAACTGATACTAAATTCATCACATTATAATTGAAACAACTCATTAAGATAAAGTATAAGAAAAAATAAGTTTGAAGTAATTGTTAGAGGAGATTACATCTTCTTCGACGTGCCCCCTCTCGATATCCTTTTAAAGCAATAGAGTTGGCATTTGGAGAAGAAAAAAACCTATAGAATGTGACTAGGTATGTTTATAATGGAAATGGGTAGGGAAAGTCTGATCTTGAAGGCCCAAAGTGAATTTTATAAGTGAGGGAGGAGATTCCCTTTTATAATTGTGCTGAGGGGCACTTTTAGAATCTCCAAAAAACATTAATTTATAATATAATAAATCCCCATTACTGAAACCTCAAAAATTACATATTTTCAAATATGAGATGTGATATGGTTGATATATCATTAACCAATAATTTTTTTACAATTTCTTTTCAATTAAACATTTTCATTTTTATTAACCCTTAAGTATTCTATTATTGTAAAAAACTTGTCAATGATATAATAGTATAATATTTACTGATTTGATCTAAATTTGGATATAAATTAACAATTTATAATATTTTAAACAATATAAAAATTATTTTATATTTTTTAAAATATTTTAGGTTTTTTAAATGATTTAATCAAATATTATTTTGATATAATATTAATAGTGTCAATTTGACACTTTTCATTTCATTGATTTTTTTTAAATATAAATAATAAGATAACATAAAAATATATATTTTATTTTCTCCCTAAGAGGTCAAGGTCATATATAATATTCATTGTACATATTAATTATTCCATATTATATTTATTTTAATATTTTTAATAACATTAATTTGATATTTCCATTAACAAAATAATTTCTTCATAATATTTGTGGAATTATTTAAAATACATAATTATTTACTAAAAATAAAAAATTGAATACATTCATGAAGATAAATATTCTTGATTTCAGAATAATATTTATACTCGAATATATATAATGCATAGCCCTATTAAAAATATAATATATTTATTAAAATATGAATGTGAGGTCTTCAAAATATTAATAAATAAAACATTATAAATATCATAATATTACCCAAGTGGCCAAAAAAGTCAAAAGTAATTTAATATCATGAAAATATTTTTATTCATTTAAAAATTTTGTTCATATTCATTCATAAATGAAATTAGGCCCCATGTGGACACATAAGGGAGGTTATAAACAAGGAAAGTGACACTTTGTGTCTTTATTTGATTAAAATATTATATAAGTCATTTTCGTGGGCAAGTGTCCATTATATTACCTAATTTATATCCTTAATAATTAAGGGTCGAATTTAAATCATCCATTAAAATTATTACTTTTTTAGTGTCATTTTATAATCATCATAATTTTTTTTACCTAAATTACATAATTTACCCTTTACTATGGTAACAAAATTTACCATGGTTACTATTCATATTTCCCAAAAAATAAAAGGGGAATACTTACTAAATTTGGACATTCTAAATCCAAATTTGAATTCTATTTTTCAAAATTAAAAACACGAATGTTTTAGAATTAAATATAAAATAAAACCTGTAAACTGTTATGAAAACTAGTTTTTTAGAAAAATACCCTTTAAAAACATAAACTTTGTTATAAAAATGTATGTATAAAATAAATTTCAAAAAACCATAATTTGATTATTTTAAATAAAAGTAAACTAATTAAAATTAAAAACTAATTGAAAACATAATTAAACCATGAAAAATAAAAAATTATTTTTCAATAAAAACTAATATTTTCACTATTCCTAAAAAATAAATTTTTTTAGAAAATAATAAATTCATATTGACTTGAATATTTATATGTAATTTATTCAAACATATTAGTGAAAATTTAATGATGATGTTATAAAGGTAATTTTTATACTAATATTATCAAGTGGTTCATTGAAACTCACTATTGCGTGCAATGCAAGCTATTAAAGAATTACAATTATTTAAAGATAAATATTTATTAAAGTATCATAGAGTTACATTATAATCCCCATAAAATGATTTTTGACCTAGAAATTCATTATTCAGGTAAAAACAGATGAGGATACCTTTGCCTCATCTCATCCTCAGGTTCCCGCATAGGTTCCCCAAATTGGTGGTTCTATTATAAAAATTTAACCTAGAAAGTTGTATTGTTTTATAGAAATTTCTCTTTATAATCTAGAATCTGTATTTATTATTCCTCATAAGAAAGATCATTCTCCAATGGTATGTATTCATAGTTTAGTATATGTAAAAGATCAGGTATGTACTTTCTTTGGAGAGAGAAATGGAACACATCATGAAGTTGAGATAGATTTGGTGGAAGCACCAATTGATAAGATACCTAAGCAACAAAATTCATAATTTTAAATGGAAAAATATACATTATAAAGAGATTTTCCTTATTTCCAAATCCAATTACTCTTTTCTATGGAGATATTCATAGAAAAACTTTATCACCTGCTTCAAACTCTAGACCTTTTTATCAGTTGTTAGCATAAATTTTTTGTTCACTCTGAGATTCTATTATTTTTCTTTGAATAGATATGACCTTATCTATAATTTCATCAAAAACATTAACGCCTAATAGATTTATTTCCTCAAATTCATCGCTTAAATTTGAAAATCTATAAATTATTTTAATAAAGGGATTCATAAGGATTCGTCTAAATAAAGGAGTGAATGAAAGTATTGTTTGAAAAGTCCACCAAAGGTAGGTGTTTATCCAAACCACCTTTAAAATATATAGAACAAGCTCTACATATATATTATTGAGGTTAAATTTTTTTATTAGACTGACCATCTATCTAAGGATGATAGAATGTTCTAAAACTTATCTTTCTATCTTGATCCTGCTAAGGACATTGCCAACACTTCAAGGTAAACCTTGGATCCCAATCAGATATAAGGGAAAGTGGTACTCTATGAAATCATACAACTTTATTTATATACATCCTAGAAATATGATCAAGAGATAACATTTCTATAATATAAATGAAGTGTGTTTCCTTCACAGGCTAATAAACTATAACCCATATAACATTATGGCCTTTTGTTGTTTTGGGAAGTCTGAAGAAAAATTCCATAGTATTTTTTTCCCATTTCCATTCTGGTATAGTTAATGGTTGTAAAATTCATTTATAATTCTCTATCCCGGCCTTGACTTGTTGACAAAACAAGCACCGAGAGACATATTAAAAAAATCTATTTTCATTTCATCCCACCAGAAATACTCTTTCAGGTCCTTGAACATATTTTTTCTTCCAGGATGAATAGAGAATGAAGAACTATGAGCCTCATTCAACATATCCTTTTTTAATTCATGTATGATTAGAATAAGAAAATGGTTCCTAAACCTTATTATTCCATCATAATCAAGGATTAATTCAGGAACATTTCTTAAATTATTTTATGTATCTATATCTTTTTTCCATGCCTCCTTAATCATCACTTGTATACATGGTTCATTATTGATTTTAGAAAGATATAAATTCTCCCCTTTAAACGTTTAATATCCATCCTTCATAAATCCACAAATATTGGATCTTTTCTGATCCTCATCATGGATTGACTACCACTGTCCTTTTGACTCAAAGCATCTTCCTCCTTGTTAACTTTCTTAAGATAAAAATGTTCTGAGAAATCATAATCTTTAATCAACTCCAACCATATTATTTGGAACATATTTATCTCCTTTTGTGTGAAAATATAAATTAAAATTTTATGATTAGTATAAATATCACACATTTCACAATAAATATAAGGTATCTATATATTTAATTCAATTTTTACCATATCTAACTCTAAGTCATTTATTTGGTGATTTTGATAATGTATTTTCAATTATTTGGAGGCATAATCTATCAACATATCAGTTTGCATGAGAACCCATCCCAACCCCGTAATGTATGGATCACTTTAGACAATAAATATTTATCCACAATTAGTAAATGTAACCCAGGTTCACTAAATAACCTTATTTTTAACTATTTTAAATTCTATTCACATTCCTCTATCTACACAAACTTAATTCCTATTCGAGTCAACTTGGTGAGTGTATTAGATAATCATTAATTTTTTTCATGATATTTCAATAATATATAGTGAAAATAAGAAAATATCGGATCTTAATTACCATAGTTTGTTTAGGACAATGTTCAAATACTTCTATTTTGTTTAATCTACATAAATCCCCTCTCTAGACATTATGGGACCAAAAAATGAAACTTTGGGAAGCCATAATTCACACTTGGTAAATTTTTTATAAAGATTATCCTATATCAAGTGATATTTACGTTCTTCTTTGATCATTGAATACAAAAGAATATCTTATATAAATACTACCACCAACTAATCAAGATAGTCTCTAAACACAATATTCATTAGATCCATTATGATATTGGGGGAATTAGTAATAACAAAATGCGTTGCTATAAATGAATTGTGTCCACACATTTTAAAAAATTCCATATTTCATATATCCTCACTCTTGACCCTTAATTGATGATATCCGGAATGAAGATCAATCTTGGTAAATTATTAAGTGATGTAAAGTATTTTGAATAAGTCACCAATATGGGGAAGATGATATTTTTAGTTGATAGTGATCTTGTTAAGTTATCAATAATCAATGAATAGTCTCGTTGATCCATCTTTCTTTTTAAAAAAAAAGAATAGGTTAACCCCAATGTGATACACAATGGGGTATTAATACCTTATAAAGATTCTATTGGAGTTGATTATTTATTTCTAACAACACAAATGGGGACATTCTATAAGGTTTATTTGAAATAGGCAAAACACTCTCTATGAGTTCAATTGAAAACTAAACTTCACGGTTCGGTGGAAGACTTAGAAATTCTTATCGAAAGTTGTTAACAAATCACATAAAATAAGTGTATTATTAATGGTGAGTTTTTTCCCAACCATTTGAGATAGATAAAATTCATTTATAAGACTCTATACCCATAAGATGGAATAAATTTCAATAGTAAGGTCATATTTATCCTCACATTGATTGATGATCAAAGATTGATACGAAATAAGAAATGTGACATTCCTTCTTTAGTAATGGATATGAGATTCATATAGAGAAAGTGAATCTATGCTAATAATCACACCAAATTCTATTAATGTTAGGATTACAATATTTGAATGAAGAACTTCCCCCAAACTTCAACAAGATAAGAATTATAAAATTTTGATGCGACCTTTGTGCCATTAGAAGTTTTCATGGATAACTCAACATTTTAATGTTTAGGTAACATAGAGATACCCTTTAAAGAATATTCGTAAATAAATGAATGGTTGGATATACAATTGAATAAAACATTTTTTACTTAATATTGGATGATTAGTGTACCTTTCACTACAACATTATCATATTCCACATCACTGATGGTGATCACATGTGACATACCCTTTTTATTGCCTTAAGAGTTTTATGATGTCGATCATCAATGATAACCCTTGGATTAAAGAAATGGCTAGTATAATACACAATTTTCATTCAATTTTATCATTGAAGTGTTGAAGTTTCATTATGTGTAGCCTTTTCATTATTCATATCATTAGACATAATTTTCCCATTACTTCGACATTCAACTACCCGATGAACTTTTCTCATAAATTTAAAAAAATTTCTAGTACCTTTAAGAAAATTTCCACCGTTTTTATTTATAAATATTGAGAAGTTGTTAAAAATCAACTTTTTTAGTGTGGTCTTCATAATTTTCCTTAAATTTCTTTTTTCTCTTCTTATGAAACCCACAGAACTGATGGATTACTCCAATCATCATATTAACCTTGAGAGAGCATCAAATTATTTTCTCATAGTTAATGAAGCCTCGTGTGGATAATTCCCTTTAGAGACTTCGTTTTTAGAATCTAAATAATCATGAAATTTTACTCTTAGGTTTGAAAACAATTCAAGATGAATACCACGCTAGTCTTGTGAATTTTCGTTATAGATACCAATGGATTCATCATCCATTTTCATAATATCAAGGAACTATTTCTCCATATTTGTTTGATGAATATGAGGGAAGTACATATTGAAAAATAATTTATTGAACTCATCACAATAGATAGAATAAATTTCAAATCTTTCCTTCATATTCTTGATTAAATTAAAAAAGTGATCAGCTTCACCTTCAAAATGATAGACTACCAAGAGTACTTTATCATTATCTTAATATTAGAGAACTGAAAATAACTTTTCTGTGGTACTAATCCATTTTTCATCCATTTGTGGATCAGAAGACCCACTAAAAGAAGTTGGATGTTACGTCATGAATGACTCAAAAGAATGTTGTTCCCTTATTTTCTCATTTGGAAGTCCTTCATGGTTCATATATTGATAAAGTTGTGTGAGCATAGGATTAATATTTTTCATTCCCACTACAATAAAATTTGATTGTTTGGGTGGACAATAATTGCATTTACTATCACATTCATCATTAACTCATTTACTTATTATTACAACCATTGAATAAAACCATGAAGTATAGCGTGAGAAAC
Source organism: Viscum album (assembly GCA_963277665.1). NCBI lineage: Eukaryota > Viridiplantae > Streptophyta > Magnoliopsida > Santalales > Viscaceae > Viscum > Viscum album. Next base: position 1,610,976,189 of record OY728158.1, read on the forward strand.
ACCAATCATAATTGGAAAACCACATAATCGATAATGAAATTTCCATTTAGGACACTATTTGTTTTCTCTTAGGTTATTCATGTTCATTTGTAAAACACTAGTATTTTACACTATAATTTGATAAATCTTCAATGTCCTTACTATGGTTTTCTCATCCTAGATTTCGAAGGTCAACTATACCTTTTCTATTTTACAAACTATAATAGCCTATAATTTACGTAAAAAGGTATTACATAAAAATTGAAGAAAATTCATTGAAAAACATAACAAAACCATTCTAGGACCATATAGATTTAGTGTAATTAGAGATTATAAAATATTAAAAACTAGATCATAAAAAATATATATTATCTCTCAGTTATTCCTTCATGGAAAACCCCTTTTTGATATATCTTACACAATTCACTTCATTAAAACTTGGGGAAAATAAATATAATAAAGGAAGAGATCAGATACTTAGTAATGGGAAACTAGGGAGATATCAATCATATCATAATCATAAGGAATAAGAACGTGAAATTTGAAAAATTACATCCTACATGTGGAAGATCATGATATCATGTCCTCGGATAAATCATAATGATTGATAAAAAATCAATGGATATATTCTCAAAATTCATAATAGAAGAAATAGAATTTTTGGCATAAATATAATAATATAAAATTATTTCATATTAGCCCTGGCTCATTGACCAGAATATCATAGTAGATAATGTCAATTACTTAGCCAAGTTCACTCCTTGTTCCATCCCTATATTACTAAACCAGTTTTACTTCCCATTCCTGCCATATATTACTAAATCAAGTTCATTTCCCTTTCTAGCCCTATCTACTTCATGAGATATAAATATTAAACCAATGAATTGGAGGGACATATAGGTTTGAACCATTTCATAATGAAATTATTCTTATGTGTTCCACAAAAATGTATATCATTAGTCACAGCAAAACCGGATAAATAAATTGGGTTTCATAAACATCATTTCATCATAACATAATCCGTGTAAAACAAACTAATTTCATAAATATCATTCCATCATAAACATAATCAAATAATATGAATAATAAGGATAATATTCTTGACACTTAACCCTATTAAATAATTCCATCTTAGATTGAAAATAATTTCGTTAGAACACATGAAACTGATTATTGAGTAAAAAATACTTTCTCTTACAAAACATTTTCTTTTATAAAAATTAAACACAATTTTAAATGAAAACAATTTCTAGTAAAAATACCTTGAAATTTTATAAACGAAGATTCATGGAAATAAGATGTTATAAGAACATACAGATATATTCATGCTGTATAATTTATAAGAAAATATTTATCTCACAATTTTTGTTAGATAAGTCATAAGGTACGTCATATTGAAAATAAAAAAATTAATCCTTTCATACCATTTAATAAAATTCACCAATGTGTAAAATTGACTTTAAAAAATTGTAGAATAATTTAAATGCATATAACCTATGAAGGATAAAATGGTGTCATAAACATCATGCCATCGACACATAATCCATTTAGAGAAAGGATATAAATGGAGAAATTGAATAATTTTCCCAGAATGGAATTATTATAACCAAAGTATGTGATATTTGATCGGAAATATTTTTTAAATATATAAAAAAACATTTCTAGAGGAAAATCATCTTTCTTCATTGGAAAATAATTTTTAAAACATAAAATATTTTCGAAAAACTTTTGTTCAAAATAAACTCAAAAATTCATAAATTTATTATTAATTTTTTTTGAAAACCATTTTCATTAATAAATTATAAATGGATATTGAAAAAAATTCAAAAACTATTTATTATAAAATAATTTTAAAATAATAAATAAATCTTGAAATCATTCTAAAAAACATTTTTTATGAAAATACTTTGAAAAAGTATAAATAAACAATGAATACATTTTGAAAACCATTTCATTGAACATATTTTCAAAAAATATAAATAATGCTTTATAACATTTTTAAAACCATTTCATTGAAAATTAATTTTAAAAAAATTTCTTAAATATTATCATTTTAGACATGAAAATTAATATACAAATAAACGACGTCAGGTAAATATATAAATGTTTTCTGTGGAAAAAAGAATATTCATATTGCATGGTAAAAAGGTTAAGAAATGTCATGTTCAAAAAATGACTATAAGGTTCCTTTGAAGACATTAGTAAAAGTGAAAATGGTAAAAAAAAATTAAATATTTTATAATAATAGTATAATTTTCATGGATACCCTTATTAGAAAACATGGTTATGTTGAAAAAACGATTTTTGACTGAAGATTGGGTATAGTCGGGATTTATTAAAACAATTTCTTAACTATATTATTTAAAAATAGTGAGAAAATGGTACCAATGCATGAATATATCATTAATAACAATAGGATAATAAAATTAATGATATTTCTTAAGATATGGATCATAATATTTCCTCAAAGGAAGCATATGCATAAATAATATTGAAAAGAGATGAGATTCTTTCAATAAACTCTTAATACTTGGTACCTTTCAACCACACTACAAATGTAATAAAATTAAATTAAATAAATCTTTAAATATCAGGAAAATATTTATATTCATGATATATACTTTCAAATGGATGTATATACACCTCTAAAAATAATATAGGTCAATAATAAAACATGTGTCTCAAAGAATGAAAATTGAGACAAAACTATGTTACAAATTTGATAGATTTTGAAACATTAAACCCATGAAATAAATATCATATAATGGATATTAAAATACCCATAAATTTAAGTATAATAATGATTGAATATATTCATGGGATGTATACACACCACAGAAAAGTAAAGGGTGGGAAATAAAGAATGCATCTCACGGAAATAAAAAGTAATAGAACATCCACTTACCCTGTGTCTTGAATACCTAAGTACTCATATAAGATTCCTATATAATAAATTTTAGTTTATTATAAATATTTACCATAGTAATATTAATATATATAATATATACATGGTTTTATTATGACCTTATATTACTCTCATGCTAACAATTATATGTTAAGGTTTAACTTCGGGTAATATCAGCTTCGTTTTTCGCGTGTGTATTAATTTTTTATTTATTTCGTCTTTATAGTTATATAATTATTTAAATAATTTAAAACCTGATATAAATATCATTTATATTTAGTACATGTGTATTATAATATTCAATAGAATATATTAGTATGAAATGTAATACACCGTTTATGGAGACGGTAGGCCGTACGTTCGCATGATCACTACTTCCATTTTATTGACGTATTAAAATAAAGAATGTAAATGAAACTAATTTATATATATGTATATATGTATATAATATAATTAAATGAGAATTATTATTTCATATATATCATATAGTTTAACTAAAAATATCCTTAATACATTCCATGTAGTGTGTGAACGAATCACATCACTTTGAGGGGGCGGTATTCCACACTTCCTCAAACGAAATAATCATAATTACAAATGATGGAAAGCCAGTGGTATTTTCAAAATACAAATTAATTAATAACAAATACATTATAAATTTAATAAATTTCATATATAAGTAGAGTATTCATCATAATTTTCATCATGAGAGGTGGTAAAGGAAAAAATGAATAGCTAATGTTTTGTGAGGCGGTAGTTTTCCATACACATAAACAATATGCTCAATACCCACTCTATGGAAGTATTTTAAGTGTAGTTTTATCCATTATAATTAAAAAATTCTAGTATATTGATGATAAAATTGTGGTTATACAATCAAGGAATAAAAAGAGTTAGGGAGGGAAGAATGGAAATAGAAGAAAGGATCTTGAGGGAGGGTATTACCTTTTAATTAGGAACCTACTTCTGGTTTGCACCATAGGGATTACTTAGAAGTATTTATAAACAAATAGAGTCTTAAATTATTAATTTAAGATTTTTTTGAAGAATATTTGGCAGATATTTTCTGAATCAAATTTTTTGGAGAGGTGTGAGGAAGTGGGAGAGTGCCTTTCTTTTTATAGTGGAAGGGGAGTTTCACTCTTGTAAATAGAAAAATGTATTCATTAATGTGAGGTATAACTTAACTAATGTGATTGAAAAATGAAAAAATAATGTATTAAAGGGGAATAATGGTAGATAAAAACTTCTAACACACAAAAACATGTGAATTTTAATAATTGGTTTCCTTAACTTCTATGTTTCCCTAATTATGTCATTTTGATTTTTATTAAGGACACTAGTTTTCAATCCTATGTAGATTAACCATAATAATATATTAAAATGATATTTTTAGATAAAATATATATCCAAATAATTATAAATATTCTATATAACTATCAATATACAAATTTCATGTTTTTTAGGAAATTAATTTTAAACCAACTGCATGTGTCGCGTAGAAACACTTTTTAAACCCAGGTCATGCTAAAAATGTTTTTCTAGTATATGGTTAAATATGTTAATTCTAAAAGTTCAACTGATCCATTAATATACCATATTTAATATTTATTGACACTTAATATTAACTTGGTTTAATTTAGGGTTTTTATTAATGTAAAAATATCATTTATTATAAAATAACATTATTGTTAATTTGGATATTATTTATTCAATTTTAATTTTAAAATATCAAAAAAATATTTGAATTAAAATATAATGATTTTAAAGAAGAGTTACATGATATATTAATCTAAAAAAATAATTAAATACCATAATTTAATCAACTTACTTCACTTTTAATATTTTTTGTATGATTTATTTTTTGTATCATATCTCAATGTTTTATAAATGTTAAATGTCATGAAAGTTCCCTTTTTTTTATTTTTTCCTTACTTGAACATTTATATAGGGAACATCCCTTTAATAATAACATAATAACCCATAAAATTCGAACCAGGCGTTATGGTAGAATTTTGGGTATCCAGTTTCCTTTGGAAATGTTTCCAAGTCATTATTGTCCTTAATATTAAGTTTTAGTCTCCTATTAAGAATAATTTTACCTTAATCACCATAATTTATTTCAACAACTTTCACTAATCTATTTGGTCAAAAAATAAGTTGATATTGTTAGACAAAAAAGTAGACTTATGGAAACCTTGAATGTATTTCTTTAAAAATTCAAATAACAGAATTGTAAAAATAATATTTAACTCTAATCCCACAGACGTGGTGAGAAGGTGGGGTTTTAAAGTAAGAATGTTCAAAATTTCAATAAGTGGTTATAACAAATTTCCTTATAAAAATGATTCCAATGAATAAAATTAGATTAATATATTCCAATTTATCTATTGTGACTATATAAACCAATTTAAAATATAATTAATAATTCTTTTGGTGAAGAGGTGGTTTTTAACTAAAATAAAGTATTTTTCACTATTCATCCAAAACTAATGTTCCTTATAAAATTACCATTAAATTTCCCTAATCCAATTTCACCATTTTTGAATTAAAAAATATATTTATATTTAAAAATAAAATTAATAAAATTAATAAAAATGTAAAAATTTCGTTTCAAAATATGTTATCTATTAAAATGTGGAAAAATTTGGTGTTGTGTATAACACAAACTAACTCAGTGTTGCGTGTACCGTAAGCTACTATAAGTGTTGCGTGAAGTTAAAGATCAACATTTTTTGTGTATAACACAAGAAACAATTATTACTATTGTATTTATATAAATAAAATACTATATAAAGTGGTCTGTGAAATGTAATATATTAGAAATATTAATTAAATTTCAAAATAATTTCACAAAATCTCGATGTGTTATTTTCTACCACCCTTAAAATGAATTTTTCCCTCACAATTATTATGGGTTATAAATGGTTTAATACATTTTATTTCATTTCACAAAAATTCACAATGTAAAAATGAACACTAAAAATTATTTTAATAATGAAATCTACAACCGTAACAGTTACCCAAAGTTAATAATAAATATCTTCCCACATAATTGAACATATGTTGGGAAGTGAAAGCATGGACATAAATAAGAAATATAACCAACATGTTTTGATGGAAAGTGATAGAGAATATGGTCTTGATAAAGTTAACAATCATAAATACATAAATTTTTGATGACCTAAGGAATCTTCTGATTCGTCAGAAAAGAAGTTACAAGGATAACATTTTTTGGTTTCAATAAACTTTTTCCTAAAGATAATGAATTTCCAGGAAAAGATATTCATGTATGATTTCTGGGAAACAAATCTCATTGTTTTTTGTTAATCCACCTCACCTATTTCTCTAAAATGGAAGGTGATTTTTTTTCATTCCTGATGTACTAACAGATAATGAGATCCATGATATGTCATCCCATCAGTTATCATGAACACAAATTAGTTTGAACTGGCTATCCAATATGCATAAATCCTCATATATAGAGGTAAAAATTTTGTCTTACTAACTTCATATGATTTTTAACATAAAATACTAATAAATTTTTAACCTTATAACCCTTATAAAAGAAGAAAATTAAAATTTTAGAAATAAGGTCTTGAAATCGACTATACATTGATCTACCATATGTCACAAAGAAGATCAAGGTTATCATATTCTAAACATGGGAATACCTTCCTCATATATTATTCTGAAACATTGTAATAACCTGAATAACAACAATTACATATTGAAAACATGCATGTTTCCTTATTAAAAAGTATATTGGATATATTTCATAAATCAAAAAATGTTGTAAACTCCATCCTTGATGACATAGATAACATTGTCAATAGTTATTTCTTGGGTAATTTACACTATCAAATTTACTTAATCACATCCATCATATCTTTTTCCAAATATCATTATCTCAATGTCAGACATTAATTAAGGGTTACCTTCCCTTAATCAAAATATCGCCTTTCTCATAAATCACTATTTTATATTTTCATCCCCATTCAACATGTCCTTTTAAATCATTAATAAAAAATTATACTAATTTTTTTTTATATTTCAGAATTTAAATAACATAATTTCTAAATTCCAAAACAAAATTTCTGCATTCATACAACATTATTCTTAAACCATTACTCAGGCTTCATTAACTTAATCCTTAATAACTCTTTACCAGAATATTTAATATGAATCATGTATTAAAGTTACACAAGAATAATCTAATTATTCTTATTGGGTTTTATGTAAAAAATATTGGAAGAACATCACATTGTAAGGGTTGGTGTCCAGAGAACCAACTATTTTGTAATTTTGATTACATGAATGTTCACTTATTATATATTGTTCATTGTTATGATTGACTATAATATGATACTGTCTTGGAATATTTTTTGCATTGAGAGGGTCATGGAAGAACCCCACTATGATGAGAACCTTGAAATCAAATAACAATATTCTTAAATAGAGTTCAACGGTTGGATGACATATTATGACAAGACATATAGTATATAGACCGTCATGTGCAAGCACTCGTAAGAAGACGATACTCTCTCTCTCTCATAGAGTTCGCACTTGGTAATCTCCAAGATAGAAGATTATGAGAACATACCCCCCAGTTGTAATTCCACATGTCTTGGTGTCATCAGATACTACTTTATGCGAGTGTGTGTAATGGTCCTTAGAGTGGAAGATTATCATTAACTCACGTCATGACTCGTGCACATAGATTTGCTGATGAAAACTGTCACGAAGATAGTTGGCGGGAAGTAGGGTATGTTGGGTGCATCACGAATTATATGTTGGTAATGAATAAGTCGGGGAAGGATTTGTCCCTTCCATATTTATGGAAGTATATATCTCAGGACCTTTGATTGAAATATAACTGTCAAACAAATTCCATGTCCATGGTGACATGACGAGTTTATTTCTTGAAGTCAAAGAATGACAGATCAAGCATATAGGTTTATAACACTGCCATGAAACCTTCTTGATGAGATATTGAGAAAAAGGGATTAAATTACACTGTAAGAGTTCGTATGTGGTGACACGTCAATGCGGAATTGACTTCATTCTATTAGGTGCCTTGACCCATTGCTAGACAGTAATCTTAGACATTAGGAAAGCCTACCTAATGCCAATGAGAAAGAGGCCTAGAGGGTCACAGACTAAGTGTATCCAAATATCTCATGTAGATTAGAAATTATTCCCATATGTGGTTTAATAATTACTCAAGGAATCCTAAATCGTTTTAATGATGGAGGAAGAAAGAAATGAAAAATACGATATACACACCGTGTATTAATGATTACATACCGTGAATTTTTTCATGGAAAACAAGTAGACGCCGTGTATTAATGATTACACGCCCTGTAGTATTCATTTTGAAAGTAAATAGAAAAATAGGTACACATCGTGTATTAAAGACTACACGCAGTGTAGTTTTATGGAAATCAAGTAAATGTTGTGTATTAGTGATTACATGCCGTGTAGTTTTCCAGTCGGGATTTTGAGGATATAATATTGTCTTATTAAATAATATTTATTATAATCATCATGGGAGGATGTGATGGAATTAATTATTCGACATGGGGTTTCAATAAGAGTCCATGAAATAAATAAAATTCATAATGCATTTATTTATTTTCAAAACTCTACAACCTCAAACCCAATTATAAATATCCCCACAACCCCAAATCTTTTTCCTACACAAGAGAATAGTTATGCACAACAATTATGGAGAATTTTTTCAAGGCCGAAAGAACCTCTTCTTCAAAGAACGCTTTTAAGACCAAGAGAGATCCTCTTCCATCAGATCAAGAGGATCTAAGGCAGACAACACAAGCAAAGGTTTCTCCACGCTAGCACCTGGAGACTCCTTTAGCGACATCCAGAGATACGAGGTGCACATGTGGATCACTGCTTGAGGAAGTCTACACTTGGCTTCTGCGACACAATGATGAATCACATCGGAACGTGATCAATAACATCAACGAAGAAAGAACACCAAAAGGTACTTCTTGTCAATTAATTAAATTAACTATAATCAACCTTTGATGATCCACTATTGTGGTTCTGAGAAATTTCTTCTTCTTTGTCTATTTTTATGAATCGATCCATGGAGACCGGCGTTTATTATCGTATTGATCCCTGACTGATCATTGCTAATGAGAAAAATCCAACTGGGCATATCCACTCGCACACTTCCACTGTGCTCAAAACCTTCAAATGGTATTAGAGCGAGGTTACAATGTTGATTATAGTTATTTAATTTTCGTTTATAATTTACACATTTATATTTGATTCAATTAGAAATAAATCGTTCTATAAATCTGAAAAAACAAGATATGTTCTTCCTCTTTTGTTTCTCAATTGATATCACAGAAACAACCTTTTAATTTTAATTTTGATTAAACTAAAAAAGAGGAACTCATCCGGAGGAGCTGCTCTTTCTGTCTGTACAACATGGGAATACACAGCGTGTAATGAAAACTACATGTCATGTACTTATGTTCAATGAACCGGCACTAGTATGCCAAACCACGCCATGCGAATTGAGTATGCCTAAGTATTTATTATTCCATTTTGACCAGAATTAAACGGTGCATGAGAATCGGAATACACAGTGTTTATGTTGGAGCAACATGCCGTGTAGTCTGATCTGACCCAAGTGAAACCATGTACAAAGGAGAAGCTGCATACCACATACACGGGATTGCCAGGCCAGTTTCTATGTAAAAAGGAAGTAAATGCTGTGTATGATTTATCTACACTTCATGTACTCAAAAATTTACAAAGTACAGAAAACACGCCAAAGCCCCCGGCGTGTACTTTGGATAAAAGGAGAAATAAATACACGTCGTGTAAATATGAACTACACACAGTGTACATTCCAGAAATGGAATTTCACCACGTTTCCTCCAAATGTACAAAGAAACTGTACAAGGAATATGGATGAGAATAATCTCAAGGAATTTCAGAAAGGAATTTAAGATAAATAATTGATTAATTATATGATCATAATTAATTGAATTCAAGCATGACTTATCATGAATAATAGAACAATTCAAAGAATTTGAATTCCAAATATGCATAAATGCCGTTGCATGCTATGGATGATCATGAGATAGACCAAAGAACCTTTGTATATGTATGGTTTAATTTAAATTTTTTTAAATTTGTTGTCCAGCGAGCCTTCTTCCAATAAAATGTAGGGCCTGCGTGCCCATGGTTTCTTTAATGTAAACCAATGTAATGGAAGATCTCCCAAGCCAGAGGAGACGTCTCAAAATACGAAGCTGAGGTAAAACCAACAAAATAAGATACAAAGGTGGACAGGTGGGAGCTGCAGAACACGAACTATCGGGTTCAAGGTGTTTTTCCCTATGTCAGGGTTAGCTTATCAAAACTTCTAGATAAGATAACCCATAGAAGCTCATGATCATGCAATATTATTTTATTTCTGTCTGATTTCATGGTTTATTTATTATGTATGTTTTTTCGCGATCACATAATTAATAAAATGAAAAGGCATGCAATGATGGAAATAAATAAAAACCAGAATATGCATAAACATTATCAAAACATGGTTAATCACTTAAGCAAGAATCACTTAATATTAAATAGTATGTAATAATGAGAAACTATGCATAAAGTATTAAAATCCCTCAAATACGATATTAAGTTAGACCAAGTCTTCTGTTACCTGATTAAGGGAAATACTCAATAAAACTACGTGTTTGAACAAACCGTGTTGGGACACTTAATTTTATAAAGGAAGACCTTATGAAAGGTTTCGGGTTGACTTAACCATATTACATCAAGATGAGTAGCACTCGCTAGACTTGGTGTAATATTGGAGGCAAGTGTTGAGGAAATACAAGTCAGGATTCCAGGATTGGGGAGTCCACTCAACAGATCAAGGAACTGTAAGCTCACAGTTGGAAAAGACCTGCCTACCAAAATACCTTCAAATAGCTTGACCAACACTTGTTGGGGTTATGTGAAGGGGGATATGGATCCTTACAACTAGAGTTTCAAATCAACTGGACATTCTGAGTTCAATGTTGAGGGCCATTGGGAATTGATAAAATAGTGGGAGAATTAATAAATTCATTTATTATTTTTTTCATAAAATTTAATAAAAAGCAACCGATAAATCTTCTCTTTTAATTTGTAGAATCAATATGAAGAAATTGTCAACCACATTTTCTCTATGATCAATTCTGGACAAAGACAATATCCTCACCGGTAGTAACTTTTAGGAATGGTTTAGGCACCTTCGGGTTATCCTGCTCCATGAACAAAAGTTTTACGTGCTGGAGTACTCACTTCCTGATTCTCATACCCCAGGTGCAAGGGATTAATATTTCTTGGTCTATAATCAACATTTGTGTGATGCAATTGAAATTCAATGTTTTGTGTTGTCATCAATGTCTAGTGAGCTCATGAAGTCTCATGAAGACATGGATGCCTACAACATACTCAAGCACCTCCGTGGTCTATACCAGGAGAGAGAAAGATAGGAAATGTTTGAGATATCCCAGGCTCTATTTCAGATCAATATTTGAGAGGGTGCCCCAGCCAGGCCTCATGTAGTCAAGCCCATTAGCAACACTGGGTGTTTGGAGGCTATATGGTTTAAACTCCCCGAAGAACTGGGTACCGATCACATTCTCGCATCACTCCCCCAGAGCTTCTCAAACATTGTTGTAAATTTCAACATGAACAACATTGAGAATTCTCTCTCTGATATTCTTATCCTTATTCGCCAAGTGGACAATGGTATGAAGCATGAAAAACCTTCTGTACTTATGGTGAATAAAAGGAAAGGTAAGGTGAAGAGATTTAAGCCCAAAGCTTCTTCAAAACCTTCCAAGAAAAGGAAGATCAAAGGGGAGGCAAGAGAACAAGAGGCTGTTTGTTTCTTATGTAGCACGAAGGGTCACTGGATGAAAAACTCTACCCATCCAAGGAAGCAATGAGAAGCTTCAGGTGTGTTTGTTATCGAATGAAATCTATCTGTTTCTACCAATTGGGTTTTAGATACTGCTTGTGGTGCTCACATCTATATCCAAATATAGGAACCAAGTAGATTCAGAAAGATTAATAGAGGTGAGGTGGATCTACGAGAAACCAACGGAGCCAGACTCACTATAGTAGCTGTCAGAGACTACCACCTCACATTGCCTACTACGATGGTCTTGGTTTTGAAAGGATGTTATTATGTACCCTCTATAACCAATTTTTTTTTTCAGTATCCAGATTAGATACTTATGGATTCATATTAAAGATTTGAAGTGGATGTTTCTACTTTTATAAAGACAACATTTGTTTTGGTAGGGAACATTTATATAACGGCCTTTATGTGTTAGACTACACAAACCAAGTAATGGAAATTGATGAGAAATTTAATTCACATGACTCATACCACACCCAAATTTGGCATCATCGGCTAGGTCATGTCAATGAGAAACGTTTGACAAAATTACATCAAGATGGATATTAAGATTATTTCAAACTAAGACCACTTGGTGTATGTCATCCGTGTCTACAAGGCAAAATGACCAAATCCCCATTTAGTTGGAAAGGTGAAAGGGCTAAAGAGCTTCTATAATTAGTTCACACAGATGTGTGTGGACCATTTTCAGTTGAAGCAAGGGGTGGGTTCTCATACTTCATAACTTCTACTGATGATTTTAGTATATATGGATATATTTACTTAATGGGGTATAAGTTAGATTCTTTTGGTCGGTTCAAAGAATACTAGAATGAAGTTGAGAACCATCTTGGTAAGATGATTAAGAAACTCTGCTCAGAAATAAGAGGAGAATATCTTAATTAGGACTTCATTTATTTCTTATGGGAGTTTGGGATTCTATCTCATCTCACTCCTTACACACCTCAGTGGAATGGTGTATGTGAAAGGAAGAACCGCACCCTGTTGGACATAGTGATATCAATGATAAGTCATGCGAGTCTTCCATTATCCTCTTGGGGATATTCATTACAAACAAAAACACACATACTAAACCAAGAACCAACTAAATCAATAAATGGTATTCCATACGAGTTATGGAGTGGATGCAATTCCATGTTATTGAATTTACATGTGGGGGGTAGCGAAGCATTTGTTAAGGCCTCTTTAGGTAACAAGCTTGCACCCCAAGGAAAAAAGTGTATCTTTATAGGATATATCAAGGAAACAAAAGGATATTACATATATAACCCCTCAGATAAAAAGGTAACAGTGGAAAGACAATCCATATTCCTTCAGAGGGAGCACATATCCAAAAGAGATAGTGGGAGTGAGATAGACATCGATGCAGTCGAGGATCAAGATGCACAAGCGTTGGTACAAGAACAAATTCCACAAAGCCCCGTGGAAGAACAATCTGTTCTAGAGACACAAGAACTCCATAGGAGCACGAGAGAGGTGAGAGAACTAGAACGATATGGTTTTCTTGTCACTGTGGATGGTGACTCCTTATTGGTTGACAATGATGATCCTGTTACCTAAAAAGAAGAAGTTGAAGGCATAGACGCTGCCAAGTGGCAAGAAGCCATGAATTCTGAAATGGAATCCATTTACCAAAACCAAGTCTAGATTTTGGTAGATCCTCTAGTTGATGTAAATCCTTTTGGTAATAAATGGATATTCAAGACGAAACTAGACATGGAGGGGAAAGTCAGCACCTATAAGGAATGACTGGTTGCAAAAGGTTTTAGACAACGTTATGGAATTTAATGTGATGAAGCCTTTTCATCGGTTGTGATGCTGAAATCCATCAGAACTCTATTGGCCATTTCCACTTACCATGACTATGAAATTTGGAAAATGGATGTCAAAATAGCATTCATTAACGGGAACCTCCAGTAAGATGTCTACATGACATTACCTGAAGGGTTTGTGACTCCAAAGGATGCCAACAAGGTATTCAAGTTGTATAAATCCATTTATGGATTAGAGAAAGCATCAAGGTCATGGAACATTCATTTTGATGAATCCATAACAGAATTTGGATTTGTTAAGAATGAATGTGAGCCTTGCATCTACAAAAGGATTAGTGTAAGTGCAGTCGTTTTCCTGATTGTATATGTTCATGACATATTACTAATTGGAAATGAAGTACATGTCTTACGGTCTGTTATGGAATGGTTGCATAAATGATTCTCCATGAAAGACTTGGGCGAGGAAACATTTATTCTAGGGATCAAGATCCATCATGATAGAACCAAGAGAATGTTGGGCCTGAGTCAAAGTACATGCATTGACAAGATACTGAAAAAATTCAATATGGAAAAATCCAAGAGGGTATTGTTGCTAGTGTCACATGGCATTCATCGTTCAAAGAAAATGTGTAATCAGACACATGAGGAAAGAATGAAAATGGCAAGGATCCCTTACGCATCCGCGATTGGGTCAGTCATGTATGCTATGCTATGTATAAGGCTAGATGTTGCTTATGCATTAAGTGTGGTAGTCAGATATCAAGCTGATCCAGGAGGCTGCCATTGGATGGTAGTCAAGACTATCCTTAAGTACCTGAGGCATACTAAGGATACATTCCTTGTTTATGGAGGATATGAGGAACTAGTAATCAGAGGACATATAGATGCTAGTTTCTAAACTGATCAATATGACATGAAGTAGCATACTGGATACATATTTAGTTTTAATGGAGGTGCAGTGAGCTGGAAGAGCTCAAAGAAAAGTGTGGTGGAAGATTCTACAGTAGGGTCCGAGTATATCATAGCTTCTGAGGTAGATAAATAAGCAGTATGGATGTGAAACTTCATCCATGAACTAGATGTAGTACCTAGTAGTAAAGATCCTATCACACTCTATTGTGATAATACTGTAGCGGTGGAACTTGAAAAAGAGACAAGGTCACATCAGCAGACAAAGCACATACTTCATAAGTATCATCTCCTGAGGGATTTTTCTTAGAGAGGTGAAGTTGTAGTGAGCAGTATTTTCATGAAAGACAACCTGTCAGACCCCTTGACTAAAGCCTTGACTCAGCAGAAACATGATCATCATGTGAGGTCTATCAGACTAAAATTCATAGGTAGTTGGATCTAGTCCAGGTGGGAGTTTGTTAGGGTTGGTGTCCAGAGTACCAACTGTTTTGTACTTTGTATTACATGAATGTTCACTTATTATATATTTTTCATTGTTCTGCATGACTATAATATGATAATGTCCTGGAATATTTGTTGCATTTATAAGGTCATGGCAGATTCCCACTATGATGAGAACCTTGAAATGCTATAAAAATATTCTTAAATAAATTTCTACGGTTGGATGACATACTATTATAGGACACCCAGTATACAGACCGTCATGTGCAAGAACTCGTAAGAAGACGAGACTCTCTCTCATGGAGTTCGCACTTGGTAATCTCCAAGATAGGAGATTATGAGAACATACCTGCCAGTTGTAATTCCACATGTCTTGGTGTCATCAGATATTACTATCTACGAGAGTGTGCAATGGTCCTTAGACTGAAAGATTGCCATTTACTAATGTCAAGACTCACACACTTAGATTTTCTGACGAAAACTGTCACGAAGAGAGTTGGCAGGAAGTAGGGTATGTTGGGTGTGTCACAAATGACATGATGGTAATGGATAAGTTGAGGAAGTATTTATCCCATCAATATTTATGGAATTAGATATATCAGGCCCCTTGATTGAAATAGAACTGTCGAGAAAATTCCCTGGCCATGGTGACACGACGAGTTTATTTCTAGAAGTCAAAGAATGGCAGGTCAAGCATATAGGTTAATGACACTGCCATGAAACCAGCTTGATGAGATATTGAGATAAAGGGATTAAATTAGACATTAAGCGTTCGTATTAGGTGACACATCAATATGGCGTCAACTTCTTTCTCTTGGGTGCCTTGACCCGTTGCTAGACAGTAATCTTGGACTTTATGCAAGCCCGCCTAATGCCAATGAGAAAGAGGCCTAGAGGGTCACACACTAAGTGTATCTAAGCATATAAAGTTGAATAAAGATTATTCCCATATGTGGTTTAATAATTTTTCAAGTAATCCTAAATCGTTTTAATGATGGAGGAAGCAAGAATTGAAAAACTAGATATACACGTCGTGTATTAATGATTACACGCTGTGTAGTTTTTCATGGAAAAAAAGTACAAGATATGTATTAATGATTACACGCCATGTAGTTTTCATTTTAAAGGAAATAGAAAAATAGGTACACGTCGTGTATTAATGATTACATGCCTTTTAGGTTTATGGAAAACAAGTACACACCGTGTATTAATGATTACACGCTGTGTAGTTTTCCAGTCGGGATTTTGAGGATATAAAATTGTTTTATTAAATGATATTTATTATAATCAGTGTGGGCGGATGTCAAGGAATTAATTATTCGACATGGATTTTCAATAAGAGTCCATGAAATAAATAAAACGCGTAACACATTTATTTATTGTCATAACTCTATAACCTCAAACCCGATTATAAATTTCCTCACAACCCCAACTCTTTTTCCTACACAAGAGTATCATTGTGCACAAAAATTCTAGAGAATTATTTCAGGGCCGAAAGAACCTCTTCCTCCAAGAATTCTCTCAAGACAGAGAGAGATCCTCTTCCATCGGATCAAGATGATATAAGGCGGACAACGCAAGCAAAGGTTTCTCCACGCTAGCACCCAGAGACTCCTTTGGCGACATCCAGAGATACGAGGTGCACATGTGGATCACCACTAGAGGAATTCTACACTTGGACTCTACGACACAATGACGAATCACATCGGAATGCGATCAAAAACATCAACGAAGAAAGAACACCCAAAAGGTACTTATTGTCAATTAATTAAATTTAATATAATCAACCTCTGATGATCCACTATTGTGGTTCTGGGACCTTTCTTCTTCTTTGTCTATTTCTGTGAATCGATCCATGGAAACTGGTGTTTATCATAGTATTGATCCCGGATTGATCATTGCTAATGATACAAAGCCAAGTGGGCACATCCACCCGTGCGCTTCCGCTGCGCTCGGAACCTTCACACATACCATGACATGTTGTTTTCGGTCTCTTTATCTTCAAAAGTATAACCAGTACTGGTACCACCTTCCTAATTTTATTTATCATATTTCCACTTGGGAAATAAATTCTCCTAATTTCCATACTTTCCACATATGAAACATTAAATGTAAAACATGTTACTTCTAGTTCTATCTATTGACTAAATCTATAAATCATATTGTGAGAAACATTTATCATATTTTCATACCATATATTCTTGAAAAATTACTTACATTGTGCATAAATCATGGCTTCTAATTCATTAATATGTGAAACCACAGGTTTATCCTTGGTTATTCATAGTCATCCTATATTTAAATCCTTCACAATAGTTCTTAAAGAGTTTGGAATTTCTCAAATAATATCCCCATGAGTGTCATTCGAGGTATCAAGCAAGGCCAATTTTTATATACCGGATTACCCCAAGTTTGGCCTAAAACATCATGTTGGAGTTGTTACTCCTAGGTATATCCATTCTAGAGAGACATCCACTTGTAGTATCTAGACAAGGATTTATTTCTAGGAATCCACTTACTCTATCCTTTACCAAAATTCTTGCACATTTTCTATAATTTTCCTTATCCTTATACATATCATTAAACATTTCCTTAGGGTTCTATCTAAGGTTTTCTCATCCAAGCTTTCATATGATAACAAAATAATTTCTATGACACCATATATAGGGACCCAGTCTTGACAAACATCAATATTACATAACTTTTTTAAAATATATAAAACATTATAGAAACATATTCTCAAAGACCATACTAGTCTTGTGCCTTTGGAAACATAGAAATATCAAAACCCCATACATAAATGTGCTACATTATCTCCCAATAAGTTATTCAATTCTAGCACCATTCTTAGACACATGATACATAATACATATATTCCTAACCCTATGATAGAAAAATAAAAATGGGTGAGCTCAGATGCTTACTAAGAGTAAACTAGGGGGACATTTAATCATAATCAGGAGCATAAGGGTATGAGTACATGATCATAACATTGGAAGATCGTACCTTTCAGATCATAAGATCAAAAAAACAAATCATGGAATATAGATTAGAAGTTAATAAGGAATGAATCACAAGTAAATAAATAAAATATTCCATGAAATCATAACATTGGAATAATTCATGGAATTTTAGTAAACACATAAACATATATAATTATTTTAATAGTAGTCTAGGAATCACTTCCAAGGCCATATTAGTAGAAAAATTCCTATACTGAATTGGGATGACACCACATTCCAGCCCTGTATTAATGAATCAAGTTCACTCCTTCTTCCTGCCCTTTAATATTGGAGCAATTTCATTTCTTGTTCCAGACCTATAGTATTGAATCCATTTAATTTTTAATTATATCTATGTCTATCTCATGAGAGATATAAATCTTAACACAATGTGTTGAAGAGAGATATAGGTCTCGACCATCTCCTAATGAAATAATATATACATGTTCCACAAGATCCAAAATAATCATATCATAACCCATTAAATGAAATTGGTATTATGAACATGTAATCATATCATAACATTTTGAAAAAAATATTGCTTTTATACTCATTTTAACATTAACATAACCCATGGAATGAAGTGGGTTTCGAAGGCATATAACCCATGAATGATAAAAGGGTTTCATAAATATCATGACATCAAAACATAATTTATAAAGAGAAATAATATGAAAGGAAACATTGAATAATTTTCACATAAGGGCATGATTATGAATAACATATGTTATCTTATAATGGAAATAATTTTGAAAGATATTTTTTAAAAAATTATTGGGGGAAAGATCCTTTATTTTTGAGGAAATTATTTTTAAAACATAAAACCTTTTGAAAACCATTTTCATAAAAACAAACATGAAAACATATAAAGAAAAATTGAAAATATTTTTGAAAACCATTTTAATTGATAAGTTATAAAATAAGCTTGAATTTATTTGAAACCCATTTAATTTAAAATACTATGAAATTTAAAAAAATGATTTTTTTTAAAAACGATTTCTCTGAAAATACATTTGTAACTTATAAATAAATTTTGAAAATGTTTTGAAAACAGTTTAATTGATTTTTTTAAAACATATAAATAAATTATTAATTTCATTTGAAAACCAATTCATTGAAAATTAATTTCAAGAAAAAAATTCGTTAAAATTAACCTTAGAAACATATAAATGAAACTTCAAATAAATAATGGCAGGTAAATCGGTACATGCCATTCAATGTAAAAAAGAACATTATTTTTTCACGGTAAATAGGTTACAACAATTACATGTTAGAAAAATAAAAATATGTTTCCATTGAAGACATTGGTTAATGGAAAATAGTGTAAAAAATTATTTTATATATTTTTGAATAATAGTATAATATTCTTGTAAACCCTTTTTAGAAAACATGGTTTTGAAGGAAAGCATATTTCCTATTTAAGAGAGTGTAAATTCAGGCTTTCTTAAAAACTATTTCTTAACTATTTGTGATATTTTTTAAGAGATAGATCATAATAGTTAATCAAAGTATGAAAAAACATAAAAAATCTCAAAAAGTGCTGAGATTGTTTCAAAAAACACTTACCACTTGGTAACTTTGAACCATAGTACGCATGTAATAAAATTAAACTTCATTTGTAACACCCTGAGCTTCCACGATACGCTTCTCTTTCAATAATGCAATAGCTTGCGTTGTACGCAAGTTTGAGATTCTAACACACCACGACCAATCAAAATAGCCATTATGAATAGTCATAACCACTTTTTGAAAATATATATTTTTTATATTTCATTCATATTTGGATTCGTAATATCGAAATTAGCCTATGTTAAATTTTTGGTATTTTTCTGAGAACTTCCAATTTTTTTATGAATAGTGAAAAATACTTAAAATCAACTTTTTTAATCAAAATAATTTATAGTGATAAATTATACTATTTAGTGGTTTTAAAGTATATTTATAATATATTTTTACCATTTTATCCAATGGTTTTCCTTAGAATTAATTTCACTTTGAAATTGGACATAACCAATTGTTAATCTTTTGATATATATTGATTCTTAAAAACACGCTATTTGTTGTGACAGTGGGAATTAATTATAAAATTAACTAATCCAACTTATATGTTTGGAATTTTGTAAAATATACATCATTTTTGAATTTGGAATATCAATTATAGCTTAGGGTGAAATTTTGGCATTGTTCTGAAAAACTTCAATTTTTGATGAATAGTGAAACCACTAAATTGTAGATAAAAAACTGATTTTTCGTTTAAATGTAACATTACCACTTCTGTGATTTGATTTTCAAAATTCTGACATACATGGTTGTCATTAGGAATTAAAATGTGGTTCAGTGAGATTAAAATAATTTTCTGGTGAATAGTAACTTTTAAGTTTAATTAATCGCGATTAAAGGTAATTAGTGAAATTTACGGTGAAAATGATATTATAAAAATATGAAAATACCTTTACACTTGTCCTACCCATATTTTATGAGTTATGGCCGACCAAAAAAATCCATGGGTAAACTTGGGGACCCCATGGAGCCACTTTGGTAGGAAAATGACATTAAAAACGTTTTATTTAATGTTAAAATAAAAATGTCACAAACATGAGTTGTTTTACTAAAACAATTGTTAAATGGGATTATACAAGTCATATTTTTTACTATAAATATTAATTATAAAGATAAAAATATTTCCTAAATCATGATATTTTTCTTATAATTTTTAGACATTAAATAAATTAAATTATTTATGACACCATGATGATGCAGTGATTACCTCATTAATTAACGATTTAAATAAAATGAAAAGATAATGTAAACTGTAAGACCTACACAAGTAAAAAACCTATTAGATGAGTATATTTCGAACCCTTATCACATTATCCTCGAAATATTTAAGTGTGGGACCTTTAAAATTCGAAAATAATTATATAATAAAGTAACATTTCATGACTTTCCAAGAGTGCCCCTCCTCTCCTCTTAAAAAGGCCCCCACCTCTACCACCTTATTCACAACTTCAAGCCATTTGTATCGGCCAAACTCTTCCAAATACTCTCCAAACTTTCCTATATTACTCCTAGAAGCCTCACTTTGGGCATAACTCTTCCCAAGGAAGCCTTTGGATCAAATCAAAAAAGAGTTACCCGATTTTAAGGTAATGTCTTCTCTTATGTTATTTTGTTTTATTTTGCTTCTCCAACCCCCTAAACACTTTTTATTAATTTATTTTGTAACAACACGGGTATCCTAAATATACTAGGATGTTGTTATAATATTTATTCTAGATACACTTACACACACCTACATCTAATGGTTAAATCACATACTGTTTGTGGATGGTGAATTTCTGCCTCACGAAACGATGATTGTTCAATATTCTTTTAACACCTCTAATGGTGGACATTATGATGACACTATTATTATATATGATATATATTATGTTTTTGTTTTCCTTATGACTCTGTATTTTTCATTCATGTCATACCTTTATGATTTCCATTATGGGTAAACGCGATAATTTCATTTTAGGAAGTGTGGACTACCGCCCCCTCAAAGTGATTTGAATTGTTAATACCATATGTGGGATGTATAAAGGATGGAGTAAATGATATTATATATGATATTATAGTATACTTGTAATATACTTTTATATAATTTTGATTTCATTCCATTAAATACGAAATATAAATGAAAGTAGCGTTCATGCGTACGTACAGCTTACCGTCTCAATGAACGGTGCATTTCATTTCTTACCTCTAAATGTTACATAATATTATGAATGAATGTATATACTGGATATATATGATATATATGATATATAAATCATGAATATAATTCTTGAGATAATGGATATTCTACCACAAATACAACTTGTAATTATAAGAAGTTTATTTTTGACTCAAGTACCAAAGATCGACAAAATGACCGTTATTAACTTAAATAATTACATAATGTTCATAACATGGTAATAAGTGATATAAAAGGAATAATGAAAATGAAAAAGGTTCTTAATCAAGTAGAAATTAACTCTAGTTTATTATTCAGGATATTAAAGAACGATCGAGTCAAGTCGGACAAGAGGTAAGGGAATTTCTTGACCCAATTTCCATTGTTTGGGTTAATATCCTACTTTCAAATTATGTCATGATATTATTATGTCATATCTTGTATTTTTACATTCTTTACGTGTAATTATAAAAAATACACCTAATAGATCGATTTCATTTTAAAAATGATCTTTGTAAGGACTTCGTCTCAATCTCCTTTCATTGAGGCATATTTGGTTTTATACACAACTTTCATTTATACGGTGTATAAACCCCTTTGACATTTACTTTTATTCAAAAGGAATATTTTTATACGAAGCATTTTTACTAAATGACAAAAGGAATGTTTTTTCTTACATATGAGGCGACAGTGACTTCTCCGCCGCCGTGACTATTATTTGAGTTTCGGCTTCCTCTATGAGCAATAACTTTAAAAAAAAATACCATGTTTTATTTTTCTTTTATTTTGGTATTGAAAATGGTTTTAATAATGTTTTTATTATATCAATGTGTTGTATTAATATCATGTGATTGAAGTGTGGAAATCTTATGTTTCCTTTATGCATGTTATATGTGATACAATTATGTTATAGTTTATGATTTTTTTAAACCTAGTTATATGAGGAATGCATTAGACTTAATAAGTGACGGGTGGGGCCCGCTATAGCTCATCAATGCATCGGCAGGGCTCATGAGACAAACTAGTGTCTTGGCACGAGGCCTTGAAAAAATCTTATTTGTATTCTTGGCATGAGGCCTTGGCTACGTGGTTATGATAGTCTGGCATTATGCATTACATCATTATGAAAGTGGTTATTGATATTGCATGTGATTATTCAACCAGTAGAATATCCATGTGAATACGTAAATGGCATTATTTCATTTTACTTTTTCCATATTATGTTGAAGTTCAAGTTTAAAAGGCTTTTGTTTTAGTTATACATTGCCTTAAATGTTTATGTTTATTTATGAAAGCTTCCGCTATATTGTTATCCTTACTGTGCATCTGAGCTCACCCCTTTCAATGTTTTAATTTTTTCTAGGACGTGAAGAAGTATTTTAGTAATGACCTCCAAGGATAGTTTGAAGGGAATATGAGTGTGGAAAATGTAGACTTTTTTATTGTAGTTTTTCACTTTATTATGTAGTTTAACATTTATGAATTTATCTAGTGTTTCCAAGGCTACTAAACTAATCGGTCTTTCGAGACTTGATCTTTTGTGATCATGCCAATGTTACGCAATAATGCACCGACTCTGGGTAACTGGGGTCGGGGCGTTACATCATTGATCTTTAAATGTCCCAAAAAATAATGAGTTTCGTTATATAAAATGTCAAATTTAAGTATATAAACATAAAAAAAATAATGTAGGCTCATAATAAAACATGTGTCTCAAAGAAGCCAAATTGAGACAAAACGTTCTTAACAATTTTGTAGCTTTTGAAACACTAACCCCCTGAAATATAGATCATATAATTAATTTTTAAATACCAATCAATTTAAGTATAAGAATAATTGAATACATCCATGGGTAGAATACACACCACACAAAAGCAATTGGTGGGGAACAAATCATATATCTCACGGAAATAAAAAGTGAGATGTAATCCACTAACCTTGTGTATTGACTGTCTTCGTACTCGTATAATATTTATTTATAATAAATTTAAGTTTATTATAAATATTTTAAATATATATATTATTATATATAATTCCATACATGTCTTTATTATGAACTTATATTACCCTCTTTTTAAGAATCCTATGTCAAGGTTTAACTTCAGTTAATATCCGCTTTGTTTTTCACATGTGTCATAATTTGTTTTATCTTTGGTACTTAAAATTATATATCAATTTAAATAATGTAAAACATGATATAAATATCATTTATATTCATTATATTTTTATTATAAAAATCAATAGAATATATAAGTGTGAAATTGAATACACCGTTCATGGAGACGGTAGGTCGTATGTACTCATTAACACTACTTCCGTTTTATTGACACATTAAAAGAAATAATATAAAAGAAATTTATGTGTATATATATATGTATATATGTATATAATATCATTATATTATAATTATTATTTCATATATATCATGTAGTTTCAATAAAAATATCTTTGATACTTTCCATGTAGTGTGTAAACAAATCACATCGCTTTGAGGGGGCGGTAGTCCACACTTCCTTAAAACAATTATCATATTTACACAAGATGAAAATCAAAATGTTATGTTACCAATAATAAATAATTAAGAATAAAGTGATTATATATATAATATATATGTTATATAAATAGATTGTTCATCATAATTTACACAATTATTTTTAGTAAGGGAAAAATAAACAATCATCGTTTCGTGAGGCGGTAGTTCACCGTACACGTAAATGGTATATTTATTATACATTGTATGTAAGTGCGAGTAAGTTTAGGGAGAAAAAATATAATAAGAAATACTATTATACTGAGTATTCTATTTTTTTTATACAATCATTGAATACGAATATTTTAGGGAGTGGAGAATAGAAATAAAATAAAGGATCTTGAGGGAGGGTGGTACCTATCAATCAGGTAACTACTTTTGGATTTCACTATAGAGATTATTTTATAGTATTTATGAATATATGGAGGATTATATAAAGAATTTATGGTTTTGAGAAATTTTATTGGGAAGATATCGGCCGATCATAAGTCTTTTTAGAGGTGTGAGGAAGTGGTGGAGTGCTTGTCTTTTTATAGTGGAACGAAAGTGGAACTCTAGTAAATACAAATAGATATTAGTTAATGGGAGATATACCCTAACGAATGAGCCTCCAAAATAGAAAAAAAATATTAAATGGGAATAATGGTTGATAAAATCATCCACCACACAAAAATATGTGCATTTTAATAATTTAGTTCCTTAACATCCAAGTTTTTCCTATTTTATCATTTTGGTTTTTATTAAGGACAATAGTTTTATACACTATGTCATTTAACTATAATTATATATTAATGTGACATTTCTATTGAAAATATATATCCAAGAGTAATTATAAATATGATCCATAATTCACAAAAATAAAAATCTCATGTGTTTCGGAAATTAATTTTAAAACAAACATATATGAGGTGCAAAAACACGGTTAAAACCCAAATTATGATAAAAATGCCTTTACAATAATTGGGTCAACATGCTAGTTGTAAAAGATAAATTGGTACACTAATATAACATATTTAGTATTTTTTTAACACTTACATGTCACTGGGAAGAATATAGTTTTTTAATAATTTTAAAATATCATTTATTGTAGAATAACCTTAATGTCATTTTGACATCTTTTATTTAATTTTATTTTTAGAATATCAAAAAAATATTAAAATTAAAATATATTTGTTTTTAAGATGTTTAATATGATATATTAATTTTAAAAAAATTTATACACTATAATTTAATAAATTTTCTTCACTTTTAATTGTTATATTTTTATTTATTTTATTTAATTATTATCCAAATAATCACTAGGTTGGTATTTCTTAAGAATTATAAGTAAATATTTTGTCTCTAAAAATTAATGATAAATTATTATGATAAAAATAACCCATATATATTTAAAGGGATATGTATAACTAGAAATATGATTTTTTTTGTACAAATATCAATGTTTTATAAAGGATAAAGTTAAGGAAAGTTCCCTTTTTTGTCTTTTTCCTTACTCGCCCTTTTATATTGGGAAATAATATTTAATAATATAACAACAACACATAAAATTAGAACCAAGAGGGGATATAGTCTAATTATTGGAAACCAATGTCCATTAGAAAAGTGTCCGGGTCATTTTGGACCATAATATTGACTTTTAGTCCCTCATTATGTTTAACTTTACCTTAATCACCGTAAATAATTTTAATCACTTCCACTAATCTTTTTGGCCAAAATTTAAGTCAGTTTTAATAGAACAAAAATATTATACTTATTAAAACCATGTATGTTTGTTTTTAAAAATTAAAATCACTAATTTGGGAAAATTTAGTTTAACGCTAATCACATAGACATGACAAGAAAGCTCGTTTTTAAAGTAAAAATGTTCAATAGTTCAATAATTTTTTATATATAATTACAATATAAAAATTATTACAATGAAAAAGATTGGATTAATATATGTAAAATTGATCTATTTTTACTGTATAAACCAATTTTAAATATAATTAATTATTATTTAAGTGAAGAGGTATTTTTTATCTAAAATATTGTATTTTTTAGTATTTATCAAAAAAATTCTTAGAAAAATACAATAAATTCACCCTAATAAAATTTAGAAATTATGAATTAATTTTTTTTATTTTAAAAGATAAAATTCTTAAAGTTTTTGATATTTAGTTTTAAAATTGGTACAATATTTAAAATTGGAAAAACTAGACCTTGCATGTAACGCAAGCTACTTCAGTGCTGTGTGTACCACAAGCTAATATAAGTGTTCCATATTGTGCAATATCAACTGGGTTTTTTGTATAACACAACCCAAAATTATTTATACTATATTTATATAAATGAAATACTATATAATGTGTTTTTTGAAATTAAATATATCAAAAATTACAATTTAATTCTATTTTTTCCCACAAAATCTCATGGTGTTACACTCTATTTATAAACAACAATTATAAAAAACTTTTATTTTTTTGGGAATTTCAAAAAACAATATTCATTAGGTTTCTTTCCTATTTGTTCACTAGAAAAGATAATGTCTTGAAATAAAATAGAATCATTTCAATTTTCTGTATTTTTAAAGAATTATCAAAATAATCATATAATCTTCTCATATCATACATGGCACCACTTCCTTAAAGAGATGATATATCAACAGGCTATGAAAAAAATGTGGAATTATAAACCTAGATTGATAATTAAAATGATTTATGAAAAGAATTCATAAAGGTATTATGTATGCTACATAAATGTAATGACTCATTTAAGTGAAAATATATATTTCATGTATGGGTAAAAAATATATTATATGCATTGATTAAAGGTATATAAATTTTGTAAAGGTTTCCTTAAATGTTAACTTCATGAAAAAATATAAGATAAATTTTATGAAACATGCATAAATGTAACTGGAATTCTTGCGTAATGGTACATAGATTATATGTGATCTATATAGGTGATTAGCATTCATCTTTAAGGTTATAAAAATTATATATAATTCATAAAGGCACTTATGAGAGGGTAATATGTATTTTATTAGAGGTAGAATAAGAATATAATGTAATGCATAAAGGTAAAAAACAAAATGTGTAAGGGTAATTAATAATTTTAACTAGCTAATTAAGGTTGAATCTAATCTTGTGTAAGGGTAAAAAGGATTTTTTTTAATCTATATAAGAGTAATTATGCTAGAATAAATGTATAAGAAGTCATATGTATAAGAAATTACAACTTACATAAGGGTACCTTATATATAATTCAAGTTACAAAAGGGTAAATCAATACTAAAATAAGGTTATATTGAATTTTATAAGTAAAACATAAGGTTACCAGGGAACTTATTTAAAGGTAATAGAATATTATAAGGTTTAATTAAAGGAAACAATAAATTTGTGTAAAGGTGCAGCATAGTTGTGTAAAGATACATAATAACACTATAATACTTATGTAATTGTAAACAAAAGTTACATTATGGTATATAAGAAATTCTAATACTTATGTATGGTCAAAGCGTAGATTATTAAGAGTATGTAAGGGTAAAATATTGTTATATAAGGGTATATGGAACATTGGAAAAATTATGTAATGTTGCACTAAAATTTATGAAATGTTAACTATTTTGTTGAACTCGCTACGTATGGGTAAAAAATATATGAAAATAAAATTATGTTTTCAGGGAATATTAAAATATGATTATGTAAAATAATATGAATAATATGAATAATGATTTGAAATTTAATAAAAAATTTAACCAATCCAAATTAATATTCATAAAAAAATAAGCCATCTTTAAAAATATAACATTTTACACATGTAATAAGCTGTTCAAATCTAATAAACATACATGTCATAAAACCATTAAATATTTAAGACATGTAATATCAAATTTAAAACAGATCTAGTAAAAAAATGGATATTAAATTTTTAATTCCACAACTATATTAAAATTTATTTCCCATACTAAAATTAAACAATATTCAATAGAAATTGAATAATAGTATGATAAAGGTTTTCAATATATCAAAATAATTAAACTCAATTTATCAAAACTTCAGTGTCTCAACAGTAAACATCTCCCCATTTTTGTAAATAAAAAAATTGACCTTTTAATTAAGAAAATACCAAAATAACATCACTATTTTATAAAATTAATTATCCACCTTTTATGAAAAACATTCTCCCCAATTTTTAAATTTATCGAAGACAACCAAAAAACATTTTCTAAATTACTCCCATTTTTAAAATTCATATCCTATTTTTAATAAAGAAAATAGAAATAATATTATAAGTAGGAATATGGATAATATTGAATATTATTGTTACTAATTTTGAAAAAATTATTATAGATCAAATTAAATTTAAATACGGAAATTTTATAAAAATATAAAAAGACATTAACATGATTTAATTTAAAATAAAATTCTTTAAAAATAGATAGAGGATTAAAAATAAATATTCAAATATCCCTCAACACACAATGGGTTTGAGAGACAATTCAAAAACTCATAATTCCAGACTAAAAGTTTGACAAGTTTTATACATATATATTTAAAATAATTTCATCATGTCACACAATTTAATACAAAATTAAGACACTCCATAAATTGATTCAATTAAATTAATTTAAGCCCTTTAAGAATATAATGATAAATAACACTGTAAGGAGATATTATCCCCTTAAATTTATTAATTTATTAAAAAATATTCAAGTAATTTGAGTATATTTTCGATGACTTAAAAAATATAGCTATAAAAAATGAGAGTAAGCCATAAAATATATAAGGGAATCCTCATTTTTAGAGTGAAAACAAATAGTTTAATACATGAAAACATGTTTCATATTATAACCAAGAAAAAAAATTCATGTTTTCCACAATAAAAACACTTACATGGGAATATAGACCATCTTAGGAACCATTAAATATGAATATGATCCTCTAGGAACCCATTGTATACATGTTTTAGTGTTTTTAACATTGATTGTGAAGTTTTGTTTTGGACCACAATATACTTTCAGTGTAATAGGATTAGTAAAAATTTATTTGATACCCATTAAGATTTAATAAATTTAGTGCATGTTAATATAGCAAATAAATGTTTTGAAATAATTATTATAGTAAAACTGAATATTTCTATAAATCGATGGGAATACACATTTTCATTATTCCCTTTCATAGAAAGCATAAAACATGTGGTAGTAGAAAATTTACCACTATAACTATTTATAAAAACGTTTCCTACATATTTGGAATATTCTTATTGTATCCAAAACAAAAACATTCCTTATTTTTATTATACATCATATTTCCAAATTCTATTGCCCTTTCCCAAAAGCAAAGAGTTGATTAAAAAACAACTTCTTCTTAAAATATTCGTTCACTTTTTGATCATTTTACAATAAATCTAGATTTTACTATTTGATAAATATGGTGAATTTTTAATTTTAGTATTCTCCATATTAACTTTATTACACTCACTTTACACATTTTTTAATTCAACCATTATTTGATTAACTCTTTTTTATACTCACTATTTATAGAAAAAATATTTAGTTCCTTTTTTTCATTAATTATCTTCTTATATTATCCATGAATTATTTATGATTATTTGACATATTAATCATTACAATACATGACTTCATTATTAAACTTTAATGTTTATAAAATAATAATATTTTTTTCCCTTTTTCAGATTCTTATGATATTATTTTAAGCTGTTATGCAATTCAAATAATTTCAAAACATCCCTTTTAACTATTAATTTTATTCTTTTAATTTCCTATAACCAATCATATTGAAATTAATTTCATAACCATAACTAGAATTATATTTTCAAATTTTTCATAATATAATTTTTGAATAACAAAAAACAGTTTAAACAGTGGTGAAAATAAAGGTTCATGTACCTAAACATATGTTCAAATCAATGTAATTTAACATATTTTCTTAATATTTTTAGATTCCTCACTTCTAGTACTTATGTCCTTATTACAACTCTATAAAACTTGTTATTATATTAATTTATTTATTATATTGTGTGTCTCTCCCTTCCTTATTGGGTTTTGGACAATCGAGCTCGACTTGTTTAGTATTCCTACATTCATATCATGTTAATAGTGAAGAAAATTAGTATTTTCATAACATTACATCATTTTGAGTTACTTCAAATACTTTTTTGACCTTCCTTCCTTTTAAATTTTTTCATTATTTACATGATCTTTCAAATATTTAGGGTGTGGATTAACAACATTGTATTTCCCTACTAGACGATCTTACAATTTCCATTGAAATAAGAAAATCTTTTTCCAAGAGCGTTTGGTCTAGGAACTATTTCCACAATAAGAATGATAAAATAATAAATTAACTAATCCAAAGGAGATATATATAACAATATAATAAATAAAATAATAAACCAAACCTCATATGATACACATTCTTGACCCAGATATGAATGGTAAGATTGACTCGGGGTGCATAGTACATTAAAAACATTTTTACAAAATCTAAATTGTGAAAGTATTATATATCGTATACAAAATAAGTGATGAATGTGATTTATATGTTAAAACATAGAAGATTTAGAATAAAAATAAAAAATTAATGAACACCTAGATTTTTATAGTAGTTTAGATCACCATACATGAACATAGTATACTCTTTAATATTTTCTTACTTTGCAAGATGATTTGTACTAACTAAATACTTTATGCTGGATTATTCTATAAGGATTGAATATAAACTATTCTATTACAGGATAGAAAACCCCTTAGAATTTATTTTCTGTGAATATGAATACCCTATAATTCTTTAGGAGTAACCCTATCCTATCCAAGATTTTCTAGGATCTGGAAAGAACCCAGTCAATTCTTCAGGAATGTCCAATCATATGTGACTTCATTTTGATCTGGTAAGAATAACCATAAACTACCTATTTGATAAAGGAAAAACCATGAGTGAAATATGTAATATTGGCCATTCTATATAAAAATAAAACTAACAATAAAACTGGAATAATTCGATGAAAAAATATGAGTATAAAATAATGAAATTTGGAAATTCAAGAATTTTTGTGCAACAAGGGATGTCTAATGAAACCAATGTAACATCCCACCATGTAGGACACTGAGCAGTACCCCGAGAATGTTGAAAACATGAAATTAAGAGAACCTACCTATACATGAGTGGATGTTGACTAGTATCAAGGTATTAGGGTGTGTTTATGGGGAGACTATACCATCAAGAGTTAGAGTGGAATTAAATAGTAGAAAGTAAGTTCTAATGACATGAAGTAGTATTAAGAAAGCAGTATCAGGATAATAAATTAATAACCAATAAATATAAATGAGTGGAATCTAAATAATAAATAGATACAAAATAATTAAGATGATCATGTAGATATTAAAAAATATAGTACATGGGATACATGTAAAGCTAGCATATACAACATGATAAAAAATTAAAACAAATAAAAAGATAACTCTATTTGTATCATGAGCATTGGATCAATCATCTTTTAATCTACTTCATACATAAACACATAATCAAGAATAAAAAGTATAAAATTACCTTTTTCTACACCTAGAATCATGAAGTCTACTTGGGTAACATAGGTGTACCAAGTAGGTTGTGAGATATACTAAGTTGGATACCATTAATGGTGTCTATATCAATCCATTTTGTGAATATAAAATGAGCAGTGTCCCAATAACAGTGAATGCAAGTCAATATATAAATAAATGCATCAGAATGGGTTCCTCGTGGGATACATGACCTATAGAACCTCATTCGGTCTATGATGGATGCCTCTTATCCAAATAATCAAGTGAATGTATGACATAAGGTATAATGGGCTATAATAAATAATGTTTCATAAGGTGGATTGTCCCCAAGCATGTGATTTCACTCGATGGATGTGTCCCTATAATTTTATTTAAACATTATTATTCTTTAATTTAATTTCATCATTTATTATTTAGTAATAGGCTCCCTAATCCCGACCATGATGATCTAGAAGGAATCCCAAGTATTAATATAGAGACACTACACATTCCCAATACTATAAGTGTCAATCTATGGTGATCCATAAAGGGAATCCCAAGTATCAACCTTGACATGGTGTGAAACAAACCCTCCAATTCCATCCATAGTATCTCATTCAAGGGACCAATTATCACTCATAACATGGTATAACCATCAATCCACTAATCCTATTCACATTTTCTCCCCTTGGGAACCAGAATCTCTCACATAGTGGTAAGGTAAATTCATAGTGAGCCAATCCAAGGCATTATAAGTGTCTATCCCTATGTTTGTAAAATCCCAATAAAAATTATAATTATAAATCTCGATGACCCATCTAATGAATCCCATAAGGTTCCAAGTGTTACATTAGTATTTGATATAATGTATGTCTTATCTATTACAATTCATCCATTTAGCCATCCATCGCCCAAATGACATTTTAATCACATTGTCCAAAATGTTTCAATTACCAATTAATCTATTCATCATGTATAGGGCCCAAATCATAGCCAATATCATTATTAACTCAATTACTACCTCCCAAAACAAATATTACATTATAAAACTCCCCTAAAGAGTAGATTAACAGTTTAATGTGGTGGTAAAGTATGTCATCAAGTAAAGGCACACCGTTTTGGGGTGACCCATGTTAAGGTAGTTAACCAAGGGTTGATTTTCCTTTTTCTAGGACCATAGCATGTATATAAAATAATTCAATTTAATTTATTAAGAATTCAAGAGCCATCACTAGAATGGTCTAGCATGTGACATAGAAGTTCATGATATAAATTTAATGAAATTGAGGGAAGGAATATAGACAAACTACCTTTAGTTCATAGATCTCTCCTCACATAGTGTTAGCCCTATATTTGAGCATGAATGGTAGAAAATGGAAGAATTCTCAATTGATATAAAAATGGGGGATATGAGATTACAAGAAATCTGACCTATAGAATGAAAGAGAAACTTCTTATAGACCGTAGAGGAATTAAGAGATTATTGAGAGGGATCCAATGAACCCAACGTTGAAGGAAATATAGATCACAAGACAGAGATAAAAAATTCATACTTTTAAGAGAAATAAAGCTTCATGTCTGAGGAATATACACTAGAGGAAGAAGAAAAGGGAAAATTGGGATTAATACATAATAAGTGGAATGGTTAAATTACCATTTAAATTTATGTTTGAAAGGTTTAGATAAATGCTTGGTCAATATATATGCCAATAATGTGCTCTTCAATGCTAGGTCACATGCCTTGTATAGTCTAGGCACACACTTTGACTAAACGTTTGCAAGCCATGTGAAATGGATCTCTTAAGGATGTCTAAAAACCCACACTGGTGTCCAACCTGACTCACATAATTGTAGAGAGACCATGTGACCTTTGATGTGCACTGAGTGACACACATTTTTGAGTCACACAGATAGAACTAATCATGCAATAATTGTTTGTCTCATCCCATCTCAATCAATTCCAATGCTTCCGAATAGAACATTCCCCATACTCTCTTGAAACTCTCCTTATTCCATAGAGTTCATTCTTAGAAAAAAAATATTCTTTTTGAACAGTAACATAAATGTTTTCACCTTCTTGAAATGCGGGGACATTACAAACTGGCCACCATAAAACAGAAACATCCCTTAGTTTCCCTTCCTATGGTGGTAATGCATCATCTAAGAAGACCACTGCCCATTGATCTTATACATCGGCTTCCCACTCACAGGTCTTCTCTTGTATATAGTCATGATTTTATAGCACCCAAACCAGAGGAACTGACCATTATCAGAGAGAATCCATGCTCTAGTTGATGATACATATTGAAATATTTTAGTAGGGTGCATCCACCACCATATCAATATCCTCATGTTCAAATGGATAAGATGAGTTGATTTTTTTACTAATGAAGATACAAAATATGGAATGTGTTTTTCATGGGATAGTAACTCTATGGTAGATAAAACTGATAGAATATTGGTACGAATATCTCAATAATATCAAAATTACCAACCTAATGGGGTGATATGTTTCCCAGTCTTTAGATTCTTCTATGACCCTATATAGGTGATACATTCTTGAAGACTTGTGGTCCCACCTCAAACTACAGATTTTGGAGGTGATTATTGGTATAAGACTTCTTCTAATACTGAGCTATAACCATATGATTCTCAATTAGATGTACTTTAATTGAACTCTCCAAAACAAGATGAGGATCTAGTAGTGCTACCTCACCAACCTCTAACTAGCATAGATTTGAACAGAATGACATATTATAAAGGGCCTCATAAGTATCCATCTGACTCATTTCCTAAAATATGTTATTTTATAGAATCTCAATAAGGGGTATGCGTTTATCTCATGAATGTCCACAATCAAGGAAGCATTATTCAAATATTTCCTTTAACTCTTGTATCCTTCTATCGATCTTGTCATCGGTATGAGAGTGATATTTCTACTCAAGGGAACCCATGAACCCAATAATTTTTTATTCCCTAATGAAATCATGATTTAAATCATACTTCTCATTTTGATATGATAGAACCAAGAAAAAAAGGAAGGTACACTATCTCATGAATTTAAATCCACCCATTCTCATTAATTGGGAAGGTATTCGGGATATGTTGCAAGTGTGTGGGCTTGGTTAACCTATCAATGATCACCCATAATTTGTCACTACCTTGAGGGGATCTTGGAAATCCCATTACTAAATACATGGTCATGTCATTCTATTTCCACTCAATAATGGATAGAGGATATAGAATCTGATCCTTCCACTGGTGATCTACCTTTACCAGATGATAGGTAGAACACCTCATGACAAAATCTAAAATTTTCCTCTTCATACCTAGCCACCAATACTATAGATATATGTCTTGGTACATCATGGTAATCCCTAAGTGAACTTCTGAAACAAAAGTAGGAGACTACCAAATCATGTCATCCCATATTATGAAAAGAACCCACATACATCCTATGAAGGGAAAGATCTCATCCTCATCGACCACCCAACTAGGTGGCAGGTTCTCACCTAGGAAACTATCCATTAGGATGAGGCCCTCAGAATATAATAGTTTTCTCATCTAGACGCTCTCTAGAAGGTATAATTTTACTGAATGAGATACAAAAACATGTTGTATATGATCATCCTGAACTTCCATGTGCATCTTAGAAAAGAAGGACATCAACTTCCAATCACAATTGGACCCATGAATAACATGTTCTTGAGTCTTCTAGATCAGGGTGTTTTCCACTATAGTACTATTTCTAGGTGTGTAAGAAACTCAAAATAAAATTAATATATGTATTAAACCGACCTAAAATACCTCATATTCATTTCTAACAATGTGAATATGTATTTTATACTTTTTTAATCCATGTAAACAATGATCCACTATCCCAATAAGTAGTGCCTCTTACAACATAATGTTTGAACAACAATTTCAAGACCAAGGTCATGCGTATTGTAGTTCCACTCATGAGGTTTTAGTTGGAGGGACCCATATGATACAAATAGATCACCAAGCATAAGAAATAATTCAATCCCAATACTTTAGTCATCATAGTAGGTAGTATAGATTCATTCTAGCTCTAGAAAACTCATGATCGACACTGATTTCATTCCCCCATTGACTCAAAAAAATATTGGCTCGCAGGCTTCTAAACATTCTAATTTCACACTCATTTTAGTCACACTCGTAACAAGAGATTCTAGGAGAGATAAATCTTGAATTAATAACCTTTAATATTCATCAAACTCCAATAAATTATGTAAGTGAAAGATATACTTTGGTTTATCCTAGTAAACTATGGGAATCATATTCTCTTTGTCAATAGATATTCATGCCAATGAAATAATATGACCCAAGAAGTGAACCTTATCGATCCAAAAGTGGAATTTTTTGAACATCACATATTGCTGATCCTCTCTTAGTGTATCCAACACGATCTCAATACTGTTGTAAAATTCATGTATAGTGTGACAATAGACCAAGATTTTGTCTAAAAAGATCACCATAAATGAATCTATGAATAGATGGAAAACCTGATTCATCAAGCCCATGAAAATTGTTGGAGAATTCATAAGGAAGAATGATATAATAGGATACTCATTAATCTATACCTACATTGGAAGGTTTTATGTGGTATGTATGATGGCCTCACATGCTCCTCATGGTTTCCTAGCCTCATATCGATCATAGAGAAATGATTTGGACACTGAATCTAGTCAAAGAGTTCATCTATATGAGGCATTGGTTAACAGTTCATTACTATAATATTGTTTAACCATATATAATCAATGAAAAAACTGAGGGTTCTATCAAACCTATTTGTGAAAATTATTGGTGAAACCTACTGTGAGGTACTAGTTCATGTGAAACCCTTTCCCTCTTACTCTTCCAATAATATCTCATGTTCTTGGTGTGTAGTAGTTTCCATATTATAAAGAGTAATAGAAACTAGTTACAAAAATAGAACTATCACTATAGTGAACGTCAAATATATTATATGAGGCAAAATTGAGAAATTATTAGTGACAATTTCCTTAAAATGATCTACCTTGTGAGGGGAATCCACAATACACCTTCCATGATCACCTATGAAGAGGTAAACAATCTGGTTTTCACTGTACCCAACCCAGTATGCTCAGGTCCATCTCAAATCATGTGAATATCCCATTCATTAATATGATTTTAATAAATACCCTTAGTTGATGTAAAAGAAAACCTCCAGTGTTAGAAATAAACATGATATCGAAAAGGCACTTGCTATTTTATACCGATTATGATGTTGAAACTGGTGATCTTGTGGATGAATAAATTCCACAATAAACTGTACCCACCTATCACAATAGATAACTCCTGGATCCATAATATACCCTCTGATAGGACCCCTAATGATGTGTTTAGTGAAATTATTCCATAGAAGGTCTCCATATCTAGGAAAATATTTTCCACAATTGTAACTGATATGAAAGAGTTTGATGTTCCTATATAAAAAAGGGAAGAAAATAAAGTAGATTCTACAAGTATAGTAACTCATACTATTGATGGAACTATACTCTGATCATCAGGTGTAGGATGATATGCATAGATAAAGAAAGAGCTATATCCCTGAGATAAAACATGACTAACCTTGGCCAGTATGCTTTGTTGGCACTGAACCTCAACAGTCTGACTACCTCATCTATAAACACATCCTTATCTTGATAATCTGGAAATTAACAAACTCCCAACATGATTTAGATCCACTAATTCTCTACATAATAGTGGTGTCCACACATATCCCTTATCACTAGATACCCAAGGGAAATTTTGGAAAAAACACTATATGTGACCCATCCCACTACAATATCAGCACTCGATTAGGTTCCACGTAAATTAGGAATTTTTATGCCTTCCACTACCACATTGGCGACATACCATGTAACATTTTTTTGAGTCATCTTGATCGAACTACCCCACAGGAACCATAAAAATGAGGCTTACTTTCACAGAAAAACTCATATCCCTTCCTGGAAGCTAAATTGACCTATCCCACATTGCCACCTTCCCATCAGTAACACTCTGTGATGAGAGCCCAAATTCACTGTCTCTGAAATGGAAGTCAACTAGAAAATGATCACCTATAGTCAGATGACATATGTAAGGCCATCTTCAAAGTGTCTC
Source organism: Viscum album (assembly GCA_963277665.1). NCBI lineage: Eukaryota > Viridiplantae > Streptophyta > Magnoliopsida > Santalales > Viscaceae > Viscum > Viscum album. Next base: position 1,611,014,070 of record OY728158.1, read on the forward strand.
AAAGTTTTTTTTATCATCAATAGTAAGAGTTTATGTCGAGAAATAGAGCTTGGTGAAATGATCTGAATAATCTATCATTGACATGGAACCCTGTTTTAGGTTAATTAAATCCCTAAAATCGACTTCTCGCAATGTATTAGGTGAACAGTGATTAAAAAGGTCTAGTTTCGAGCCTGTTAGAGCATACCTCGGTGATGTCTATCCTGGGTAATCAGATCCCACCAATATTTTTTAGATTCATAGAGTATATAGGTACTGAGATTGAACCTCTACTCTAGAAGGGTATATAAATGTTATAAGATAGTAAACTTGGCCTAGAACCATGACTCATTATCCCGAGGACCCCCATCCCCCAAAACGTTTGGAGGATGATGCTACTAGAACTCCAAGTTCATCTCTTTTATACTGGGGGTGGTTGAGGAGAACCCTTTTTTGGATTTCATAATGCCAAAAAATCAATCACAAAACTTATCATTAGTGACCAATGGAAGATCTATAGGAGGTGCCTCCAATGGAACTATTAGAGGTATTACGGGTGGCTCAAAGCCCACCACATACAAAACATGTTCTTTGCTACCCTCTTGGACTACGAAGCGATGTCAAATATATAGAATAGGTCTATAATTTCAATGTTCATGCCTCAAACAATTGTTAACAGAAGATAGAAAAATAGTAGAATCGTGAAATGCTAGTTACAAAGCCTTCCAATAATGAATCACATCACTATGAATCCTACAAATTCTAGGTCTATGTGATGCGGCATATCATGATAGACTATAAGAGACACAACCTTATTCTAACTACTATTGTTAGGTTAGGGTCACCGTCAAACACAACATAGTATTGGTTTTTGTATATAGAATTTCTACTTCAAAGGTATAGAAGAAAACACCCAATACTTTGCAATTGGAATCCCATTTAGTGGTAACCATTTAATTTTAAAACTATAATTTATATGAAGTTAATCATTATTTGTATTGGTATAGTTATCCAAATATAGATAAATAAATCAACAGTCCCAATCTATAAAGGCCCATACTCTTTTTAAATTAAGATTGGTACATTAAGTAACAATGATTTGACATAAAAAAACCATATAAAGATATTACAGGTCATGTGTATTTATTTTTTTGAATGAAATAAAATTATTAATTTATAGATGTAGCCACTTTATAAATTATGATTGGAATTAATCAGTTAAATAAACTAATATTTTATCATGTAGAACCAGTGGTCCTTGCCTCAATCATGGTATAATATGTTAATTAAGGTGTAATCATCAATATATGTAGGAATACAATATTTAGATTAACGTAGGAACTTTAATTAACCCAATTATGTTATCACTATAAGAAACATTATCCCATTTAAATATATATATATATCAATCAAGGAACTCTAAACAATCACATGAAATAAATGTATTGCACAAAGAAATAAAAATATGGTATGGAATAATGCATGAAATTTAAGTATTCTGAATGAGTTAATACCTACTTTTCATACCAGGACAAGGAATGTAAAATCCATAACAACAATATATCAATAATAATATCATTATAAAAAATGTGCATCACTCAATAGTGTAACCAATGTAACAGTAATAGGCACAAACGTGATTAGAAGAAACCCATTCTCGGTATTTCGGGTTTCTTAAGTAAGTCGGTAAGCTACTCCCAGGAACAAGTTCATTACCAAATTATAATAAATCCTAGTCTCATTTATTATAATAGAAGAATAATATAAAAGAAAAAATGTATTTTTTAGGACAGTGTTTATCCCTATGTAGAATCCTCTCAGTAGTACCCGGAGATGGTTGGATATATGGCCTCACATAGACATCCTCATTTGCAAGAGGCTATTGACTACCCGTGATAGACTAAGGTGTGTCTATGGGGAGACTATTCCCTCAAGATTCAGAGTGAAATTCAATAATATATAGTTAATGATAATAGTGTAAGAAGTAAAAATATGAATAATAGTATTAATAAATGAACATCCAATAAATATAAACATGTAAATGATAAATAATAAATTGATAAATAACTATGATGATGATTATGTATCTCTAAAAAAAGGAAAATTCGAGGGAAGAATGCATATACCACATTCTAATAAAATTAAAAAGGGATAAAATTTTATTCTAATAACATAAATATTATAAGATTGATCCTTTACTATCATACTCCATCCTATAACTCAAAAGCAAGCATTAGAAGTAGGAAAGTTCCCTTTATCAACACCTTCAATCATGAAGTCTGTTTGGGTACCAATGGTGGTCCAAGAAGGGTGTGATAAATAATCAGTATCTCACCACCAATGGTGTATATATCAATCCAGTTTTTGTGTATAAAATTATAAGTGTTCCAATAATAGTAAAATCAATGAAATAAATAAATAAATGCATCAGACCTATTTTCTCGATTGATACCCAGATGATACTACCTGCTTTGGCCTAAGCTGGATGTCTCTAATCCAAGGTATCATTTGAAGTATATCATAAGGTATAATGGGATTTTAAAAATAATGTATCAAAATATGTAACATCCCCAATCATGTGATTTGGATTGGTGGTCACATCCATAGAATTTTTGTTACATGTTATTATTCCTTATTTTAATTCCATCTTTATAATTTAAGAATAAAAACCTTAAAGCCATCAAAGGTGATCCAGATGGAATATGAAGTATTTAACTTGGGGAACTGTAAATGACCATTACCATAAGATTCTATCCAAGGAGATCCTTAAATGGATTCTCAAGTATCACTATCATAATAGAATGAAACAAACCCTCTGAACCCATCCACGATATCTCAGATAGGAAATAGATTATGACTCATGACCAGGTGTGACAAGCCATCCACTGATACCATCTAAAATATCTCCCCTTGGGAATCAATATCACTTACATGGTGGTAAGTTAAACACATGGTTATCCCATCCAATCCATACCAAGTGTCATGATGTATGTATAATCCGTATACATTCTCTAATTATAAACATCTATGAGATCATCCATGGATTTCCATTAGGATCCATGTATCACTCAATGTTTTGATATAAGGTTTGTATTAACTATTATAATTCATCCATTAATCCATAAATTATATTTATAACATTTTAATCATGTTATACATGATGATTCATTTATAAATTATACTTTGCATAGTGTATAGGGCCTAACTCATGAAAAACATAATTATTAATTCAATCCATACATTGAAAAATATTTATTACATTAAAACACACCCATTAAGGGTAGTTTAATAATTTAAGGTAGTGATAAATTAGGAAATCATGCAAAGGAATGACATCAAAGTGTGACCCTTGTTAAGGTGATTAACCAAGAGATTATTCTTCAATATCTAGGACCATAGAAGGTATATAAAACCATTAAATTTAATTTTTTAAAAATTTGGGAGGTTTCATCATAAGTTCCCATTACATAGAATAGAGGATTATGATATAAATTCAATGAAACTTGTGGTAATGAAGCTATAAGACCTACATTATGATTGTAGCACTCTCTTCATCTAGTGTTAGCCCTTGATTTGAGCATGAACATGATAAAATGGAAGAAATGTAAAAATACCTGAAAATTGGAAAAATAATCTCACCCCATAACTGAGAAATAGATAAAACTATAAACTAGGAAAATACGGTATTTAAGTGTATATCTTACCAAGAGGGATTAAATTCACTACATGGTGAAGGAAATATAGATCATATGTGGGAGATACCAAAATCCATACTTTGGGGAGGAAGAAATCTTCATGCATGAGGGATATTAGTTGGAGGTGGAAAAATAGAGGAAAAAGGGATTAAAACATAATAGGGTAAAAATAGTAAATTTCCCTATAAATTTGGGTTTGCATGCTTTTTCTGCATGGTTGGCCAGACCATGTGCCAACAGTTCGCATTTTACTACCTAAAGAAACCCCTAAAACGAGTTAGGTGCATGGTTTGACTAACTATGTGAAAGCCTTATGAAAAGGATCTACCAAAGATATATGTAATATCATATGGGCATGCATCTTGGACTACATGGTTTCAAACAAACCAGGTGGCCTCACCTATGCACTAGGTGACTCGCATGGTTGATTCACATGATTATCACTAACCGTGTGCCAAATATATGGCTCATTATACCTTCTTTAATTCTAGATCTTTGGGCTCCAAACAAGCCATCGAATCTCATTATCCCCTTAATATCCCATATATTTCATTATGAGCATAAATTGAGTGGTTTTTGAATAGTAATATAACAGTCCATACCTATATGAAAATCTATGACATTACAAAAAACAAAGCCTCAGAAAATCAACATAAATGAATCTATAAAGTTCTCAATCTTTCCACATAATGAATACATTTCTTTTTTCACTATTTACAAATAGAAATTATAATTACTACTATTATTCAGATTATTTTCATGAACCATATTCAAATGGTTTGTTTACTATTCTTGAATATAAAAATCGATGGTTTCAAGTAAAACGGAAACATTAATTTTACCTATATTTTTAAAACAATTATTCAAAATAATAATTTAATATCTACACATTAAACCACACACCACATCATAAATTACATTCTATCTCTTAGAGAAAGAGGAAAATTGGGAATTCTAAACCTATCAAGATAATTAAAACAATTATGTTATAATATTTAAAGGTAATTTTTATTTTGCATAATGGTACTGTGTCATGTAAGGGAGAAATATATTACATGTAAAGGAATACAATTAAATTTTAAATATTTTGTAATGGTATATGGGTTATGTTAAGGTGATTATAACTTTTTTACTTTAGGCATATATACAAGCAACACATTATATAGATTATGTAATTGTTACAAGCATTTATACATAAGGATACAAGGATTATATATGATGCCTAAAGGTATGTAGAATTCATGTGGAAGACTATGAGGAATATATATGATGTGTAACCTTACTTATGTGAGGGTTGGATGTATTTTTGTATTATTAGATTAAAAATTTAAAGGTATGTGCAATGTGAAAACCAAAAAAGAGTGAGGGAATGTACAAATTTAAAATACTATTGTAAGGGTATATGTAATTTTTCATAATATTGAATAGAAATTTTTATAGCCTCTTTAAGTGAAAATATGAATGGGTAAAGGTATATTCAATCATGTTTCATGGTACTAAAAACATTCATAAGGGTACCTTATATATAACTCATGTCACATAAGGGTAAATCCATACTCTAGTATGAGTACTTCAAATATCATAAGCCCTCCACAAGGGTGCCATGGAACTTACATAACGGTAATGTAATATTATAAGGCTTATGTAAAGGAAACATTGGAGTTTCATAAATGTATAATGCAGTTTTATAAACGTACAATAAAAATTTATAATAATTATGTAATGTTATGGTAATTTACATAAGTGTATAGAGTAAATTTTAATTCTTATGTAAGGTTGAAGGAAATATCACATAATTGTAAAGGAAAAATTCTCATGCTTAAGTAAGGGTAAAATATAGTTACATAAGTGTATATTGATCATTGAACAATTTTCATAAAGTCACACCATATGTTACATAAGGGTGACTGTTATATTGTGCTTTCTACATAAGGATAAATAGAATATATGATGAAAAAAAAAATTTCAAGACATATACCAAAACATTCTTATGTAAATTAATAGATATAATGATAACAAATTTTTAAAAAAATTTAAGAACTATTTAGTTTTGAAAAATTAATATTATTAAAAAAATAATAAACCATTCATAAAAAAACATTTAACACATATAATACGACATTTAAATGAAATGAGCATAAAAGAGATGAAAACATTAAACATTTAATAAATATAATATACAATTTATAAAAAAAGAATTAAACAATTGGATAATAAATTCATAATTATTTTACTAAAATTAAACATTATATCCCATAATAAAATTAAACAAAATTTTACATAAATTAAAGAATAAAATTGAAGTGGATTTCAATTTATCAAAATAATAAAACTCAATATATCAAAACTCCAGTGTCTCAAAAATAAAAAAAATGGGAAGAAGTAACCAATGAATCAACTATTTATTATCATATATTTTCTTACTAGTCAAAAAGTAATGGTGTGTTAGATAGGTTCTACACTATCATTAAATATATAATAATTATCATTTTTAGGTAAAAAACTACTTGAAAAATGATATATAAACATGGGACTTTATCCATGGTTTTATAGGTCTATGGATATATATTTAATTTATAGCCACAATTCAGTTAAACTATGGCTATGTGTTTATTTAAATCAATAGTTTTATAGAATCCATGGAAATATCATTTATCATTTTCCACACATGTGACTCTCCTCCTACTTGTGACTCTTGTCCACAGATGACTCCATCGGTGGATATCCTCCCCCAATGTCTCTATTCCTTCCCTGATGGATCTCCACCGTCGATGGTTCTCCCAAAACCGGATGGATCTCCTCCTACCCATGAATATACTCCTAACAGTATCCATCCTACCATTTCTTCCTTACCATCTTGGCCTCTCCTCCCCTCGACCCTCACCCCAATGCTTCCACCAAATTCTTTTTATCCCCCTCCTCCAATGAAATCACCAAACATACCCAAATTCATCCTCCTTGGACAAAGCCATCCCACCTACTTATCGATGCTTATATGAGGTGGCCTCCCCACCTCCTCCTCAGGTGCACCTCTGACATGAACATGCCCACCTCTAAGTGAACATCCTCTTCCTCATAGATCTTGGCTGGTTACTCCTCCTAAAAATTATTACCCATCGATGGTATTTAGGGTTTTATATTTTTGGGTTGATGAAATTCATTCTTAATCTCATTCACTACACATCATCTCTCCTATATCCAACTTAATAATTGACTTACACTTTATTTGGGTTTGTTAATTTCATCAATTTTTTGGTGATTTCTCCTCTTAACAATCCCTCTTCTCTAAATAAAATTTTGAACCAGTTTTCTTCTATGTTAAAGGTTTTTTCTCTAAACGATTTCTGCCATTTTTTATATTTTACTCTAGTTTTTTCATTCCAGTATATTATTTTTGTGTTATGATTTATTTTTGGTACTGTGGTGGAATAATTTAATAAAATTAATCAAAATTACATATTCTCATGTTTTTTCTTACCTGAACACTTTCATTCGTGTAATATTCTATCAATGTTATTCAATGGAATTTATAATCTTGATACATTCATAATATATAACAATGGGCACTAATATGGGATTAAAAATATATTCTAGGTGTTTATTCATGTTTCTATATTCATGGTCTCTTATTGTTAACTACTCCCTCACCAGTAAGGCTAAACAACTATTACCTGAATATGTTTTTTTTCTTCATGGAGTCATACTGTAACAACCTTATTAAGTAAAATAAGTTCTATTTTCTACATAAAACGTATGGATGTTAATTTCTCTAGAATATATTTCTACCAATGTCATTCAAATTTTACATCTTATAATTTCTAGTCGATTGTGTTGGTTTCTTCTCTAATTGAATGTGGAATGTGTTTTTTCAAAAAAAAAAATATATTTGGTTACCTAAAATTTACAATTTCATGTGACATTTAGTTTTTTTATTTTATATTAAATTTATTTTTTTATTTTGTATGAAATATATAAAATTCAATTCATTAACTATCATAACTAGATCCAGTATCTTTGATCGAGAACAATAAGTTGTGAAACATTTTTATAATCAATTAATCAATTGGCCTACATAAAAGACTAGAAGAGTCTATAATAAATCATGAAAAAAATAATTAGTTCACTAATTATAGGAGACAAATATTAAGTTGTCATACATGTATTTTGATAAATCACTTTGTAAACATGATGTTTAATTTTTATTTTTTATACCTGTTCTTCCATATGTCACCATTATGCTTTATATTTATTTCACAGTTATTTTATATAGGGAAGACTTGTGTTTATGAAATAGTCTATCCTTTTAAATTTTTTATTATGGGAATAATGATTATTGAAATTTTTTATGGTTGTTTAGAGTGAACATAGATGTCACCATATATGGACCACTTACCAGATTTGGGTTTAATATTCAGGCCCACCATTTAGTGAAAATAATGATTAGGTATTGGGGTAAAATATTTCAATATATTTTTCTCCATATAGAAAATTTTATATGTAATTTGGGATAATATATCCTGAAACCCTTGCTAATATCTTATATCTACTTTTTAATTTGTAAAATTATTTTCTTTTGGTTGTGTATATGTTAAATTCCATTTTCATACTATATAAAATTTGTGAATTTTATTTTTAATGTTTGAGTTCTCTATGAATTATATTGATAATGAATTTTCCTTGAACTTATAAAACATTAAGTTCACTGAAAAGTTATATATATCCAATATGATAAAACGTGGTTTTATAGTGGATATCCAAATATAATGAATATTATTTATTTTAAAAACCATATCATCTTTGAGAGAAAAATATCAAATTGAATCCAATATTCCAACAATATTTATAGATGGATAAAACTATAATAGGAGATCATTCAACAACGTATCAATAAAGAAATACTGGACATATCAAACAAATAATTTCATTGTTAAAAATAAAATGATATTATATCAACCAATGAGAAAATAAAAACCAAATCCAAGTAAAGGAATTTGATGTATTTTTTGAATCATTATAAGTGATGTAAGTTCTTAATTTGGGAAAAGGATACCCTTTTTGAAATATATAATGATTATGTGAAGTATTATATTTAAAAACAAGATACTATATATATAAAAGTATCTATAAATGCATCTTGAATGTATAAAATTTATTAAAACAAATATACTTCCTCTCTAAATTGAATATCATATATTATAATGCACAACTACATCTCCCATTCCCTAAAAATGTTACTGAATATCCCGAATTTTCAATATAATATAGATTTTCAAATACATAGCTTTATATTTTTGATATCCTTATTTATATGTATTATATATTCTAAAAACTTAATGGTAATAAAATTTAACTTGGATTGAGGATGAAAAATTCATTACCCAGATCACTATTTATGAACACAATGAGACTGTTTTGAAACATGAATCGTAGGTCAAGAAAGAGTACTAAAATAACATGTTAAATAAGTAATGAATTTACAGTATACCATTTCTAGCCCTAATGAATATATAGATATACCACTTAGTAAAGATACGTTTTCTTATCTTAAGATATAAAAGGTTCAAATGTTTAGATAAATAATTATATAAAGTTAATGTATTAAATTATTGGATAATTGTAATTGTAAAAAAATTAAAATAAAATGTTATTAAATAGATTCTTCTAATGTGGAAATATTATATGAATTATTGAAGCTCAAATATGTAAAATCCTTATGTATATTGATTAAATAGATTGTAAATAATAAATTTAGAGAATGAAAATATAACATGGTATTAGAATCATCATACATTGATTATGTTTGTAATGGTTCTTCTAATAAAATTGAATGAGAAAGTTATCATTTTATGTGAATCTATATTTTCCCACATTTTTAGTGATAAATTATGACACTATATTTTATAAATATTTTTCCATTTTATTAGTTATTTTTTTACATAAATTATTTATTGAGTGTTTGATTGATAATCGACTATCATTTGATAAAATCGATGAATATAGTGATGAGTTTTACCTTGAAAATATAATTATAAAAGTAATTAATTGAAAAGTAAAATTTGATCAAAATTCAAAATAAAAAAAGATTAAAATATTTTCTAAATATTTTCTTTCTATTTTTCATTTATTCCTCCTGTAAACCATGATGAGGTGCTCTAGTTAAAATCTGCAAAATTAAGTCTGTTTAAATTGTTATATAAAGTCATAATACACCTGATCATTCTTTCTAATTTATTATAGTCAAATATACTATAAGGACACAAAAATATACTTTTATACTTAATATCATACAATTATAACTAATATAGAAATTTTTTTCTAAGGTAAAGAAAGCTAAAAAATATTGATATGCCTATATTTTTTTAAGTATAACCATTTATGGCCCAAAAATAAAAGGTTAAAAATTTATCATTTCTTAAATTTAGTATAAATTTTTGTACAACAATGGAAAACACCAGTATTTCATAGATAATATATTTTGATGAAGTATAATTGAAAAAATATAAAATTTCTTTCAATCAAAAATGGAATGCATTTTTTACAATTTATTAAGAGGGGCATCTTGAGGTATAATAATCTAGGAAATGTAAGTATCCATTATAATTCAGTAATTTAGTTTTTTTATATATTAGATGATTTGAACACATCATTTTCAAGGGAAATCTATTTTAAAATAAAGGCAATTTTTTAAACCTTTTTAAAAACAGTTTTTCCAAAAAAAGTTCAATTTGAGTTATGATATTCTTTATTAATAAATTTTTTATTATAAAATAGACAGAGAAGAAATATTCTACTAGAAAATTAAATTCTATTGTGAAATTTAAAATCATTCTACCCATTTACATATATGGAGATGATATTAAATTCACCAATACATAAATAAAATCTTTTAAAAAATAACTACTGAATGAGTACTATAAATTATGTTTGATTAATATATTTTTTGACATCGAATACTAAAAAATAAATCTAAAACTAACATTTAATAAACTATTGAATTCAAAAATAGAAATCTATATAATTTATTCATATGGATAATTTTGGATAAAGTGATATAACAAGAATTGAAGGGAAAACTACTTGTATATCCTCTATGATAACTATTCCCATTAATTTTAATTTTATTGATAAATTAGAAATATACTAATACTAATACCGTGTCTTTTAATTTATATTTATTTGACTTAATTTCTTTTTGATTTAAAATTTAACTATCATATTGTTATTTTGGATGTTTTATGCCTTATTATTATTTAAATTTAAAATATTTGTTAATATTTTTTATGTATATGTTACTGATGATTATTTTTAATATTAAAAATCAATACATATCACATTAATTCATTTTCTAGATTATTTATAAAATGTATGTTTATTTTCATCGGAATGGATAGATATTGGATGTAAAACGTTGATCGAATCACTAATCAGTTTTAGAGGGAGTTATACTATTTTATTGGTACTTTGAATTCAACAATGATTCCCCTAGAATATTTATTCAATGCTTATATTTTATTATTCTTTAATACCATGGTTAACTCATGAGGAAGTGAGTTACCATATCAATAAACATGGTTTCAAAAAATACTTCACATGTGGTATGTAAATGGATGAAAATATCAAGTGGAGAGTGAAATTTATTCCTACAAATGGACTGGTATGAATTTTTTTCTGATCAATTTCTATTTGATTCGGAATCCAAATCCTCATGTAGACTAGAGAAAGAGGAAATGAATAAAAGCACACTATTTTCATCTGTTGATCAGAATGATGATGTTCAAAGTGTTTGAAAGCTTATTGAAGATTTAAATACCCCAATATATCAAGAATGTGGGAAAACGATAAATGTTTATTTTTTAATGCAATTATATTATGAGAAAATAATGTATATATTTAGTTATTCCACATTTTACAATATCCTTACATTTTAAGGGTTTACGACATGATGATGCGTGTATTCAAAAAACTGAATACATGGAATCAAAGTTGGTTGAAGAATTTGGGTTTTCATCTACTATGATCCATTATTCGCCCAAATAATGTTTTGTTTTTTGAATGTAAAATGTATAGTTGAGTGTTTTCAAATTGTGTAACACATCCAAGATGAAGACCAATATATATAAAACTCAATCCATCATACCATATAATGTGATGTGGAAATTCCCTTCAATTCCCAAGTCTCAATAAAATTTTATGTCATAAAAATTGAAAATATAAATGAGGTGGAATGAAGATGAAATAAATAAGGATAATGATGAAATAGTTCATCCTGTATATGGGATAGCATGGATGAAATTTGATAGCTTACAAAACTGATTTTGCAGCTGACCTACTAACTGTTTGATTGAGATTACCCTATGATGGTTTCAACCCATTAATCCAAATTCATCATTTACACATCACTTTTTATATTTTCATTCACATTTATAAATTTTTTTCATGGATATGTATGGAGAAGCTATTTACTATCATGATTATATTAATATCGAGACCTAGTGATCCTGGAAATGATATTGACATATACTTAGAGACATTAATAAATTAGTTCAAGAATATTTGTATTATTTGTGTGAAAGAATATGATGTATTCAAGGAGTATATTATGTTTATTTCAACTTTATTACATACGATAAATGATTACCATACTCATGGAATGATGTCTGGTTGTAGAAAAAAAGGAAAATTATCCTATCCTATTTGTATGAAAATACAATTTCCTGAAGATTAATGTTTCGATGAAATTTCAGCTTCATAGGTTATTGATGATTTTAACTGATCATCCATACATTAAATATAGGATACAATTCAATATATTCATTGACATTGATGAAACAATTGGGAATAATGTTTTTAATGAATTTTATGGTTTTAATTATGTTCTATGAAAAATTCAATCCAATATCATAAAGTGAAATCATGTTAATTCAAATTCAAATAGAAAAATGAGAAAAAAATATTATATTCTTTAAGTTTCTGTATTAGTCATTAAATTTATTACATCATGGTTTGGATGTAATTCATATCAAGATTATAATGCTTGATATGTTACTTGACACTTATGTATATGTTAAGGGAAAAGAAAATTTTAATTTGTGGTCATGTCATGATTTTATTGATTATGGTATAATAGAAATACTTCACATTGGGTTAATTGGAAAAATAAGTTGAAATCACCTTTATCCTGTTATTTGATGATAAATGTTGAGAAAAATAATTTTCTTAGGTCTTAAATTTTAATGGTTATGGATTTTTATTCAATTGAAATTTTAAAAAGGGTGAATATAAAAAATGTGGAACTAAAATATCTTAAAACCCAAGAATACAATGTCTTGTTAATGAGTTAATTCCCATTTTCATTCAATTTTTTTCATATAATGTTAGTGTTTTTGTGATTAAGTTATGATATTTTTATTCATACCTTTGTTCCAAAATACTAAGGAGAAGTGTTGTTCAAAAATTGTATAGAGACGCCCCAAATATACTTTGTTACTTGGAGAAAAATTTTCCACCATCATTTTTCCCAGGTATGTTACATCTGAAAGTGCGTCTTCCCATATAAGATCTTTTTTCTTGACCTTATTCGAGTTAGTGGATGTATTGATAGAATGAGTGATTTATACAATTAAATATTTTGTGAGAAAAAAATATGACCTTGAATTATCTATTATGAATGGATATTTAGCACAAGAATGCATGGATTTATGTTCATTATTCTTGGAAAATTTCAATATTAGGTTTAATTGACTAATAATAATTAAAGATAAGTAATATGATCTCATGAAGCCTAAATTTCCTTCAATTACTCAAATAGGAGGAATATCTGGATTATAATCATTGGGTATATTAATACAATAAGAGTGGTAAATGGCCTATAGAACAATATTGTTCAACTGTGGTGTGATTTATGATTCCATCAAGCTAGTAATCTATTAAATTTTCATTTTTTCATTATGTAATTTTTTTTATAGCTTATGAAATTTTAAATATTTTTTATTTCTAGAGAACATTTACAAATCATAAAAGGATATATCATTCTATATCAATTAAGAGAAAGGATAAATGTAATGAAAAATAATTTACAACTTTGTTAAAGTCAAAGGTAATATATTTATTTTTTGAATAACATAATATTAGGTATTTATTTAATATTCGATGTTGTTATCTTCCAGGTTTTAAAATTTCCAATGAATGGTGTATTGGATAAAATAAGAGCATTTTCCTTTGGTCTAAACAATGTGGTATGTGATTGTAAGGTGTTTTTTTCAACGGATGTAAATTATTTATAAATTGTTGTAGAAAAAAATGAAACACTACATGATAGTGTCTCAACAACTTCCATAATGGATTTTCATGTGAGTGCATCTGAAAATTATCCTCTATTAGAAAAGATATCATATTATGGGGTCATTGAAAAAATAATTTTATTATATTACTATGCACAGAGTCATGTCATAATGATGAAATCAAATAGGTTTCATTCAATGACATGGAAAATAATTCCTATAGATGAATTTATATTAAGAGGGATTGATACAAATAATTAGATTCATACTAATGAACCTTATATTCTTCCATCAAAAGCTAGACATGTGTTTTATATAGCTGGACTTTTAAAAAAACATTTTACAGTTATTTTTTATCATTGATAGAAATATTTTTCATAGATTCATGGATAATAATGATGTTTTGGATGAACCTATCAGTATTTATTTGAATCTTGAATTTGATGGAACATTTGAATCAATTGTTTGAACAGAATTTGATCCAAAAAATTGTAACAAATCAGACATATTGTTGACAAATTTGTAAGTATTTACTGGATATTATTGTAAAATTTTATTTTTTGAAAACATTAAGACATGATATCAAATTAACTAGTATTCCCCCATGAAATTTCATGAGATATGATGTGTTTAAAAAAATTATTATGCATTGCAAATATCAAACATTAGACTACACACACTACTTTTTGAAATGAAATAATAATTTTGATTTATTTTCTCATAATATTATTTTAAATAACAAGTGGAGTCCATATATATTACTATAAATTTTTAGGTGATTTCACAACATTCAATCAGACTACATCATATATGGGTTTTTATAGATGACTCTAGAACACTATACCTAAGAATTATTTTATAAGTCATAGATCATTAACTATGTACAGAACAACCATGGTTTAAATGATAATACTAATGGAGTAGATAAAATATAAAATCATGATAATTCACTTATTACATTAAATATATTACTAGCACTATGTTCAATAAAAAATATATCCTAATGAAACTAATAACCAATGAATGAAAAGAAGTCTCACTACATTGTTGTTTTTAATAGAAACAAGTTCCTAATTATCAGTTGCTAGGGGTTGAGTTTTTTATAATCATTCACATTGTGTTCACTATTTTTGAACATTTTTGAATGGGTCTATTTGTGAAAATAGAAACATGCAATAGTTATATATCCATGAGGGAACTACATTACAAAGGTGGGCTATAATTTGATTTTTTTTCACCATATATACTTATGAACTCAAATTATTATAAAGTACTAGAGGTTAGGCTCATCAAACCCTTTTGGGGGGAATTTTTCCCAACTTTGGTACTCTCTTATAGATTTAAGATATGTTAATGAATACTTAATTAATTCCCAAGTATGACGTGGGACACCCTTGAGTTAAGAATCAATTATTAGCATGTACAGAGATTAGAATCATCAATAGTTATATGTGGTTATTAGTTATTAAATATATCAGTATGTTTATGAGGTTCTTCATCAATAGTATCTCGTTTTGTTCTTATTAGAGATATTTTGGTCACTATTATAATGATTCTAGTCTACATACACATAGGGGGGGTTCTCTAGAGTGTATCTTCATCTAGAGATATAATAATTATTTTGATATTGGGATCAGACCCATTATATGTGATTCATGTATATCCTTGTGAAAGGAATTAGAACCCACATAGTTCGGTGCCTCTTAACGGGGCACATCATACTTTTTAAGGTCATGCGATAAGGGAAAAATCATGTAGTTTTGTGCCATGAAAAAAATATGTGTAGGATGAAGGTGCCTTTTCCATGTTTGATGCGGGACGTAAGCCAAAGTGTCCCAATGAACCTATATGGGATATGACCAATCTAGTTGAATAAGACCCAACTATGATTTTGGCCTAGAAAAAATAGGGTTGATTTGGGTGTTGGGTTTTTACCTGGTGAGGCTTACGATGTATTTTATTTGGATGAGAATCAAATCTCATGAAGTTCGGCTATACGGGATAATTCTTATGGAGGCCCTATATTTGTTTTTTCTCATATAGAGTATGGCCCTTTGAGATGATTAAATGTTGGCTTATTCTAGAAAAGGATTCCCTTTCTTGGGTTGATTTGGTCTTATTCCTATTAAACTCCATATGAAAGGGGTCATGAGGGATGTATCAAATCATGGTGATTTGAATGTTTTTTTGGGCTTACACCTAAGGAGGAGGCTCGTGGACGATTATAGAGATATAGGTTTGAATTATAACAAACAGGAGGCCCATGGGTTGCATTGTATGTATTTCTCCTAAGGAGGATTTCCTTGATATTTTTGGGATTAAACTTTAAAAGAGGTCCCCTGAGTAGTTTGGCTGGGGATTTCTCTTGAAAAGGACTACCTGGAGGTTTATAAACATTAGTATTTCCTGAACACCATCCAACTCGAATCCTATGTGAATAATCCTCTGTGTGAGAAACAATAGGAAAAAATAGATCTCAAAAACCACACAAGATTACTTCACCTAGTGGAAGAGGCCAAAGATATAACACATCCCCTCCCATCCTCATACCCTATACCCAAAGGGAGAGAGAAATGGATCTATAGTGCACATCTTCCCTTATATTTTGATAACCATGAATGACGGATGAAGGAATGAAGTAGGATATGACCTAAAAGAAAAGATAAGGGGGTACTTCATGATGGATTATATGAAAATGGTTCTACAGTAGGAGAAGAGTATATCATTCCCTATCGAAGGTAATGTAATTCGTTATCCTCACACCCCTACATATAACTAAAGGATCTAGATCCTAGAGACAACTAGAAAAAGAAATGGTCTTAACCCTAGTACCCAAGACCAAGAGTTCGATGAAACCACCCCGAGGGTCCGATTCCTCATGGATGTGGTAATGCATACTAACATACACCAAGAGGACCCTACCCATCAGGAAGGAGGAGTTAAGGACACCTATAACCATAGAACACATACCCAAATGGTAGACACACTAGTGTGTCTCTTTCCATGGGTTTTAAATTATAGAGGCTTATGTGTAATAATCTGTTTGTTCCCCCTCAAATGAAATTTACAGAGGTGGAGGATCCCTACTAGTGTTGGCTTCAAAGAGGGATCAATGGGTGGATCATGCAGGTCTGAGATTAGATGGATAATCTTCTTTGCATAGGGCTTGATAGGATATATAGGTGAATTTTATAGGGGTTAGGACTACGTGAGATAGATATTACTTAGTCAATGGACCACATGTGCCACAACTCTTGGGTGATTCATTATTCTATGCACCAGAAGTCTCGTTCAGTGTACCTAGATGGGTCTCGTGAATGTCTGTGATTAGGTTAGGGGCCTTATGCAGATGGTTGTCCACTAGGGGAGAAATTTTCCTCATGTAAGATCGAAAACAGACATTGATCCATCTAATCCTATTTAATTGCCTCTTTATTTGGTATCAAAGGGATACCTGAGGGGTTTTTTGGAGTCTTGGGCGAAGGGGATACATGAAAAAAGCTTTGGGATTCTTCCAATTATTAATTTGCTCAAATTTGGAGCCAAAGGGTCCTATTTATAGGAAAATACAGAACCCAAATTAAAGGATATTTTTCCTGCATGTCTATAAAACTTGTTTCCTACACTAGGATGACCAATCTATCAGTGCTACATGGGGGGGGGGGGTGTGTGTCATCTAATGTGAAGGGGGGGGGTGCGTGAAGGCAGTGTTTGAAAAATAACATGATTCTTATTATGTATATTAACCTCTTTAACATTATTTAGGAACCCTTCATAATCATTTTTCCCAATTTACAAAACATGGTGTAAAAAAATCCCCCACCCACCTCAGGACTGGATTTCATCTAAAAAAGATGGTATAGACCTGAGGTAGAATTCAAAAAAATTTACGAAGGTAAAACTATTCAATCGTGAAGGACACACACATAGGTTAGGGTTATAGTAATTTTTTAGTCTAGTCTGTAATTCCATGACACAGATCTATAGCATAGGTCAACTGCTCATGCCAGTAGATTCTATAAAAACCATTGTCCCCTTTCCTGATTTTTTCTATTTTGTGTTAGCACTTTTTTCTATCATCACACAAGTTGCCTACCCATCCTTGCCACATTTTCTATTTAAACAGGTCTTCTAAGGAACATCTCTATTCATGTACATGGTGTATTTCTAGAGTGATGTTCGTGAATGAATTACCCTACCGGTGAGGCTTCATGGTACAACTTTTTTGAGGAACCTTAGTTGGTGGGCTTGATCGAGGCTGTCATTTATGACACCTATTCGAGGGTCCTATATGAATGCCTTCTTTTTCCAAAATATTTAATTCTTTAAGTAAAACTTTTACATTCTATATGGAAATATTTTATCTTAATGAGAAAACATGATTCCTTTTGTATATTTTCAATGGATCCCCTAATGGATTTTACTGAAAAAGTTGTTGTCGGTTCCTTTTAGATGACCATGGATATTGTAATGATTTCTATGACATGATTGAGACTACTCTACTGGATATAGATAATTATTTGAAACCCTATAAATTTAGGTACCCACAATGATATTATTTTCCCAAGTATTATCACAAACATTTTAGGGACAAATTTATCCTCATGGTTCAGAGCTACTTCCTAATGTCCTCGTTTATAAAGCACACTACCAAAACATCCATCCATATTTTATCCAAACATACTTGAATTTTGAATAGAATAGTTCCCCCTACCTATTTCATTATTCACAATTTTTTCACTCTTGATTTGATGTCATATATTGAGGAATCAAAGCCTCATTTCCAAGACTCATCCTTCCACACTTCACAGAAAGATTAGGTGCAAGGTTGGAAGGGGGAATGGGATTTCCATTCTAGTGGGGGAGTGAGTCCTGAGTTGATTTGGGAATATTGGGTGTGAAATATTGGTAAAAAATTTAAAAATAACACCAATAATTCCAAGTCAATGAGTTTTTTTGGATAGGGAAAACATATGTTTATAATAACATGGGAATCATCCTCAAGCTGCTGAGCCAATGCAGTCCTCAGAATAATTCCCTTCATCTAATTGATGGTGAAGTTTTCATTAGCCAATGGGATGTCTAAAAAATTTATAGAGCCCCAATTTTTGGGGATATGTATGATGACTTCATCCCACTAAATAAAATGTGTCACAGTGCTAAAAGTTCACGAACCATAGCCCACGAGCTGTTCATGGTGGAAATTAAATTTTAGGACAAATATCCTCTCCCCAATGGTGGAATCCATCACAAAATGTGGGTGAAGGATTTTCTTAAGATAGAAGGAGAAGGACCCACCTGTAGATTCCCTATAAGTTTCTCCACATTATAGAATTGGGGTGTTCATGGATCATTATAACCTACACTAGAAAAGGTCCAATATACTTATTGGGGTTATAAGGTTGACCCTAAAGTTTCTGAAAAGACCCACATAAAGGATTTCTTGCAATGTGGATAAGCATTTACCAGATTTTTTTCCAATCCAACAACGGTGTGAGGTCAGAGAATTTTTTATCACAACAAAAATACTATACGGGATTTACATAGGGATGGATTCCACTATCCTAGTGATAATTTAATGGTGATTTCTATATACATACCATGAGATATATTTATTTTGAATCTTAGTTCCATTTATATCTCTATAGTGGTGGATTACATTCCAATTCGGTTCAAATACTACACTAAATCATAGTTAAAGTCCACAATGGCCAATTTAACCCACATTTTAGGATATTTATGGAATCCATCCTTTGATCCTAACATTTGATGATGTTTGGGGGATTCATAATTTGTTTTTAGATTTCAACTTCTTCCCATATGGTAACCCACTAATAGGGAGGTTTTCCAATATCGATAAAAAAATGAATTATGAGATGAGGTCATATGTAATAGCATTAAAAGAAAACACACTAGTAGTTAACATTGATTGTGAGATCATATGTGGGTCCTATAATCAGTATAGATTTACTTTCCATTTCAATTGCCTATAGCAGTCATGTGCCTTTACTACTATTCATGTTATTCTTCATAAACATCTAATTGTAGCCCAATTGTTTTGGATCTTGATGGCCATGTAGGTTTCCAAAATATCAATTATGATTCCTATATTTTATGAATCATTTGTGCTTGATTCCATGAATTCCAGTTCATGGATCACTTTATACCCTCATGGTGTTTTAAAAAAATGATTTTACCAGGTCATGTCCATGACAAATACACTTTTTGGAATGTGCATCAGAATTGATCAAACCAAAATTGACAACCGGAAACATCGAGGAAATCTTTGGAGGAGACCCTTTTTATGTCCACCCATTATTTTATGAATGAAAAGAGACCTGAAGAGGCTTCCAATTTTTAATTTTTCGTCTCTTCCTCACAACCTACTACATTAGATCCAAATTATGTGAAACCATTAGTGATCTGGTCTTTAAAGGGAATAACTTCTGATGTTAGGGATTCATGGATGTTTATCCTAGGAGAAATGAACCTACTATAGAAGGGATATATCATAGAACCATCTAATATCCCCTTAAAGTGATTTGGAAGAGGTGGGTTGGTATCTTCAGGAGCTATAGGATTCGATATATACAACCAAAGATTAGATCTTAGTCATAAAGAGAGTGTATGGCACACTATACTAAGGAATATTTTAGGGGTAGTTGGTATCTCGAAGAGGAATGTAGTGACTAACTTGAACATGATAATTTATTTCCCATTTCACCTTCTATTTTCTTGATCATTCATCAACTATTATTTATTTTTGGGGAAGCTATTTTCCATCTTGTAAGAGAAGAAGAATAATATGAAGTGATTGAAGAGGCACTTGAGTCACTAAGGTATGGGACCATAGGCACCCCCGTTTGGGAATTTGATAAGCCCCTTGGATCCCTAGAAAAATCCCTAGGATAGAGGACCATGGTGGAGGATATGGTGGCTGTAATTATTCTACAGTAACTTCAGTTATCAGATTCCATGAGGACTAACATGGGTCCTTCTCTATATCATGAGAGGAAGTGAAAGATGGAAATAAAGTTGGATTGACACATGTGTTGTTGTTAGTATTTGTGTTTTAGTTTGATATCATGACCTTCTTAACATAAACTTTTTATCATGCTTCACTTTTATAGAATCTACATTAATTTCATCCATTAAGAGATTATGCACTTATCCAACTAGTATCGAGGGGTACACTCAAGAAGAGGTACAAACCCACCCTGATGAATACAACATCTTAACAGATGATGCATCAAGTGATGTAGTTGCATCTTCCCTTATTAATATAGAGAGGGGATAGGTCCATGGTAATTTCTTATGCACTCCATTAGATTTCATGTGTTTCTTATGAATTTACTCTCTTCATGATTTCTTAGATATATTTATCAAACTATTGGTTCTTATGGTAGTCAATTTTGGTCTCATTGAAACTCTGGAAGAGGATGATAGGGATATCAATTGCTTTGATGAAGGAATTGATGCTAAAACAAACTCCACAAGACCTGATATAGTTTTTACTTCTGATAATTTGATAGAGAGGGTTGACAATGGATCCAATTGGGGTCCTGAGAAATGCTCCTTAGATACCCATACCAGTGAGGATTTTGTGAGACTTGACGCCATGTATCATGAAATGATAGATCTAATTAATACAAAAACTGATATATTATGATTCCTCAATGGGTTCAAGGATTTTTTAGGGAATTGGATGCATGAGAGTTTTATCATTTTTACATTTTTCGAACATATTTGATGTTCTTTCACATGATTCTTTACATCAAATATCAACTTTTGTAGCTTTGTCTATAAAGAATGTTTAAAAACACATCATGAACAAAGAATCCAAGACCACCCTACTCATATTTCTAAGGGAGTGACGATTGAGAAACCCAAAGCGGTAGATTCTCAAAATCCCTTAATCCCTATTGCTGAGAAAACTCGAGAGGATGTTCCTTTTTAGGAGGTTATTTCTCTATGGTTTGAGGTTGAGGGCACTATAGAGGTATCAATTCCAATAGTCGATCTAAATATGAGTGAGTGTTATCAACTATTTTGGTCACCTCATTTCCTTTTAATTATTTCGACCACCTAATGTTGATGAGAAGTGTCAAATACTATTTAGTGTCATCGAATTCTATGACTGGGCCTGAGGGGAGGGGTGCTTCCATGATAGTTATAACAACATCAGTAGGTAAAGTTGAGGATGATTTGGAGGGAGTGGAACAAGGTGGATTGTTGAGTGCACTAATGTTAGATTATGTATCTCCCTATGAGAGAGGCTCTAAGTCTAATCTATATATGCATAATATTTTTCATACTACACTCCATATGTCCTGACATGATATCTAGAAAATAATTTGAGTGACACCTCTTGAAGAAATGCCATCACGGATTCACTGACTACTGTTCAAGATTTCTATATTGGGATATGTCATATTTAAATACCATGAGTTTCTAATGTGGTGAAGTCCATCATTCGACAATTGGAAGATGAGTGAAGATCATAGTAAGATGAGGTGTAGACGGTGGTCCAGTTTGAGGAAATTAGAGATATTGTGGCATGATTTGAGATTATCGACACAAATAAGGTGGAGGTGTACCAAGATCACCTTAATGATAATTATCTCTAAATGGTGCACCTTCAAGAAGAGTTAAATTCCATAATGGAAGAGGTAGTACAACCATATTGATACTTGGTAGTGGATTTTGCATAAAGAATATATTTCCTTGGAGAAAAGTATGAGGATATCCATAAACATGAGGATGATGATAATGGAAAATCGGACATGATTCAGTCAGATGTAAAAATTTCTTGAGGCATAGTTCAACATATCAAAACCTATGTTGAGAAAAAAAACTATAAAACATGGTAGGGAGGATTCTGAATATGGATGTTCCACTACCTTTCAGAACATAAATAAAATGATGTTTTTTCTCAATAAATTGTTCTCATGTTTTTATCTGCCTTATAACTACAAAATGACACTATGAATGACATATTTGAATGAATTAAATCATGCTACAATTATAATATTAAATGAAAAAGAACTACCTGATTTTTACCTAAGCCATATGACCTAGCATACATAGTTTTACTATTTATAGATTCATATTGAAAACCCTACAACCTTTTCAACTTTTGTATTGTCACCCAAATATCATCTTAAGTACAGTATAATGAGGAATTATCGAGAAATACGAGTATTTTTCTTATACCACTATTTACGGGTAATCAGAATACAATTTTTGAATATCTTCCATTTCATTACTTATTTTTTTCCTAATCTAAAAAGAGGGTAGCTCTAGAGAGTTGAGACATGGCTTATGACTAGAGTTCCCTTAACAAGTTTTCAATCTGGTGAATATTAAGACTAATTTTTTCTAGGAAGTTTAATTTTGTGTAAGAAAGACTAGTGGGATTTGTGTTTTAGGTCGAAATATTTTTACCATGAGTTATATGATGATGGCCCAAATAAGGGATGTTATCCATGAATGTTCAAAAATTATTCATATACCTGAAAGTGAATTTTTTTCTATGATTTTCTAGTTCCTGAATCTAAAAAATGATATTTGGGAATAGAGGAGGTCTCTTATGAAAAGAAGTGACCACTAGTTGAAAAATGTATTTGGTGGGATAATTTGTGAAAATCTAACTTGGGTATGAAATAGAATAGTCAAATTATGAAATCTTTTAGAAGAAAAACTTATTTTTTGGGTGACTTTAGGAATAGACAAATAAGGATTGTTATAGCGTAGTCATACAAGGGAGTTCACAAGAATTCTGACATACTATTACAAATTGACCAAGGTTGTTTATGGAGATTAATATTTATTAGCACCATGACGGGTGGTTTTTCTTAATAGAATATGTCTGAAAATGGAGAAAGAATCAATATTGGGATTGGAGTTGAGTTGTAATCCACTCCTATATGAATTTGGATTGTGTGAAGGAGGGTGCATTTTGTGAAACGACTGATGTTAGGGGGGATTCATCATTTTAAAAACGTTTTAAGCATCATGTAATTTAATTTAGTATGACCATGAATTTTAACTTGTAGTTTAATGTATTACGGTGGGTAAATTGTTGTACTATTTATCATCTTGTGACTGGGATGTTATGATATGCAGTATAATTTCATGCAACAAAGAAAACATACTATGCAGTGTAATATCATACTACAGGAACATTGTTTTATATAGTTTAATGACTTACAATATGGACACTAGGAAGACATAATTAAATAACTTTATCTTTGAGTTAAAGGTTAATAATTTTCTTATTTCACGGTAATATTTTTGGGAATTCCATATCAATTTTAGGTATGAGGTGTGTAATTTTGTAATCTATAATATGTGGAAATATGGATTCAAAAAGTGGTATAAGGAAAAGGATTTTTGGAAATATAGGTGTTCTTTCAAGAGAACAAATATTCCACTGGTTGAAAACCCCATTTTATGGTATTATTTATGAAAATTCATCTAGGGAATGTTATTTCATTATCCAATAGTGACATCCGTTGGATGAAAAACCTATTTTGTGGGAAAATTTATCCATACCAAACTAGGGTGTGTTATAACATAGTTAGAAAATGGAGTTCTAAAAAATTATGGAATTATATTACTTGTGGATGAATAACTTTTATGGAGATTTAGACTTCCCCGAACACAGAATTTGGTTTTGTGGAAGGAATGTACCAGAGTACGGAAGGAAAATTTCAAGTCAAAGTTACCAAAAAAATTAGGATTAATAGGTTCCCTATGTAGGTATAACATAAATGTGGAGGATATGGTGCCTATAGTTTTTCGGTCAATTTACTACAAACATAGTGTTATGGAAATGATAGGTGATATGTGGGATACAATACCATGTTTTTTTCTACATACTTCAGACATAATGGGGGTAATTTAAAACCACGGTCTTGGGGGTTATTAGATTGGGAGAATGGATACGAGAAAAATATGTGAGGGATGACCATGTATGGATTCAAATCATAGGTTCCAACATAATTTACTCCAATATCATCATGAAAAATAAGGATTTTCCTAAGGGAAAATCTACCACTGTTTGAAAAACAAATTTTTTGGGCTACATTATGAAAATCCAACTGGGTCATGTTAAAGAATATTCAAAAAATGGAATCCCTTATCTGAAATAATTATTTTGTGGGATTCATTTTTCAAACCCAACTGGGGTGTTTTATTGCAAGTTCAAGAAAAGGATTCCTCTGGTATTATAAATTATATCACCGAAAGCTAGATGAAGAATATAAATATTCTAAAGTGTCCAGGATTAAGAGTATGAAATTTGGAAGGGATATATTTGTGTATAAAATAAGTGTTTGGACTGATATTGTCCATGACGTGTAGATCCCATTTCATAGATAGGATTCATATAAAATATGGGGACATATCTATTTCCTTGGTGGACCCGCCCCAATGAGGGGACCCAAATTAAGATCTTTTACATAGAATTTTTTGTACAAATGAGAGGGGTATTTTTCTTTTTCCCATTACTCATACAAAGAATTGAGACAGTGGTGTCACTGCTATTCTCATTGGAATATGAATCAATCCATATGGTGTTCTTGATAAACCATGATGTTTGAAGTTATGCGGTGAGGAAATCATCCATTCACTTACATGACATGTTTCTAAGAAATCATCAATGTATTTAATGTCACGTGGTAAAGAATAAGGTGAATATATGTAAGGAAAAAGAACATGGGAATATTTATGTTTGAGTAGGGTATAAGACCCTGATCTTCAATATGTATCTTGTTGGAGTAAGAATCAATCCATAGTTCTAAAAAGGATACCCTATTTGGATTGAATTCATGTGTGGAGAAAATTGTGATTTTTGAAACGAACTCATGCATAGGGTAGTAATTTATACCAGATCCTCTCAAGTAGATCTCACTTGTTGACAAGAGAATAGGGACATGTCATGTATTGTTTTGTATCTGGGTCTGGAATTTAAGATTCGTATGTCACTACATATCACATTGGAATTGGAATTAAGCCAGACATTGTTATTGAAAATCCCATGCAACTTAAATTAATGCATTAAATATATATGGTATGCCTTTAGAAGTCTTCCATCTAGGAAATTGATAATCCCAATGTGAGCTAATATGCCTTTCTTGTTTGGGGAACTCTTTTACCAAAAATTTTAAGCACATGTGAGTTTTTCTTGGTGTGAAGAAACAAAGAGTGGAATATGTTTCTTAGACTACAATAAGGCAATTTTAGTGAATGATATGGGAATTCATATTTTTTTATTGATTGGGCTAGGAGGTGTGATCCAAGTGTCACTATATATCCCATTAGAATTGGATCAAAGACACATGTAGTTCTTGAATGGTTCCCCATGAAGGTATGACCCATACACATTGTAATGTTTTGTCCTAGAATTGGGGATCTTTGCATAAATATGTATCTTTTTGGAGAAATAATAAAAAATATATAGTTCATAAAATCCCATATAGTTTAATGGCATGTAGTGAGGATGAAGATGAACTGACGTGAAGGAGAGGAAATGTTGTGGCTAGGACCAAGAATGGAATCCTGGACATCACTACCTATCATTTGATGATATGAATCTAGCCACAGGTAGTTCTTAGAAATATCTAGAAGTTTATCATTATATAATGAGGACATTAACCATGAAATTTAACATCTTGCGATAAGGATATACTTCACCTAATGTAAAAAATAGGAACAATGCTTCTGGACCATTATATAGAATCTTCGTATCACTACATATTTTACTGGTTTAAGAATCAAGCCAAACATATTTCTTGAAAAGTGATTCCCACATCGACCAGGTTTTGACATGAGGAAAATGGGAAATTAATATGTTTTTTAATGATGGATGGGCCCAAGATAGGAGGTCTAGAAATCACTATGTATCTCATTAGAATGATAATAAAGCCACACATAGTCCTTGAAAAGATCATCACATTATTATCATTTAACAAGGATGTAAAACCATGTAGTTTTATGACATGTGTAAGGATGTGATAATTTTGGGGATTATAACTATAAAGGGGGGCCATGTTCCACTATGGAGTGGAAATGATGTGAGTAGGGATTGGGCATCGTGATCTTCACATCCTTTCTTCCCCATGTTTATGCAAGATGGAATATCGACCCACTATGGGGTTAGACGGATGTGACTAGGACATACAAATGGGATGGATCCTAGATTTTAGGGACAATAAAGACTAACTTAGCTCATGGTATTTTCAGTGTTTCTCAATTTCGAATTTGAGGCAATTAAACCAAGTATTTTATTGTCATGTGGTATGAAAGAATGGTGTCTTGTAATTTTATTTCATATGACCAGGACCATATGTCATGAAATTTATCATTACATGACACAAATGTTGATTCAATGTTGTTTAACATCATGAAACATGTTTGTGAACCATGTGGTTTAACTTCTTCTGGTCAAGGAAATATGATACAGATTTTAGAGTCTTACAACTTAGACTATATATGTTGCTACAAAATTTAATTACCTATAGCTTTGATGATATGTCATTGCCTTTTAATGTCATAAGACAAAGAAATACTATTCTATTTAATTTCTTTATTCTCATATGAATATAATGTGATTACATGAATTATTTATTCTAGAACCTTGCATTGTTTTTTGTTTTAATGATATCTCCCTTCAATGAGATTAAGAAATGTGTTCTCTTATAGTGGAACTTGTTTATGGAGTAAGGTCCCTCACACTTTGTTTCAATATTTGGAGGATCCTTTTTCATATCATTGGATTCCTGAGTATCAATACCAGTTCTCATTAGAGGAATGAAATGAGGCTTACATTCTTATTTATTTTTCACATTATCTGATTTTTATATAATTCCAAGTGATACAATGTGTGGAATAATTTCTCTTGGAGTCCCTCCAATTCATACCTCAATATCTGGGATTTATCATGTATGGATAATTAATCACATATGACAACACATAGTTATGGGAACTCAGGCTTTATGGGTATAACTAATTCTTTTTTGAATACCTGTGAGTACAAGGTTTCTTATGTGGTAGTATTAGTTATAGTCTGGTAAGGCCATAAGGCATGAAAGATCTTGTCATGCCTAGATTTCTTTATCTTTATCCACCATCTTATGGAGTATGTCTGATAGGGTATTGGTGTCGGCCGCTATCTTTCCATTATTTGATGTATGATAGTGGGAAAGATGGTTAGATTTGATATTATACTCTTGATATAGAATTTCCACCCCATAAAAAAATATAATGTTCTATTTCCCATCCTAATTTTATGAGGGATTCCCAATCCAATAATGATGTTGGGATTTACAAAGATAAAATCACTTTAGGAATCAACTTCTTTGAGGGATATTGCCTTAGTAAAAATATTGAGAAGAAATCTATAGTATTTAACACATACATGAACTACATGGCCATAAATAGAGTGTATGGACATAAAAAATTCATTCTCTATATGGAAAATGATGAGGTGTATCTGTATGTATGTAGAAAATATAGGGGTTGATGGATAGGTATGAAATACATGGAAGGAATGACATTTCTTGGCGAATAATTTTCAATTCTACGTCATTGAAGGCCATAAGTATTAAAGGATTAGGATTTGGTTGGAAATCTTGTACCCTAACTGGTGGGCACAACAGGATCCCACATGCACATCTTCCATAATAGTCATAGTGTATTATATGTTGATAAATCTGATAATGACTCCATCAAAGCCTCTTTTATAAAGGGCTTTATAGTGATTTAGTATGACATCCAAAAAACTTTATGGTATGTTTCTCTTAAATACATTATATTCATTAAATAACCTATATTTCATGAATCACTATGTCTCTGTAAAACTAAACATTGTTATTTATCGGAGAATGTGATAACCAAGCCATTTAATTTAAATTGTCCACTTATCTATTTTGAATTACTAAAAATGGATATACACAATTGTGATCAAGGTGATATTTGGAGTATGACAGAATCTAGTTATTTTTCATTGAATAGTAACATACCCTTATAAATAGTAACATACCCTTATAAATAGTAACCTATCGTTATGATTAGTAATATGATCCTTATGAATGGTAACCTTACAAATGAAATTATAAGTAAAATATAGGCACCTTAAAAATGAAGATGAGTATTTTAAGTGTTTGTGTTTTTTTTTTGATTAAATGAGGATTTTAATTAAAAATTAAATTTCACATATTTAAAAAATTATTTTTGAAAAATGAAGTTTGTTTTTGGATTCTACACATAATAATTGGTTAGGGTGAATTTTTGGGAACTTTTTTTGAAATAATTGAATTTTTTGTGAATATTAAAATACGATAAATTATGATAAATGCTAAATACATGATTTACTGAGTCATGGATGATGTCCTATTGAGGTAAGCACACATGGATCAAACTCATATGAAATTATTACTATTTTGGTCATGTAATAATCACTATTTATTGTATTGGGTAAAAACAATAAACTAATGGTTAAAATATTAAGAAAATCCTCCTCCCTTCCACTATATAAACCACCCCTCACCCTCTCTTCCTCCAAGAACACTCAAGATTTTACGACATATCTATGATCTTCCAAAAACACTTCCCTAGACTGACCCCCACATCCAATATATTCTGGTCTCCCTAAAAGGCCCAAAATAATGGCCTTAATGAGATTCTCAAGGACCAATACGCAAGAGGTGAACCTCTCTTCCTTTCTCTTTCAACTTCATTTACAAGTTCCCTTTATTTGTTTCTATCTACTAACCTCACCTCATCCAAATGATATGATAATTAAATTATATAACATAAACTTGAATTTTAATATTCTAAAAGAATATTTCATCCTCGTCTCTATTTTCACCCTCCTCTTACACTAAATTGATATCACCTCCGAGATGTGTTAATTTATCACATTCAGGGATTATGGGTTTTTAATTTCTGTTATTATCTTTAATATTATTCATGAATAATTTATAATGGTTTAACCAGAGAATAAAATATATATTTTATATTATTAAATGTTCATTAATCCTTACACAGTCATATAAAATAATAACATAAAACAATTCCTTGTGCACAAAACCGCAAAGTTAATCCAAGCGTTTATCATTAAATTTTATCTAATGATTCATCCTCATGGTATATAAAAAATCATTATATAGTAATTTTTATCTCTGTAATATCAATAATAATATATATTAACAATTCTATATGTTTAACAATAATTCAAATGAACTTCTATTCCTGAATACAAGTAAACTGACCTTGCAAGACATGGAAGAAAATGCTTCCAAAACAATAAAATCAAACCTATTACACCCATCAAAAATGCAATGAATGAACAAAATATGGTTATAATAAATAAATTATATGTATATGCGGTTAGAGAATTATTAATTAATGAAGATAAATGTGATTATTCGGGTCATTAAAATCAATCGAGGACACCTTCTTGCATATGGTAAGGGGTCTCTCATCTCACTTTTATTTCTGTGCGATTTCCATTGTTCTCCACTTATTTATTATATGTGTTGTATGTTTACTTAAATTTGATATATAATATCGTTATTCCCTTTATCTTCAGGGTTTTCATTTATTCAATTGATTATTATTAACTTGATTGATTACAATTTTGTAAGGGGTTTTGTTTCGATTTCCATTTTAGTGTGATTTACTTGGAATTGAACTCCAAATCCTTCTTATGTGGGGCACCTACTTCCCCTTTGAGATAATTTTTCTTTTAAAATTTTAAATATAATATATATCCATATTATTGTTTCATGGATATTATTATTATCACGCGTTTTATACCATTTTTCATACGGTGTTTATTTGGATTATTGTTTTAACTGTGGAACTATTGATGAATTTGTATCCTCTACTCTATATGGATATTTGGAAGGCATATTGTACCTATATTAAATATATGAATACAGAATTATTTGGACTTTTATTTATGGGTGGGGAATTCTATATCCCCTCAATTCATCAACATGTATCATGAGACATGTTAGTTGGTGACTAACCATTAATATTTGTTTCCACAACGGAATTAGACGTGTATCTACCCACTGACGTAAATAGTTTCTATGGTGTAGTGGTATCGCCTGCTAGATACCTAGTATCAAATTAATAAGAATTATATTTATTTATTTTAATTTATTACTATCCATGATTTTTTCACTACGATAAAATTTATGGATGCACTTCTATTCTCAGCTTATTAATGGTACGTGTTTTCCATTTATTAACCATGCCATATAGACTATACCAGTTTAATTATCATTAAATTATTATTGAATTAGTATTATGCAATTTTTAACCCTTATAGAGCATTTGACGTCACCTCTTTCCTCTTTTAACTTTCAATAGGTTATCTAGGGGATTCCATCTATTGATTTATCCTAGATACAATTTTTTAGTTTTTGTTATGTATTGTATTTTGTTACCTTTCCCAATGTAATATGAGTTACATGTATGTATCTAGTTTTTAATGACTAGTGAACTGATAGTTCCTTAGATATTTCTTTCATTGTAATCTTTCTAATGTAATAAGTAATGCATCGTCTCTAAGCGTCTGGGGTTGGGGAGTTATAGTTGGTATCATAGGAAGTTTAGTATAAACCTTGGAAAATTGATTTAGGATACATAGTTTAGAGTACATAACCGTAAGTTATACTATGAAGATAATCATAGAATAACATCCTATAATTTTGGTTTTGTAGGGATTGTGGGAGACTTCCCAGAAAATAAATCTCTTTTTGGACACTAAAAGTGGGTGTGGTTTTGGAATATATATAAATAGGAGTAAAAACTCCGACAAAGAGTTTTGGGCTTGACCCACGGTATCCTGGTAAATGAAAATAGGCCTTCTAGTGCAGCTAGTTTAACACTCCAAGGGGATATGCTTATGATAATTCACATTTTCTTTAAAACCCATTTTAAAGGATTTGAAAGTAAATATACACAATTTTTATTATTATAATATTTTTTTATTAATTTTAAAAATGTTTTATGTGTTTCCTAGTTAGAAATTATTAACTGGAACCTAAGTTAGAGTATTCCATTGTTTAGTGATAGATATTAACGGAATAAAGGGAATAAATACCCATGGACAATGTAGGTATTTCCCCACTGAGTAATTCAACACAGTTAGTGTTGGGGCGGATCATACCATGACTATATTGGGATAGCTTACTCAGGTTTTTTTGAATAACCATGATACAAATGTATTGGATCATTTCATGTGTAATAATCAACCATATTTTAGTGGGACTACTAATCTAGTCATAGTTGAGAAGTAGATCAAGTTACTTGAAACGATATTTTTTGGATTAATATGCAATGAAAATGAAAATATAGTAATGGCGGTATATTGCATCAAGGGTGATGTTGATCAATGTTGGTACTTGATCCAGGATACCATGGAAGAAGAAGAAATAAAAGATATGGAATGGAGAACATTTAAGGAAATATTTTTTGAAAAATATTTCCCTCATGAACAATGAACTAAAATGAATAATAAATTACTTATACTAAAGAAAAGTGAAGAAGAGAGTGTAACAGATTATAAGGCTACCTTAACAAGATTATCCAGGTATGCTATAGATTACGTACATGATTTAGAAGACAAATCATCTCTTTGAAGGTATTAATCCAAGTATCCTAAGGGAATTTGATTTTGATACATTTTCATCATACAAAGAAAGTGTATTAAGTTCCATAAAAATAGAGAGGTCATTTTCTAAATCAAATTTTTTCATGAGAAATCAAGATATAAAGAGGCATTCTAATAACCATAGAAAAGATGAAGAACCAATGAAAAAGAATGGAATGTAGTAATTTCAATTATGAGAAAACTATGGAAAGAATTATCCTAGGAAATTCTTAAAGGGCAAGGGAGTTTTCTTTAATTGTGATGAAAAAAGTCATCGATTTAGTCAATGAAAGTGGAAGAGACAAGTAAATGATGATTAATGCTACAATTTTAGAGCGATGGGATGCTTTGAAAATGAGTTTCCTAAGCGCCAATGAAACTTTCCATTGAAATGTCCACAAGAGAAAGGGAAATCTTATGCAATTACAACCACTAAAGTTGAAGTTTCTAATGATTTGGTGGAAGGTACTTTAATTGTTTCCTCAAACTTATCCAATGCTTAATTTGATTCTGGATCATCACATTTATTTATATCTTCCTATTTTTTCAAGAAAATTATACATTTCCAAATTGATTTAATAATGGATTTGTCTGTCAAATCTCTTAGGGGATGTATCATTGTAACAAAAAATGTGTCGATCAGTCCCCCTCATGATACATAGATGTGCTTTAGTTAAAAACTATATCACCATACCAATGATTAACATTGATATAATTCTCGATACGAATTGGATGTCAAATTATGATGCGAAGATATTTTGAAAGAATAATGAAGTTATAATTTTTGAGAATTGTGTAGAATCACTTATCTTTAGAGAAGAAACATATTCATCAAATTATTATCTAGATACATCCCTAGTAGCTCAAGGAAATTCAATTCTTAGAGAGGAAGAAAAAAATATCAATTGGAGAGGAAATAAATCTTCCATTTGAAGACGTACCTATTTTTCAAGAATACATTGATGCATTTCTAGAGGATTTACCTAGAAATCCATTAGAGTGGGAAGTTGGGTTATCTATTTATCTAATTCCTGGTGAAATACCTATATCAAAGACTCCCTATAGAATAACCCTCATGTAATTTGCGAATAAAAAGAAACAACTAAAGGAATTGAGTGAAGAAGGATTTATTTGACCTAGTGATTCTCCATAGCGAGACCCTGTCATCTTTTTCAAGAAGAAGGGATGGTTCTATAAGGCTATTGATTGATTACAAGAAAATTTATGATATTAAAATAAAGAACATGTATCATATTCCATTCATTGATGTTTTATTTTATCAACTTCATGGAGCCCAATATTTTCCGAAGATTGAACTTTGATCTGGATATCATCAACTGTGTGTGAGGAAGGATGATATTCCAAAGACGGCATTTCAAACCAGGTATGAACATTATGAGTTTATAGTAATGCCTTCTGGACAGACTAATTCACCATCTATTTTAATGCATCTGATGAATATAGTTTTCAAGGAAAATCTTGATGACTTTGTTGTGGTATTTATTGACGATATCTTGGTATACACGAAAGGCTATAAATACCATGAGAATCACATGTGGATTATTCTGAAATATATTAGATGAAATGAAATATATGGGAAGTTAAGAAAGAGTGAATTTTGGATTCAATAATTTTTAATTATTAGACATATTGTCTCTAATGATGAAATCTTAGTTAATCCTATGAAGACAAAGGAAATAAAAGAATGTCACATGCCAACGAACATAACTGAGGTACGTTGTTTTATTGGTTTAGCAGGTTACATTCGGAGTTTAGTTCTGAATTTTGACTAATTGGATAAACCACTAACCAACATCACATGGAAATGTTTTATGTTTTCATAGACTTAATTATTTATAGAAGTCTTTGAAGAATTGAAAATAAAATTGGTCAATGCTCTAATTTTGGCTCTTTGATCTTGAAATGGTGGATTTGTGATTTATAGTGATACATCAAAGAATGTAATTGGTTGAATCCATATGAAAAATGATAAGGTTGTTTCTTATGTATCAAGGTAGTTGAATACACATGAGAAAAATTATCCAACTCATGATCTTGAGATAGCAGCCTTAATCATTGCTCTGAAAATATAGAGACATTATCTCTACGATGAATGACATGAGGTATATATAGATAAAAAGAGTTTGAAATATATTTTTACATAGAAATAAATTGACATGAGGTAATGGATATTTTTTTAGATAACTAATGATTATGATTTTTCAATACACTACCTCCCAAGAGATGAAAATATGGTTGAAGATGAATTAAGTAGGAAAGATCATGGACTTCTAACCCAAATAAGGATTGGGAGAGATATTATATTCATGGATCTACTAAATATAGATATTGGAATTATTGAGGAAGGGGAAAATCATTTATCTTTCAAATTAATGCTAAAAAATATTTAGTAGAAATGATAAAAATATCTCAATTTCATGATGAGTAACTAAAAAAGAAAATTAAAGCTGTTAAAGATGTAAGAATAACAGACTTCTTCTATGATGA
The DNA here is from genome assembly GCA_963277665.1 of Viscum album. Taxonomy (NCBI): domain Eukaryota; kingdom Viridiplantae; phylum Streptophyta; class Magnoliopsida; order Santalales; family Viscaceae; genus Viscum; species Viscum album. The sequence goes on from OY728158.1 coordinate 1,611,049,199, forward strand.
TGGAGTTTTAAAATATGGGAAGTGGTTATGTGTTCCATCAGAACCTAAGATAAAAATGGAACTATTGGGAGTTGTTCATATCTCAAATGCCCGTATACACCATGGTAGCACTGAGATGTAGAGATATATGAAGGAACATTTTTGGTGGGATTACATGTAGTGATAAATTTCTGGCTATGTGTCAAGGATTCTAGTTTTTCAACAAGTGAAGGTTGAGAGACAATATCCTAGAAAGTTTATGTAATCTATACCTATTCCTATGTAGAAGTGGGATTTAATTATGATGAACTTTTTCATAGGACCTCTGAGGATACCAAGAAGGAATGATGCAATATGGGTAATTGTTGATTATCTCAAAAAATCAGGACATTTAATTTCTATAAGAAAGGATTTACTACTTGAGAACCTAGAAAGACATTATATTAATGATGTTTTAAGACTTCATGGTGCACCTATATCGATTGTGTTTGATCAAGATCCCTGAATTACATCAAAATTCATGAAAAGTCTCCAGAAGGCTTTGGATACTACGCTTCATATGAGTATAACTTATCACCCTCAAACCGATGGACAATCTGAAAGGACTATTCAAACATTAGAAGACATGTTGATATCATTCTCTATTATCTTTCAGGGTATGTGGGATCAATACTTTCATTTGGATAAATTTTCTACCATAGTAGTTTCCATTCTAGAATTCAAATGGCTCCATATGAAGAATTATATGGTAATAGGTGTCAAACTATAACTTGTTGTAGTGAATTTGGAGAGGGAGAACTTATAGGTTTATAACATATATAAGAGACAATTGCAAAGGTAAACAAATTCAAGCCCATATTAATGATTCCCAAAGTTAGCAGAATAGTTATATTGATAACGGGAGAATGGATTTGTAATTTCAATAACAAGATTATGATTTTCAAAAAGTATCTCCATGGAAGGGTGTGTTACGGTTAAATAAGAAAAGGAAACTAAGACTGAGGGACATCAGACTGTTCGAAATTCTAGAAAGAATTGGAGCTATAGATTACTGTTTAGTAATGACAACAAGTGTCTCCAAAGTTCATAATGTGTTCCATATGTCATTGTTAAATAAATACACGCTGGACCCAATACATGTACTCACCTATGAATAAATAGATTTGGAACCTGATGTTTCATACTGTGAAGATCCTATCGAGATTTTGGACATAAGAGAGCATATATTTAGAAATCAGAAAACTCGGCTAGTAAATCATCCTTAGAGAAACCTGAAAATGGAGCAAGAAACATTGGAACATGAGTATATTATGAGTAATAACCAAACCACATATTTTTAGGGAGCATTATACATGAAAATATTTCAAGAAAAAAATTTCAAATGAGGGAAGAATATAACACCCCAAAAAATTTTATCGTATGTTTTTGTTAAATAATTTCTATACATTTGATAGCTTATTTTTCATTAAGAAATGAGTCCTGGGGAAATAAATCTTGGTTGTTTATAGGAGAAATTAATAACCTATCCATTAAACTTAAATTTTCCACTTCTATGTTTTTAATTTTGAAAAACAAACATACACGGTTGCGATCAAGGTAATATATGGAGTATGATAGAATCAAGTTAATTTTCAGTTATTAGTACCTTACCCATATGAATAGTAACATACCCTTATTAATAGTAACCTAAACATATGACCATTAATACAACCCTTATTAATGTCACCTTACACATGAAAGTGTAAGTAAAATTTAGGCACCATAAAAATGAAGATGAATATTTTATGTATTGTAATTTTTTTTATTAAATGATGATTTTTTTAAAAAATTAATGTCATCATAATTAGAAAATTATTTTTGAAAAATGGAGTTTATTTTTTGATTCTACACGTCAAAAAATGGTTAGGGTGAATTTATGGGATTTTTCTAAAAGACATGAATTTTTTAATTGTAAAATATGACAAATTATGATAAATGCTAAATACATGTTTTATTGAGTCATGGATGTTGTCCTGATGAGGTAATGACACATGGTTCTAATTGAAATATAATTAACACTATTTTTTGTCAAGGAATCTACACTATTTATTGTTTTAGGGGAAAATAATAAACTAATGTTTAAAATATTAAGAAAACCCTCCTCCCCTCTACTATATAAACTACCCCTGACACATATTCCCCCCACACCACCCAATATTTGAGCCTTACCTATGTTCTACCAAATACACTTCCTAAGATATCCCGCCTAGTCTAAGACCCATTTGTCTCACCAAAAGGAAAATATAAAGGCCTTAAAGAGATTCTCAAGGAGGAGTACTCAATAGATGAACCTATCTTCCTTTATTCTTTTAACATCATTTACGAGTTCCATTATATTGTTGCTCTATCACCGCCTCCCCTCTTCCAAATTTGATTATATTTATAGTACCTTACCTTTAATAAAATTTTATTATCTTAATGGAATATTTCATCGGCATCTCTCTTTCCCCCTCCTCTAATACTAAAAATGAAAACATCGTCTAAGATGTGTTAATTTATCACATTCAAAGACGATGAGTTCTCAATTTCTATTACTATGTTAAATAATGGTCATGTAACCTTTTATGTCTGAACTAGATCATAATATATTTATTTTATATTATTCATTGTTTTGGAATCCTTACGCACTCATAATATTAAGTAATAATACAAAAAAATATCATTGTGCACAAAACCGCCAATTTAATCCATGTGTTTATCATTAACATTATTCTAATCACTCATCCTCATGGTATATAAAAATAATAAGTATAAGATAATATATATCCATTAAATGTAACTAATAGTATATATTAACAATTCTAGATGTTTAACCACATTTCAAATGAACTTCTATTCAGTAATATAAGTAAACTGATCATGAAAACCAAGGAAGAAAATTCTTTGAAAGCAATAAAATTTAACCTCTTAAACCCACAAAAAAATTTATGAACATAATAAGGTTATATAAATAAAATACATGTAATGGAGGTTCTATAATTATTAATTAATAAAGATAAATTTTATTATCTAGGTCATTAAGATCAATCAAGAACACCTTTTAGCATAAGGTAAGAGGTTTCTCATCGATCTTTTTTTCCGTGATATTTCCATTGTCCGCCACTTATTTCCTGTATGTGGTGTATTTTTAATTCCATTTTATATATATTATCATGATTCTCTTTATATTCATGGTATTTCGGGATTTACTTGATGACTATTAACTCAATTGATTAAAATGTGGCAAGGGACATTTTTTCGGTTTCCATTTTTTTGTGATTTGCTTTGTACTGTACACCTAATCCTTCTTATGTGGTGTACCTAGAGCCCGTTATAGATAATTTTCATTTTAAATTTTAAATATATTATATATATCCACATTTAGGTTTCATGGATATGATTATTTTCTTAATCCATATACACTTTAACATTTGGCGTGTATTTGGAATGTTGTTTTAACTATGGAAATATTGATGAATATGTATCCTCTACTCTATATAGATATCGAGAAGGCATAATTTACTTGTATTAAATCTATTTATAAATAATTATTTTGACTTTTTGTGATGGGAGGGGCCCACTATATCCTATCTATGAATCAATATGTCTCACGATACACGTTTGTTGGTGACAAACCCATTGAGTTTTTTCCAAAACAGAATTAGATAGGTATTTACCCATAGAATTATACCATTTAGATGGTATAGTGGTATCATATGACAGATACATCCCATTACATATAAAACCATTATCTTTATTAATTTTTAGTTATTACTTTCCATGAGGTTTTCCCTATGAAAAAATCTATGGCTACACTTTTATTCTCAGCTTGATAATGGAGCGTGTTTTTCATTTATTGACCATGCCATATTGACTATGCCAATTTAATTATGATTCAATTGTTTTTTATTCATGATTCTACTATTTTTAACCCTTATCGATCACTTCATCTCACCCATTTCATTTGTTTACCTTCAATAGGTTACGAAGAGGAGACCATTTATTTAGTCTTCATGGGTGTAGTTTATTATTTTTTGTTAAGTATTGTATTTTTTTCACCTTTAGCAATGTAATATAATTAACATGTATGTATCTAGTTTATTCATAACTACCAAACTGATCGTTCCTTTATAATTTAATTCATTTTAATAATTCCAATGTAATAAGTAATGAACTGGCTCCGGGATTCTGGGGTTGGGGAATTTCATTTAGACCACCATAAAGAGTGATGTTCACTTCTCACTACTATGTTTTCTTCTCTTTAGCTTCGGGTGATGAAAATAATCTGTTTTGGAGGCATTCCATGATGGGAATCATCAAACCATTAGTAGGACCATACAATTTTTGGTATAGGGATGATTTCATTGATCTCTTCTATTAGAACTTAAAAAAAAGGTAAGACCATGCGACGATGCAAAATACTGATGACTATTACATGCCAACTTGGATCCGACAAAGTCATAGTTACATTTTCCCATGCATCTTCTAGGGAATTTTATGATAAAATGATAGGAGTTAGTATTGGACATAAGGGTTATTCTTCTAATAACTCTTGAACATATTCATGTTAGGGGGTTACCACATCTTTTCAGATGGTGTGATCCATGGTAATCTCTTTGATCATCGAACATGAGTCAACTTTCACCTCTAGGTAGACCACTGGTATTTGAAGTTCCATTCACAGGCCTGTAATGAGGGTCTAATATTCTAACTATTTGTTTTTATAACCTAATAATAGTAGGAAGGAGTAAGGATAAACTATATTTTCTGGGTAAATGATCAAGATCCCTAACCTAATTTTTTTAGATTAGAGTCATCAATTAACTTATTTGTTGGGATCCTAGATGCACCATTAAAATATATCTCCCATGTTTTGGGGACAAACTGAATATATAATGTCTCCTCATTTGTAAATTTAGTATTTAATGACGTAGTTTCTATAGACAAGTGTTCTATAATGAAATCTTTTAAGGCTTAGCCTTTCACTTCATTGTGAGGCATAAAATGGATATAAAACTGCTATAGGGTAACCACTAACCATTCTGTAAATCCAATCAACATAGGATTACTATGGATATATTTGAGTGGGTTATTTAGAAAAAACAATTATACTTTTTGGTTCTTTAGGTAGTGCCTTTGTTTCTAAACCACACAGAATAATGACAGGAAACTCTTCTTGATATTTGAAGAATGAGTCTCATCATCAATCATGGTTCGAATAAGATAATAATGACTGTTTTTATTCCCAACATCATTCCATTGCACGAGGAATACACACAGGGATAATTCTGGGGCTGTCACATATAGAATGTGTAGCTTTCCATCAGTAGGTATCATTAATACCTATGTATTAAAGATACATTTCATGAGGCTATCAAATGATTCCTCATAGTCCTCATTCCACTGATAAATAAGCTATTTATTAATCAATTTGGTGAAAGGAAGACACTTTTCGACAAGATTGGATATAAATTTTCAGATATAGTTCCGTTTTCCTTGAATTATCCTCATCTCATTGAGGTTTTTATAATGATACATTCTAAGGATATATTTTTTCTCAAATTGAACTTTAATGATTTGATGGTGTGTGATGAAGCTAAAAATATTTCCCGAGGTTACCCTGAAAGAAAATTTTTAGGAGTTCATATTTAGGCTATATTTTCATAGCATATTGAATATGATCTCTAGGTCACCCAGGTGGTTAAAACTATTTTAGGAATTAACCACCATATCATTAACATAACATTCTAAAAACATACCCAAAATGGGTTGAAGATGTGATGCATGGAACGTCAGTATGTAGCTCCGTGTTCCTCATGTTTAGCTAATTACCCAATTGAAAATCACTCATAGGGGTACTTACGGTGGTTTCTTATTCATATTCTAGGGATATCTTATTTTTTTACCCTAAATATCCAATCCTAAAGGAGATGGCTTGATAACCATCCATTGCATCAATTGGGTTTTTATGATTGGAAACATAATTCCACTTTTGGATAATGTCTGTTAAGTTATATATAGTTGATTCAAACTTTCTCATAGGGACAATTTTTTCCATCCATTTTGGATACCGCACTTCTCTAATAAATTAATCCTTGATTAAATTATCCACTTTGGCATTAATTTTGGAATCTTTAGTAGGGTGTGTCTATGTGGCTTCTTGTTTGTATCCACGATGACCTTCTAGAAAACCCAAGTGATGGGTGTCCACCTCAGGGTCGAGACCTAGAATCTCTATGTAATTAAAGGAAACAACGTCTTTATGTTTCTTTAGGAAGGAATTATATACCTCATATTCTTTATAATTCATGGTCAAACTGATCAAAGTGGGCAGAATATCTTTATCAATACCCAAATTTATTTCTCATATTTTGTCAATAGTGGTGGAGACACCTTCCTCAAACGAATAATGGGCATCCGTAATATATTCCTCTTCTTCCTCTTCATCATGATTTACCTCATAGACATATTTTTCAGAAGTATGTTGTGATTAATTTTCCTCAAAGTTTGGGGAGGTGCAGACAATAAGACATTCTGAGGATGAAGCAACGATTTCTGACTCGATTGCTGGTGCGAGGATTTTTTTGGAGCACTAAAGGAGATATGAAGAACTGATAATGAAAATAATAATTTTCCACCATTTACATGAGACATTATTCCATCCTATATGATAGAACAAATATATTTTCAAGATAAATGGATGGAATAATGATGTTTCAACTGGTCTTTTGTTACTGCTCAAAAATTTGAGAGATTCTATAGTGGTGTCAGGCTTAGTTTTCATGATTGAAATCATGAATGTTACTGGATGTGTGTTAAAATTCAGACCCACTCTTCAATTTGGTTAATGGGGAGATTCAAATCAACACAAAACTATTTTAATGGGTTATATGTAATCATCTCTAGACCATTAGGGGAATTGATTCGAGCAACACCGTTGTCCATGGGTTGTTTCCTATCCTTATGAAAGAATCCCACATTTAATGTACTACAATTCACACGATTTTAATGGTACGTTGTCATCATGCAATGCCCAAATTTATCCATTGATACAATATTTGATACATTGGTGGTATGACGAATGGTAATCTACATGCCTGTCTAGATAATGTCTTCCCAGTAGAACATTGAAGGCTTTATCATACCTAAGAACCATGAACATTCATCTAGACACAAGATCCCCAGATTTCGACCTGAGTTTTATTTCACCAATATGATTTTTTCACTATTTTCATAACCCTGTAACATTAAATTTGATGGGGATAGGTGATATTTTTTAAAACCTAGCTGATGAAGTGTTAAAATTGAGATGAGGTTGACTCTTGATCCATTTTTAGTGAAATATCATCATATATAAATGAAATTTATCCTTTTAGATATATACAAGGGTCTTCCATATCCTTATATGATAGAATCCTCATCCGGGCCCATGATAGAGATGACTGTGTGGAATTCTGTACGATTATTCTCTAAATGATACACCTTGTTAGTTGCAACCTCAACATCAAATTCATGAGGGATCGATAAGGAATATATGAGTTATTCCCAATGGTCTTTGGAATATATTCAAAGCATCCAAGATTAAAAGCATGGCTATCACCAGGGATAATTACATCAAAACGTCATTATTATGATCCAAAGTTATGCACTTCCTTGAACTAGGACTCTCTAATATGGGTTATTTATGAGTTGATTTAATTTACGTGGATGGATCATCCCATGGAATATGAGATAAAGGTGTTTCTTCTCTTAGTGTACTAGACTGACTAGATCAATCGACACCTTGAGGTTAATAATGAAATGACATATCTCTTAGATGATCATCTGAGATGACCATATCCTGGTCGAACTTACTATGTGTTGGGGGAAAACTTTTTCTCCTGGTGAGCTCTATGAAGATGTCTCCCATGAGTTTCAGCCACATAGAAAGTTTATGTTGGGATGTGGTTAGGGTATTCAATCCTTCCACAACAACTTCTTCATCGATACCCTCGACTATGAAGTCCACTTCCCCCAGTTCCATAATAATGTGTTAGGAATTGAATTTCGTAATCACACTAATAATAAGAGAAGATATACATTAAGTAAATAACCTTAATGGAATCAAAGATCAACTATTTTGCTGATGTAGAATATTTCTAGTGCATCATCTCTTTTGTACCATTTAGTGGGGTGATGCCTATGATTTAATATTGTAAGAATGAATAATGCTAAATTAAAAGACAATTTTTCCCTTGGAAAAATTTTTCATTCAAGATTGTCTTCATACTCATTCAACCATGTAATTTTTTGGAAGACTAGATTTTAAAGGGTTGAGATTCTTATAGAGTGGGCCACATTATAGCAGAAGTGGTTGAATGAACAATTGGATTTTCAACTGTGTTTGGAGGATAACATGACTTCAGTTGGTCATTATTCTAACCATATAGTTACTGAACTTCTGTATACCCTTTCTGTTTTTTTCATATAATTCATTATCCTTATCCAGATCAGTGCTAGGGACATATTCTACTTGAGTAGGAATCCTCCCCAACTTCACTTTCCTAGAGTCCACCATATTTTTCTGGATGTCTTTGAAAAAATACTCTGGTATGTTGTTCCCTAGTATATGATGGAAGGGGAAATAATTTTGGAGATATCATCTCCATTCTTGTTTGGTTTCCTGGGCATCAAAAACATGATCAATTTTTTTCCAATTCTGAGATAAATTATTTGGGGGAGCTCATCATTTCATAATTAATAGACCTTGCTTTTCATCTCGCCAAATTATTTTTTCCTATGGTCTCTATTATCATAATAATGAGGTGGGAATTGTTGCAAATTCTAAATATGAAGAACTGAAAAATATGGTATAGGATTTGGATCCAGAGCAGCTATAAGAGCCCGCACTAGTGTAACCTTGTAAGCCTTTGCTTTCTCTATTCTCATTATATGAGTTTATGAAAGAAATCAAAACATATCTTTGGTCTCCATGATAGATTCTGCCACTCATTGAGCAATTGCAGAAAGTCCTAAAACCCTCCTATGTATTTCACAGAAATAGTAGGTGTTTGTAACTCATTGATAAGGTTCACTATATAGATGAGCAACATGTATTCTTGAGTTATTGGTAGGATTTATGAGTACGTTATTCCTTCCCACTGAGCAATAAAATATTTCAACCATTATTTCTTCCACTAATTGTAGTTTGAGAGGTCAAGGACCATTTTCTTATGTAGTATTGAGAAAAAATATAATAGAAAATTTTAAAGGAGGTATTCCAACCCTACAATTGACTAGGCATGAAAACTAGTGCACCATACAAATGATGGTCCCTGTAGTTATTGCATGAAGCACATGAGTTTCAATTCCTAATGTTGTTCAGGGGTCCCCATCATGGGATCACAATGAGAGGAAAAATGCATCAAATACTGATATGGTTATCCTAATCTATTAAATATATGTTATGTTGGATTTTCAATGTTTGTAAGGGGAGGATATAGATATACCCATTTTAGGCCAGGCTTCTTCTCTAATTGCATCATCATGAATCATTCATCCATGGATTCCAATCAAGACATTAGTGGCTAAATAATGTTTATGATCCCTTGAGGATAAACTAGTGGAGATGGAGCTTGAACAAGTTCAATAGTTAGTGGGGCCATCGGCGATGGTACTTCTGGATACTTCTGTAGGTAGTCCACAGGGGAATTACAGTAAGGATTTTCCTAGCCCTATTCAGGTTGTGGGCCCAATGGAGGGAAATTCTGATCTACACTTGTGGGATAAAAGTACATTAGTGGTAGTATCTTATATTTAGTGGGTGTTCTAGATCCACCTTAGTCACTATTAAGGACCCTATTTACTAAGGTATGCTATTCGGGAGTGTGGGTTGAGGATCTACTGGTAGAGTATATCTAGTAGGAATAATTCTTTTGATTTGTACATCATTTAGTCTCCTCAAATCCATCATCTCTTCCTCTTATTGAAAACATATTTCTTCATGTGAATGGGGATAAACCTCTATAAGAGGTAGTTGAGGCACAATTCACCTTTACACTTTTCCATGTTGGATTCCTTTCGAAGAGGTAATGGTAGAGTGGTTGGGGAAATTCCCTGATTGAGGGTGAGTCTCTAGTTCCTGGTATACATACCTCCTTCAATTATTTCAATGTGTACCATATTTTCAACCAATACATCTACCTCCAAATCCCCCTTTGAATTTTCCTTGTATTCTGTAAGACCTGAAGGGGTAGTGTTATGGAAATTCACTAATGCGTAATTCATTTTATGAACTATATCAGTGTCTTTATGAGATTGCATTTTTCTACACACTCTAGGAGGCCTTGTTATCTCCTTCACAGATTCTCTGAGAGCCGTTTGGTGGACTATAATCTAATGAGAATATTTAGATAGTTTAGTGATGTTAATTACTAATGAAGTAATCACATCACGCGATGAGATGAACTAGGAGGATATATTCTTTTACATTTCTCTGAATCACGATAAGACTGACTTTTACCAAGAAGGATGTTTCTAGGGTGACAAATTCCATTGTTCGTCTGGTTGGGGTTGTTCCCATTCAACTTTCACAACTCTTAGGTTATATTTTGTAGAACATGAATGTTTGGTTAGAAAATTCCATATCCCTGTAGGCTAGGGTTTCCCCTAACATTCCATGGAAACTACTACTATGGATTTCTTATTGAATATACATAGTTCTTTCAAAACATGGGATGGTTGCATCATTTGGTATCCACATGAATAAACCACTTCCAAATACCATTTCTCTATTTCAGACATTTTATATATCTAATGACAGAATTCTCCTAAGCTAAAGTATTGTTCGATATTTTCAAATGATTGATGCAGAAGTTTCCCAATAGCATACTCTATTCTAACCAAACATTGGTCTTGAGAGGCATTTTACGGAATCAATTCATGAAAATCCTCCACATGTCCAGATGATCAAAGAGTATTTTGTACTTCCTATTGATTTAATCCACCATGGTATTCCTCCCCGTGATGTTGTTAACTGTGAAATTTATCTATGTAATAGTGTTTCTCTTCATTAGAATTATCCCCCGCTTAGTGATGTAGTGATAATAAATACCGCATATAAAGAACCATTTGGGAAAATAAGTCTAGTTAGGTTTAATGGCTTGTCATTAACAAGTGAAATTTCTTCTAAGGAAAAATACCACCCAAGATAATGATCATTATATGAATCAAACATGGGCCATCTTACTTGCAGTATGATTGAGGAAGTCATTAAAAATATTTTTGTTTTTGATAATGTAGTGAGAATATGTCATCTTCTGTCAGGATGGTTTTAGTAACCTCTAAGAAAAAAATAATATGGCATTCTAAACAGAAGGAAACCACTAGATAATGATGACACACCAGTCATGATCTAGCCTTTATCCACCCATAAATCCAGAATTTTAGAGGTTCTTTTGAAAATGTATCTCAATACCCTACTCTATTTTGTCCCATGGGTAATTTATGTCTGGTTCATATGTAGCCAAAGAGAAATCAGGATCACAAATGAGTCTAGGAATGGATGGGGTGATTTCAATTAATAATAAATCTAATGGGATCATTTTTATTATAGACACATATCGGTACTCCATCATTGGGAAATTCAGTTGTCTAATAGAGAAAATGTGTAAAATAGTGCAATGGCCTTCAGAAGTGGGTTGGGTGCATTATTTGGTATGAACCTAAATCACCCACATTCGAAGATTATTTCACTATTTTAGATACTTTATGTATCTAAAAACTAAATTCCCAATAATCTTGAGTACCTATATTCTCATATATGAAAAATGACCCCATTGATATTTTTGTGCATTGTAATTTACCCATCCCTTCCATGATGTGTTGGTGGGATCAATTTCCCTTTATCACCATAAGTATCTAACATTAATCACACATGATAATGAATAGAGTAATATATTAAGATAAATTTTCAACAAACCCTCTATAATATTATATTTATGGGAGGCTAAAGGTTAAAACATGAATGTTGTGTCATATTTAGCCAATTATTTCTATATGTTTATCATGCAATATTATTATTTTCCCAGAGGTTCCTAAAACTGGTCCAAATAATGTGTACATATTCCCGCTCCTTTATCACAAACAATAATATACATAAGGACTTCCTATATCATAATCGAAGGAAGAGGACCCAAGGGTGGTTCATAGAATGACCATCTCCTTGGGATACCTTCTAACTGAGAATGAATTTCACTTTTTAATAACAAGGAATCAGACATGAATGGAATTATTTTCCCAAGTGCCTCATAATAGGACAAATTTATTATTAATACATAACCAAGGGGAGGTCTATTCTAATGAAGATAAACACTAATGTGTAGAGAAATTTCATAGCTAACACCATCATTAGGAGGAATAACTTGGTGGAATAGAAAAAGGGGTAAAACCTCTATCTTATTTATATTTGGGCCACATGGTGGGTTTTCGTGACTTTTTTTGGGTATAGGCTATCATGAACAATTTGATTATAATCATGAAGAAATCCTTCATAGTGAATTTTATGAGGAGGACCTTCAAAGTTAATACTACTACTACCCTCATAATTTGGGAATGGGAGAGTAGGATCTTGATCAACCAAAGATAACCTTTTAAGAGTTTTAAGAACACCAGTATTAAGTAAAGAAGGATCATAGATCATGTCTTTATTTTAAATCCATCCCTGATGCGACATATTTTTGGCTTCCTTCTTGTGAGTTACTGGGAAATGTTGTTAAGGAAAGTGGTTTTCATATGTAGGGATTGTTCCTTCCTTTGAGTGGCCCTTGGGATAGCCCAATTATCCATAATTGAAATAGGTGTGTGTTCCTGATCCTATTGTCCATATATCATAAGGGATATTTCCCTATGAAACTCTTGGATGGATTAAGAGGTATTTGTTTGCTTCAGGTTGACATACTAGTGTGCCACCTAATTTGTGGGAATGGAGTTGTGTGTCCATACTTCTGACACTACGTTTCAACCATTACTATGTACTAGAAGTTATGTTGGATGTGGGAAGTAATTTTCATTTTCCAATTCAAAATTTATAGGATATTTTTTTGAAATTTTGAAATTGTAATAGATATATATGCTCAATCTACATCTTTATCAAGGTTATGTTCCGTCTCCTATCTTCCATTTTATACCAGTGGATACAAACAGTACTCAAGTGTTGATATATGGGTTTGATTCTTCCCTATATCTATCATGGGGAATTTTCGTCTGATCTCCCCAAATGCTAACAGATGAAACTGCTAGCAGTCTCGAATAATGTAGGCAGGTGTGTGCACCTAAGTGTGGTTTACTGCCAAACATGGTTGGTAGGATTTTTGGGTGCAGTCAGGTGTATAATCATTCTTACTTTATCCCACTATATTTGGTTGGAGGGATTCTTTGAGTGATTTTAGAATATTCTATTGACAATGTTGGTGAGTTTTCACATGTGTAAGTTATTATTCACAGAGTACCATTGGATTTGGATGGATGGATTCTTTAGGTGCCACCAGAAAAGTATACCCGCAAGTTGAATTTGGGTGGGTGAATATATGTTCCTATTGGTGGATGGACAACAAGATTGATGGGTGTTCTTCTATAGATGGTAGAGGGGTATGGACCTAGTCTTTATTGGATGGTTAGTTCCACTGATAGGGTATCTTGTGTGCCTAGGTATGGATGACCTAGGCTATACTACCGAGTATAACACCCTCATTATGTTGAATGTTCACAATCGCATGACATTGGTGGCAGCGATTACTGGAAGGATCCCTTTGGAAGAACCCATATGTCTTATGGGTGATGATGTATGTGGCCTCTTGATCCACCTTCATAAAATAATAAAGGGACTAGTTCTTGAGTTATAGAGGTAAAATATAAAAATAGTTGAAGACAAATATTGGTTTTATCTAGTTTTGGACTACCATTCAATGGAAACTAGATGATTGGTTGGGTTTTCTGAGCTGGAGGGCATGTTGAGTAGCCTCCAAGGTCTGGACTGGACCATTTTGACGAAACTTTCGAACCAGTGTGTTCGAGACCCAACGTTGAAGATGCTGGGTTGGTGATGAATCCCTTTTCTTGGATGAAGGTCCCATATGAATAGTTTCTCTAACATTCATTTTTGGAATTTATAAGTATTCTAAAGGATTTAATTGAGTTCGGAGATGGAGTGTTTGAGTATAGATAATAAACCAAAATAAGGAAGCCCCATCAAATCCACATGTCATTTAAATGAATACATTCTTGATGGATTGTCTTGTATGGACCTCTTCCATATTGAATGTTGTTTCCTCTGTAAATGGGGATGACCTTGTTTGCTTAAGGTTCAAACATTCCAATTGGTTTTTAACGGGTTTTTTCATAGAACCAGAAACATCCAATGATTCTATATCCATTTGGACCTACTTTCCAACGGTAGGTGCTAATTAGTTGTGGACTGATGAGGCTTAAGAATTTGCATTGGTCAAGGGGATGGGAGGTCGACTCATCACACCTTTTTGGGGGGAATTATTGTCTACTCTGGAACTCTCTTTATAGATTTAAGTTATGTTCGTGAATCCTTATTACAATACCAAGTATGAAAACAAGCTTTCCTTAAGATCTGACAGTCAGTGATTAATATGTATGAGATTTGAAGAATCTTTTATATGTATTTGAGGTTCTTCATTGATATAGGATCATATGTGTTTGTTAGATATTCTTAGTCAATGTTATACTTTAACATATTATAAAAATATATCATGGTCATTATGATAACCATACTAGTTTTAAAGCCACTCAGCGGGGCACCTGAAGTTTATTGTTGTTCAGAAGGACATGGATTATCCCAGAGTTGGGATCATACCCGCAGATGGGCTACCTATGTATCCTTTCTTAGAAAATTAATCAAAATCCATGTAGTTCAGGAATTAAAATATAGTTTAACGTCATATGGGATAAATGGGAATTAATGGGTGATGGACTTGAACCTTAGAAATTATTCCTATGTACTCTACTATTAAAGTGGAGATCAAATTACACGTATTTCAGTTAAGAATTGTGTGGCTTACGTATGATTAACTTCCCAATGAGATGTTTCGTGGTTACTTTGACACTCTAAGCTCACGTAAGTCATGCTCGGTGTGAGAAACAAGAGGTATCAGTAAACCTGACAATTTGTGCCACAAAAGATGTGGTCACAAAGAATGATATGGGGCTTATGTATTTATGATTTCCCAAATAGATAAAGATCAAAACTTACTTTAGAGAAGAAGCCTAGGAATAAGGTCCATAAAGGTATATGTACTTTATGGAGATTTGTATACTCTAACTTGAGGCTTGCTCTAGAGGTGGATGCCTAAATTAAGAGGGGAAATGTGATTGGGTTTTATTACTGAGAAGGAAGCCCAAATCAAAAAAAGTTAAGGTTGGTTAAGATAAATTATGATTGGGACTTACTCCTAGGAGGGAGGTCCAAAATTAAGGAACTTAGGGCTTACTCCTAAGGACGATGCCCATATTTTGGAATTCGAGATTAGGACGTACTCCTGAGAAGGAGGCCCATTTGTTAAAAAGACTTGAGATTTAGGACTTATTCTTTAGAAGGAGGTCTATGTTAATGGAATTTATGAGTGGGGATTACTCTTAAGGAAGACGACCAAATTAGAGAAATTATGACTGGGGCTTACTCCTGAGAAAGAGGCCCAGGTTAAAGAGAATTGATAAATGGGGCTTAATCCTAAGAAGGAGTCCTAGGTTAATGGAATTTAGGATTTGGGGCTTACTCCTAAGGAGGATTCCCATATTTGGAAACTTAGACTGGGGCTTACTCTTGAAAATGAGGCCCAGGTTAGAGGAATTTGGGATTTGGGGCTTACTCCTAAAGAGGATTCCCATATTTTGGAACTTGGACCGGGGCTTACTCATGAAAAGGAGGCCCATGTTAGGAAATTATGACTAGGGATTACTCTTAAAAAGAAGGCCCAGGTTAGGAAATTATGACTGGGGCTTACTCCTGAAAGGAAGGCCCAGGTTAGGGAACTTCTCATCTTAAAGGATGAGGTTGAATGAATGAAATCTCTCACCTTGGGGATATAAAGATATATAAATCACTATGTTTTGAGATATGTTCCACAGAATTCCTTTCAGATCGGGAAAGCAACAATGGAACCAAGACATAAATGGTTTTGAAGATGGTTCTGAAGGCTAAATATTGAAGAGGATAGGTGGATTTGAAGAAATCAAGTGAATACGCAGGAGGGGCACCCAAAAAGAGATAGGCATACAAGTCATGGTCGCGCAAGTATACTTGCACGACACATGGGTACTTGCGCGATAGTCAACCCTTAGGGAAATACTTGGTCAATACTTAGCTCAGGCCCTTAGTATTATCCCTAAAGACTTTTAAATGAGTGGCGTGCAAGTTCTATTGAAGGAATAAGGCGGCACGCAAGTGTGGCCATTTACCTTAAGGGTTGGCCACTTAGGTACGCAGGTGTTGATAAGTTTCAACACTTAGGCCTTGTTCCCTCTTTCTAGGTAAAACATTACCTTAGAAGTGTTAGGAAGGCTTTGAGAAGAGACTAGGGCACCGAGATCTCAAATATGAGTTTCTGGATTTTTTCGTCCAAGAAATGGGGGGCCCACAAGGAGTATTTATTGTCCTTTGAAGACCTTGGGCGAAAATAACTTAGGGAGCACAGGTCACCTGCGCACCCAATATGAAGCGTGCAAGTATACTTGCGCGGCCATGATAAAACCTGCGTGACCCAAGTGTAAATAAATTCTTGTTCATTCCTTTGACAATTTTAGATATTTCTTCAAAGGATGAATCAATTTGGACTAAAGTATTTCCCTTTTTTAGTCGTTAGACTTTGTGACAGAAATGAGTGTCAACAAAAATCCCCCCTCGGAGTTGGATCCAAAAGAAATGAGGATGTGACTCTGAGGTAAAGAAGAAAACCCATGGAACTACGGCGCGCAGATAGTGGTGCGCAGGTGAGAGCTGCGTAGGCTTCGGTGCGCAGATAGCAGTGTGCAGGTTAGAGCCGCATAGGCTTCAGCGCGCAGGGGTGTGGCTTTGCCTATAAATATGCGGCCATTCCTCATGAAAATCAACTGGATTTAAAACATTCAAGCTCTCACTGCACAAGTTGTCCTCATTGTGAAGGTTGCTGATTTTCTGCGGTTTCACTACTTCTGTTCGTGCCATGTTTCTGTAGAGGTATTTTGATCGGCGTAGTGATACCTGCGCGCCAAAAAACTGCACGATACAGTTACACTTGCACGCCAAAATTGGACTTGGGCGCCTTAATTCATTTTCCATTTTTTCACCTTTGTTCACAAATTTTATGAAAAATCAACTCACTTAAGAGATAATTATTTGAGCTTTGTGCAAATTCAATGGATCCTAGAAGAAATAGAACGGCTGATGAACTGGCTAGCAAGCATATTGATGATATGATGAACATTGTAGGCCATGATTACTATGATATCTACAACAACACTCTGCCATATTTTTCCATGTACTTGAAGAAGTATCATCTTAATTTTCCACAGAGCATCTACTTGCCTCTGTATGGCCATGGTCATCTGCAAGGAGTCAATATTCCAGATGCAAGGAATTATATGCCTGAGATGCAGCTACACTATTACTCCTCTATTTTGGTTATGGTGTGCATTAAGAACAGTAACTATGGTGTGAACTTTCAAATTTTTCCTTCATTCCATTTCCTTGCAGATATGAAAATGGAAAACCGTGGGCTGATATGTTTTCCACTACCGGTTGATGGAGAGAAGATTATCATGACATTAGAAACAATATCTTAAATGAGTACTCTCTCCAAATTGCTCTCTACTTCCAATGCTCCATTCTCAAAGCCATTTATCAATATTCAAAGTCTCTTGGAGATAAATAAAGTCACTTTTTTATTAGTAGAAAATTTTCTCAAACCGCACTCAAGAAAATTCTTTTACAATTGTTCCTAGAAGAGCTGGTATCACTGCATCTCTTATTGTATCCAGTTGAATGAATGAATTCCAGGTGGTTGCTGATGAATCTCAGGATGTCGTAAATCAAATGAAGAGTTATGTTGAAAGCCTCTTGTCATTCCTAAAAAAGAGAAGAGAATCAAATCTGTGGATGTCCTTATAACTCTTGTTCATCAATGAAAAACACATTTATCTTCAATCATTTTCATATTCCTTCTTTTTCTACCTGCTTTAAATTCATACCTAAGCCAATGGGCCTAGTAAGCATAGTTTGATTTTTTCTAGGATTATTATAAATAAACCTACAAACTTTGAATCTTTTCATTTATCAATATTACCTAAATCATACAAAATGTATGTTCAGTGATCTGGGACTTGACTTTTGTTTAGAGTTCCCTTGTCTTTTTTGGGCAATTTAAAGTCAGGCACGTCAGACATAAAAAGGCTAATGTTTAAGGTCAAAATAGCTTTTACCGAATGGATTAAAATTGACTCAATTCCTTGATAATTTATCTGAAAACATATAACCATATTCAAGTATGATGGAAAAAATGTAAACTATGACTTAAGAAATTTTAAATCTGAGGAATGATACGAAAAAAGGGCTAAAAGGCATTAGAAGAAGTATTTCCCAAGAATGAAGTTACCACTATTTGAAAAACCCGTTAGCGGGATGAATTATGCAGGGACACATAACAGCATTTGCTGCATAGTAACATAATATCATCTTTTGGATGACAGGTCTGTTATGTAAACTACTTATGCAAGGCCGCCTAAGGGAACATTCTTCATAGTCAGTCAAAAGAAATTTCAGAAATTTTATTTTCTACAGCTAAAAATCCATTGAATGTTTAGGGAGATTCAAATTTTCCAAAGTATAGAGTCTGCTATATGGAGAGAGGTACTTGAATATGGAGAAGATATTTCCAAACAAGATTGTCTAAGGACTAGAGGAATGTCACACCTACGAAGGTCTGGCCCAAACGCAGGGAAGGGATGTATAAACCATAGACTTGAATACTTTCAAATCATGAAAAAATAACATGGGACAAATATGTTAAGGATGGATATTTTTTTCGGATCCCTACATATTGGCATTAAGAAAACTAAGGACAAAAGAAGTTTTCTTCCCAAGAGTGAAGTTACCATTATTTAACAAACGCGTTAGGGGGTTGAATTATGCAGGGACACCTAAGGGAATTGGCTTCATAGTCAAATAATAGTATCTTTTGGCTGAAAAGTCCTTTATGTAGACTGTTTATGCAAGGCCACATAAGGGCACGTGCTGCATCGTCAAGAAAAAGAATTCTTAGGTATCAGACATTTTGTGACCAGAAGTCAAGAAAAGGGTTACGGCGATCTGGAAGTATTTAAGGTTAGGAGTGTAACACATGAAAATGGGGATTATTCTATGTATGTAGTGATACACAAAACAATGCTAACCATAATCATGTTGAGGCTGGGTCCAGAATTGTGGTACTGGACTTCACTACGTATCCCATATTGATGGGAATCAAGCCATACGTAGTTCTTGAAATACAGTTTAACGTCATGTGGGATGAGAGTGTTGGAGATCTTAGTTTAGGTTCATAGAACTTAGACCATAATAATGAATACACAGTGTGTGTTTTATAAACCTGGTGTGAATGAAGACCCGGGTTTTCATACCACATTCATGTTTTCACAAGGGGACTTTTCAGCCAAGGGACTGAAAGTGAAATTTTGGGTTAGGTGGAATTTGGGGTTAGGCCCAAAGACTTGGGGTTGGATTCAAGGGATGCTCGAACATTCTTATGTATCCCCTAAGGATGGGAATCAAGCCACACATAGTTCTTGAAATACCCTCTGTACAGATTTGGTTCGTACAAGTGAAGGGTGAAAGGGGACTTTAGTGTAATGATGGCTTGACCCAAGATAAAAGATTCGGGCATTTTTATGTATGCATGTAGTCTTTAGAATATAACATGATCAGAGATCCCTGTAAATAATGATTCCCTCTCAGGTGAGGGTGTCAAAGAATGTTGTAGTTTATTATCATACAGGACAAAAATGCGAACAATATAACATCATATAGCAGGGATGATGGTGAACAAATGTAAAAACTATTGGTTCTGGAGGAGATTTCACGAATCAACATCATATGAGACGAAGGTGAACTGATGTCAAGAGATTTATTTTGGGCTTTAACCATGAGTGTTTGCCTACGTACCCAGCCTAGAAGGTGAGGATCAAAGTTCGCGTAGTAAAATTAAAGAATGAATTGGTAATCAAGCTGTTTTTTAGGACAACGACGTAAAAAATAGTGTCGCGACTTACACATGGTTAGCGGCCCAGAGAGTGTGTTGTGGTTGAAGTTTACTTTAAAATCACGTGATTAATAGTTAGTGTGAGAAACAAGAGGTAGCAACAACCTTAACGATGCACAGTTTAATTTCATGTAGGACATATGAAGGGACTATACAGTTTAATGTCTTCCAGTGAGGACTATTAGTGTTGGACGGTTTAAAGTCATGTAATAGGGAAAAAATACAGTTTAACATAATGTAGGACGTATTAAGGGACTTTGCTCAGTTTTAGGTCTTATAGGATGAATGAGCAGTATAGTTTAATGTCGTGTTGGACAAATATAGGGACACAATTGAAAGTCATGTTAGACGATAAGGGTGTTGTACAGTTTAGCGTCCTGTAGCTAAGAAGATGGGGACAATACAGTTTAACGTCATGTTGGACGAAAGGGGACTGTGAAGT
Source organism: Viscum album (assembly GCA_963277665.1). Classification (NCBI taxonomy): domain Eukaryota; kingdom Viridiplantae; phylum Streptophyta; class Magnoliopsida; order Santalales; family Viscaceae; genus Viscum; species Viscum album. The sequence goes on from OY728158.1 coordinate 1,611,069,929, forward strand.
TTAATTTCATGCATTAAGGACAAAATAGGACACATTTTAACGTCATGTTGGACATATTAGGGACTTTTTCATATTTTAACGTCATGTTGGATGATGACACAGTTTAAGGTCATATGCATAGACCGGAGATTTTGCAGTTTAACGTCTTGCTGGATGTAAGGGGCTTCTGTACAGTTTAGCGTCATATAGCTAGGGTGTCACAGTTTAACGTCATATTGGGCGAAAGATAAAATAGTTTATGGTCATATGCATGGACCATAGATTATGCATTTGTATTATACAAAATACTTCTTCAGAAATTTGGCAATGGTTGGAGTCGTGATAAGTTCTCCATCCATTGAGATTAAAGAGTAAGCTCCATTGGAGTAGACCATATGTATTGAATAAGGTTCGTCCCACTTTGGATACAGTTTTGGATAACTCTTCATCCAGTGACGATTCTTCCAGATTAGCCAACTTAGGTTGTGCCATTTTGTGGGACGGTGCTCGTGGCTTTGAAGTAGATGGCATAAATTCTTCCAGAGTCAAAGAAAACTTGGGCTTCGAAACGATTTCCTCTTCTTATGATTGTTCCTATTTCTTTGAAATATGTCGTCCCATTGAGGATTTTCCCCATTATGAAGAGGGTTTTGATGTGGCATTCATAGTAGAAGACACAATTGGTTTCTTCAATTGCGTTCGCAAAATTTCATGAGTTCGGTTGATTGTTTTTCTGACCATCCAATCATTATATTTCTGCGCATTTTTTGTTTTTGACTTCTTTCCACTCACCTTATTCCTCTATATTTGTAGCTGTAACACATGATACATGAACAGAAAAACCTTTCAATTTGACTTGTCCCGAGTCCACCATCTTTTTCAGAATTTCTTTGAAGACAAAAAACTCCTGAATGGGATGCCCCGACATCTGATGAAATGGGAAATAATTGGGACGGTCTTCATCTCCTTTGTTGTTAGGCCTTTTGGGCCTTGTAAATTGAACCAATTTATTTTCCAGAGCCGAAATTAAGTATCCAAGAACTTTTTCATTTCGGAAAGAGTAAATTTTGATCTTTAGGTCCTCAAATTGTTTCTGTCTTTGATCTCTTTGACCATCTTGACGAAACAGCCGCTATTGCTGACGCTCAGGAGGTGGATCCCTTTGATAAGATGAAGGTTTCGATGTAGATGCAGGTACATGTGCTTGTTTAAGCATAACTATAGCAGTCTCTGCTTTAACCATTCTCCTTCCTGGAGCTGATGGAATTACACGAGTATTATCTTTAGTCTTCATAAGAGTGTCTTAAATATTCTGAGCGATCGAAGTAAGTTCTCAAAACCCTCATGTGTATTTCACAGGGATCAATGGTGTGCGTAATTCATCACGAAGATTTTCCACATATATTGGCAACAACTCTTCTTGAGGGAGTGCTAAGATCAGGGAATATGTTAATCCCTTCCAGTGAGCAATGAAATCTGAAACCCTTTCATTCTCTATTTTCTTAAAATTTTTAATATCAAAAACTATTTTATTTGTAAAAGTTGAGCTGAATTAAAGAAAGAATCATTGATGAAGATCCTCCCACCTGGTAATTGACCAAGATTTCAAGCTTGTATACCAGACAAAAGTAGGCCCTTGTAATGACTGTACAAAACACCTGACCTTAACTACTTCTTGTTGCTGAGGGGTTCCCATCATAGGATCACAATGAGAAACAAAATTTGTTAAGTGTTGATTTGGGTCTCCCGAACCATTAAAGATTGGTAATGTGGTACTTGAAAAATTTTATGGGGGAGGAATTGCATCAACCCATTCAGGGTAAGCTCTCCTCTCCGGTTGAATCTATGCACGCTTTCCCTCCATTTCTTCCAACCGAGCTGTTAATGAATCAATGGTAGCTATTAACTTTTGAGAAACATCTAGTTGATCTTGGACCTGAGCAGGTGCAATAACTGGAGCTTGGCTAGGTGTGGTGGCTGGTACTGCAACTGATGGAAGCACCACCGATTGTAGTTGCACATGACCCATAGGACTAGACCTATGAGGGTGTACCAGTAAAGAAGGATACTCTTGATCTATCTCAGTAGCCGCAACAAATTCCCTTGGCTGACTGACTCCAGCACGCTTAGGAGGAAGACTACCATGAAGTAGTTCTCTATTCAACCTCTTTAATTCCTTCATTTCCTCCTCCAGTTGTGCAAATATTTTCTCTAGTGAGAGTGATTGGCCTTCTCTAGAGGAAGGGTGGAATGTCGCTTGATTTTTTCCTTTACCCTTGTTGGATGCCTTTAGGAGAGGGGAAGTTGATTATTTGAAGGAATACCTAGATTCTGAGTAATCCTTTGATTTCGTGTATGCACACCTTCTTCATTTGCGTCTTTGTGTACAATTTCTTCAGCAGGAGCTTCCTCATCTAATCCCTCTGAGTGATCTTCATATGGGGGATCATCAACAATGACATTAATGACATTAATTAATTCATAACACATTACATCTCTTCTATTGTCATTTCTGCGATATTGTCTTCTTCCATGTCCTTGATTAGACATTGCCTTTCGTTGATTTGATCCCTCAATAAATTCTTGACGAACCATAATTTGGAGGGAGTATCCTGATAATTTGGCTCTTCATTCCTCTTGGGGATTCTTCCATAATTGAGATAAGACTGACTTTCTCTGAGAAAGAGATTGAGGATTTGAGAAAGTCCCTAGTCTTGTGGACTGGGGCTATTCTTACTGTTCTTGTTCAACTCCTCGAATCCTATTTTTTGATTATGAGGGTTGGGTTAAAAGAGTCGCCAGTCTGGAAAGCTAGGGTAGCTCTTGAGTTTCTATATCTGAGACTTTATTAAATTCTCTCCTGATCTTGTGGACTTTAGTCTAGAAATTAGCTGGATGCATCAACCTACATCCACTCAAATCACCTAGTTCAAATGAACATTGGATTATTACAAACAAAGCCAATTGGTTGTGACCGACCGTGGGCAATAACATTGCATGAGACCATTTTCGGTGGGCTTTGTTGGCTGGAGAGTATAGTGAAATGTAGTGCACCATGAACACCCCATCCCCAGATATGAATACCAGATGGGTCATTGGAAATTAACTGGTTCAATATTCTTAGTGCGCTAAGGCATGAACGTTGAAGGGCTCTCTCCTGCTTTTCAGCCTTTGGATATCGAGAAATTGAGAGAGATGCCAAGTCAATTTGGCGTTGTAACCCTTCTATTATCTTGACTTGATTTTCATATTAATCATAAGATAATATTTTCTTTTTCAATTGACAAAAAGTTTTCCACATGTTGAGATGAATATCTTGAATACATTCATCCGTCAACATTTTTGGAATGTCATACTGAGAGTCAGCCAAAGGCCAAAAAATGACTGGTACTTCACCTTTTTCCAGTTGTTTTATCATATTCATCACTTCCTCTTTATCATTCAACAAAGATTATTCTACCTTATTATACTAGAGATGGTGCTTCCTTGTTGCTTCATCAGATTTAGAAATATTTATAGAGAATTCATTTATCAGACTAGAAGATAAATTACCCAGGGCTGGTTCAGAGAATGACCTACACCCCGGGCTATCTTCTGATTGAGAAAGTGTTTCACCTGCTAATGCTAAAGCATCAAACATGGCTGGATTCACATTTTCAAGTGCCTCAAAATAAGAGGGCTTTACTGTTACTACATTGTCTATTGGATCATTTTATGTGAAATGTGAATTACTACTGTGGAGAGGACATTCGCAGCTAGATTCATCATCATGGGGAGGACCACCATGGTGGGTTACAAAAAAATATGAAACCTTTTTCTCCTTATTCTTCTAGCCATGCAGAGGGTTAGCGTGGCTCTCATCTCAAGATGATACTTCGAGGTCGACCGAACTTTCATGAAGAAGGAATTCATGAGGAAGTTTCTGATGAAGACCTTCAGAATTAATGTTCCCACTATTGGGAACTAAGAGAGTCGAATCTTGAGTTTCAATAGATAAATGTCTGAGTGCATTAAGAACCCCAGCATCGGGAAAGTCCTTGTTACAAATTGGCTCTTGATTTCTTGACTGTGATGGATGGGTCTTTTTCTTAGACGACTTCTTACTCTCTTTGGGAACCACTTGTTGACGAAAGTGGTTATTATGGGCAGGTTTATGTGCCTGTTCAGGAGAAATAGTTAGGTTAAGCTGATTATCTCCACTCAAATCAGGTGTATGTGCCTGAATTGGTTGTACGTATGACATGGGGGAGTATTCCCCACAACCCTCCTGGACTGGAACAGAGGTATGTGTCTGTTCTGGAGTGAACTGTTGATGTGTCACTCCACTCGTAGTGATAGATTTTCATTTCTTTCCCTGCGATGCTGCTAAAGCTGTTATAATATCTTAGAAGGCATCCAGATTATGAGCAGGGATTTGATTCTGCTCTTTTACCATTGACAGAATATGCTTGGTGACTTCAGCTGCCGGAATGGGAATATATGTCCATTCTGTGCTTGGAGTAGGTGTGTTTTCCTGCTCCTGTCCTCCTTTTCTTGTCAGTGAATTCTGACAGTACTCATGTATGGAGGAAGAGAGTTGAGTCTGCCTTATTTTTTTCATTAGGGCTTTCCAATTGACTTCTTCGGGTGCTACCAAACGAGACTGCTGGTAGGCTTGATCAATACTAGCATGTGTATGTGCCTACTGATTTCACTCCGCCGAACGTGGTAGATGAACTTCTTTCAATACTGGCTGACGAGGCTGCTGGAAAAATTGATGAGTGTAAGCAGGTTTATGTGTCTGTTTACCATTTGTCAACACATTGGGTTGGAGGTCTTCATCGTATGTAGTCAGACGAGCCTACTGACTAGCTGATGATTTATAAACAGGTGTATGTTTCTGTCTATAATACTCCACCGGAATTTCCTGGCGGGAATGGCGTGTTGATTCCAGATGAGTTTGCTGGAAAACAGAATTAAAACAGATGTGTGTTTGTGCCCGCTCATTGCTTTCCACAAAGTTAGGTTGGCGGAATTATCCGGAAATGGAAGAGATAAGAACCTGCTCGTTGTTGACCGGTCATCGCCTCTGGTGGTTCGTCTTGCCTGCTCGGGTTCGAGGAACCTGAGCCGAACGCCTAGAGATGACAACCTCATCAGGTTGAGGGTGCACTGTCGTACGAGTCTAGCAGTGATTTTTGGTGGGAGCCCTTAGGAAGGACTCATGTTTCCTTGAGTTAAGGCCTTGAGTGACCTTCTCATTCACCTCCACAAAATATGGGAGTGAATAGTGATTGCGTTCTGGGGATAATGACCCAAAACGATTGGAAATGGTGGTTGGCACCACCTGCTTCTTGATCGCTGGTCGTTTCTGTCCGGATGACCAGGGTGAATTATTGACTTGGAGGGATTGTCGAGTGGCCTCCAGATTCAGAATGGTACCATGTAGATAGTATTCCTTAACCAGTTCATTTGATAACGAGCATTGAAGATACTGAGTAGGTGATGTCATCTACAGAGCGAACGATGATCCAGTAGGAGTAGCAGCAGAGGTATTCACAGTAGAGGCATTCACAGGTGTGAACTTAAGAGAAGCCATTTCTATAATGCAGAAGATCTTGGAAAAAAGTGCCTGTTTGATATAATAGACATAATCATGATAAGTTCTGCTACTACATCCTTTGGATGAGAACATATGTTATTGATTGTTTTGTTGGCCCTCTCATTGAGTTTAAATAGGGGCCTAAAAAATAAGTAAAACATCATTTTAGCTTCGTTAAGGATTCACGTCGGGTTCACCATTTTTTGTTTCCTCGTGAAATGGGGATGACCTTGTTTTATTAAGTTTCAATCATTCCAATCGGTTTCTAATGGGTTTGTTCATAGAACCGGAAACATCCAATGATTCTTTATCCATTTGGACCTACTTTCCAAAGGTAGCTGCTCATTAGTTGTGGACCGATGAGGATTAAGAATTTTCATTGGTCGAGAGGATGTGAGGTCGGAATCATCACACCTTTTTGGGGGGAATTATTATCTACTCCGGGACTCTCTTTATAGATTTATGTTATGTTCTTGAATCATTATTACACTACCAAGTATAAAAATGAGCTTTCCATAAGATCTGACAATCAATGATTAATATGTATGAGATTTCGATAATCTTTTATATGTATTTGAGGTTCTTCATCGATATAGAATCATATGTGTTTGTTAAATATTCTTTGTTAATGGTATCCTTTAACATATTATATAAAGATATCTTGGTCATTATGATAACAATACTGGTTTTAAATCCACTCAGTGAGGCACTTGATGTTTATTGTCGTTCAGAAGGACATGGATTATCTTAGAGTTGGGATCGTACCCACAGATGGGCTACCTACATATCCTTTCTTAGAAAATGAATCATAACCCACGTAGTTTGGGAATTAAAATATAGTTTAACGTCATATGGGATGGATGAGAATTAATGGGTGATGGGCTTGAACCTTAGAAAGGATTCCTACGTACTCTACTATTAAAGTAGAGATCAAAGTCCACGTAGTTCTGTTAAGAATTGTGGGGCTTACATATGATTAACATCCCAAAGAGATGTGTTGTGGTTACATTTACACTCTAAGATCACGTGAGTCATGATCGGTGTGAGAAACAAGAGGTATTAGTAAACCTGAAAAGTTGTTCCACAAAAGATGTGGTCACAAAGAATGATATGTGGCTTATGTATGTATGATTGCTCAAATATATAAAGATCAGGACGTACTTTAGAGAAGAATCCAGGTAATAAGGTCTATAAAGGTATATGATCTTTATAGAGATTTGGATACCCTGACTTAGGGCTTCCTCCTGAGGAGGATTCCCAAATTAGGAGGGGACTTTTGATTGGGTTTTATTTCTGATAAGGAAGCCCAAATAAGAAGAAGTTAAGACTGGTTAAGAGAAATTTTGATTGGGACTTACCCCTAAGAAGGAGGCCCAAAATAAAGGAACTTGGGGATTACTCCTAAGGAGGATTCCCATATTTTGGAATTTGAGATTGGGACTTACTCCTGAGAAGGAGGCCCATTTTTAAGGAGACTTGAGATTTAGGACTTATTCCTGAGAAGGAGGCCTAAGTTAATGGAATTTATGAGTGAGGATTACTCTTAAGGAAGATGCCCAAATTAGAGAAATTATGACTGGGGATTACTCCTAAGAAAGAGGCCTAGGTTAAAGGGAATTTATAACTGGGGCTTACTCCAGAGAAGGAGGCCCAGGTTAAGGGAATTTGGGATTTCGGGCTTACTCCTAAAGAGGATGCCCATATTTGGGAACTTGGACTGGGGCTTACTCCTGAAAAGGAGGCCCAGGTTAAGGGAATTTGGGATTTGGGGCTTACTCCTAAATAGGATGCCCATATTTGGGAACTTGGACTGGGGATTACTCTTGAAAAGGAGGCCTAGGTTAGGAAATTATGACTACAGATCACTTTAGAAAAGAAGGCCCAGGTTTGGGAACTTATCATCTTAAAGGATGAGGTTGAATTAATAAAATTTCTCACCTTAGTGATATAAATATATATAAATCACTATATTTTGAGGGATGTTCAACATAATTCCTTTCAGATAACAAAACCATCAAAGGAACCATGCCATAAATGGTTTTAAAGATGGTTCTGAAGGATAAATCTTGAAGGGGAGAGGTGGATTTTAAGAAAGCAAGTGAATAGGCAGGAGGGGCACCCAAAAAGAGAGAGGCGCGTAAGTCCCGCTTGGGCGCGCAAGTCATGGTCGCGCAAGTATACTTGTGCGACCCATGGGTACGTGCGCGATGTACAAACCTTAGGGTAATACTTGGGCGAGACTTAGCTCAAGCCCTTAGTATTATCCATTAAGACTTTTAAATGAGTGTCACGCAAGTTCTATTGATGGAATAAGTCGGCGCGCAAGTGTGGCCATTCCCCTTAAGGGATGGACACTTAGGAATGAAGGTGTTGATAAGTTTCATCAGTTAGTCCTTGTTCCCCATCTTTAGATCTTCCATTCTAGGTAAGAAATTACCTTAGAAGTGTTCTGAAGGCTTTGAGAAGAGACTAGGGCACCGAGAGCTCAAATCCGAGTTTCTGGATTTTTCTGTCACTGAAATGGGGGGCCCAAAAGGGGTATTTATAGGCCTTTTAAGACCTTGGGCTAAAATAACATAGGGAACACACATCACCTGCGTGCCCAATATGAGGCGTTCAAGTATACTTGTGCGGCTATGCTTAAACTTGCGCGACCCAATTGTAAACAAATCCTTGTTCATTCCTTTGTCAATTTTTGATATTTCTTCAAAGGATGAAACAATTTGGACTAAGGTATTTCCCTTTTTTAGTCGTTAGACTCTGTGATGGAATGGAGCGTCAACAAATGTAAAAGGGGATTTATAGATCAGTGACACCATAATCTTGGTTATGATTTAATGGTAGGTCCACCATTTTTTATTTCCGAAGGAAACATGCACCTGATGATTGATTGCAGGTCATCGAATTTTGAGAAATCATTCACGAATGTTTCACTATTTATGAATGGCTTCCAATGGGTTTATACATGGAACCATAAAAACCCAATGGTACTACATCCACAATGGATCTATATTCCAATGGTAGGAAATCATTGTGTATTTTTAACAATATTACTTATGAACTCCCATTGGTCGTAAGGATGTGAGGTCGAGATCATTACACCCATTTGGGGGGAATTTTTTCCTACTCTAGGAATCTATTATAGATTAAAGATATTTTCCTAAATCCTTTATAACATCATAATTATTTCATGGGTCACCCATGAATTAACAATTAATTATTATTATGTATGTAGATTATAATCACCTATATGAATATGAGCGTCATCATTAATGAACATATATGAATGTGTCTGAGGTTATAACACCCCAATTTTCTATAGACTGGTTTTTTTGAATAAATTTATATTTTAATTTATATCTTTCAATGAACTAATTAAAATATTCTTTTCACATCCAACACCTACATGGTTTACATTACATGCAACATCGACTTGGCGTATGATGCACACAACACTAAGTTGGCATACGATACACAAAACACTAAGATTCTATGAAACATCTATTTTTATTGGTTATTTAAATAAGAAAATTATAGCCTTGACATTAAACATAGGAATATAAATTATATTAAATACTTCTCAAATATTTTTTATAATTTTTTTATATAAATAAAATATATTTATAATAAAAAATATGATTTTTGGTAAAGTCTTTTTTATTGTTATAAACAACATTTTCTTAAATGAACCAATTTTAATAATAAAAGTATTTTTAGACACATTTAAAAGTTTCATTTTATAATATAAAACTTCATTTTTGAATTTATATTGTCAAAATTATCCTTGGGTAAATATTTTGTATTTTTATAAGAAACTTCATTTTTAAGGAATAGTGTAAAATACTGCTTTTTTAGTTAAACACCAAATTTTTATACAATTAATTATAAATGATAAATCATATTATAAATTAGTGTTAGAGTAAAATTAGATATATATTACATCTACTAATACAATTAAATTCATTAGAATCAATTTCACTTTTAAACTGAATATAAAATCTTAACATACCTTTGATCATTTTCCTACTTTAAAACCCTGTTATTTCTCTCATCTATGGGATTAATGCCAATCTTAATTTGGCTGATTTTGTGATGTGAGTTTCAAAAATACTATATAAATAATTTTATTCCATCTATGATTTAGATTATAATAATATGAAGTTAATATTTGACCAAAATGATTAGAAAGAGTGATTAAAATTTATCAGATTAGTTAAGGCCAAATAAAGTTTAATTAAGGGCTAAACCTTACGATTAAGGCCCAAATGACATATAAAATTGTTCAACACCCATTTTATATCTATATTTAGTCAATAAAACTTCCAATATTTAGTTTTTTTGGTTTTAATACTTTTTATAATTAAGAACTATTGTGCACCTATCTTGTTTCTAGAAATTCCAAATGAGTCCTTTTCATTCCCAATAAAAGACCACCACATCTACACATTCCCGACACCTATAAAAAATTTTATGATCATAAAATCTCTACCCAAGTATCCTCCAAAAAATCCCCCATTATACCTTGATGCTTCATTTTGTGGGGAAATATTCTCAAGCGAGCCTATTGGCACAAACCAAAAGGAGTTACCCGATTAAGAGGTAACGTCTTCTCTCAAGCTCCTTTCTTTTATTTTCCTTCTCCACCACCTCCAATCTCTTATTACATTATTGTGTGACAGCCAAAATATCCTCCTTATACTATAATTTCATTATAAAATTTCTATGACATAAATTTACACACACCTCTACATAATGTATGTTGAACATATCATTTCTTTGTACGGTGAACTACTACCGCACAAAACGATGATTATTCATTTCTCCTTTACCACTAATTGTGGTGTAAATGATGATGGAAAATATATATATATGTAATATTTTATATTTATTATGTATTTAATCTTCGATATTAATTTTAAAAAACACCTCATTATACCTTCCATTTGGTGTTAAGAAAATAATCTCGTTTGAGGAAGTGTGGACTACCGCCCCTCAAAGCATTGTGATTCATTCACACACCACATATGATGTATTAATGATGGGTTTAATGAAATTCTATGATATATATTATAAAATAATTATAACTTTATAGTTATATATATATACAAACATATATATACATATTTCATTTACATACTTTCTTTCAACACGACAATAAAAACAGAAAACAACATTAATGTGTACATATGGTTTACCGTCTCCATGAATGATGTATTACACTATGTACTTAATTATTTTAAAATTATTATAATATACATATACATGATATTCTTTATGTTTATATAATATCATACATTCTAGAATCATGATTTAAAAATAAGGATCAATGATATTACAATTTAAGACACCTGTTATGAACAAAGCGAATATTTCCTAAAGTGTAACCTTAATATAGGATTTTTAAAAAGTGGGTAATATAAGGTCATAATAAGGTTAGGGGATTTTCATCTCACAATTAACATTTTTTAGATAAAAGATATGTTATCCAATATTTCTTTTTTGTGTGGTGTATGTACCTATCATGATAGTATTATTTATATCTTGCACATATATTTATGGATATTTACATATCCATTATCTGATCCTTCTTTCATGGGTTTAACTTCCAAAATATACCAAATCTGTAAAATAGTTTTGTCTCAATTTCCCTTCTTTGAGACTCATGTATTGTTATGCACCTAAATTCTTATTCATGGTGTATATTATTACATTGTTACATGTTATATCTCAAATTGTATACACTTAATGATATATTAATATTAACAAAATTTTCATTTCTTACATGTAGATTTTGATCCCAAGTTACCGAGTTAAAAGATTTTATTGAGACAATCTCATCACATTTCAATATTGTTTATGTTTATGCTTACTTTGATGAAATATTATAATCAATATCTAAATAATTTTCACGAGTTTCTTTCTAATATGTTTATTCAAGATATCCTAATGTTTTAGTACCATTTCTCCACTATTTGGTACTAAGGATATTATTTTTAGTAAAATATATTCATATCTCTCTTTGGGTGTATATTTATTGTATTGATTTTTTTTTTCAAAAGATCATTAAAGATAATTCTCAAAGAAAAATGGATTTTAAAAATGTTTTATTATTTATAATATTTCTTTATAATTATTAAAATATATTTTCAAAGAAAAAGTTATTTAATATATTTTATGTAATAAGAAGAATTTTTCAAAGAAGAAAAGATATTTTCCTGAAGAAGTGTATTTAAAATATCTCTCAATATTATTTGCCATCTAAGATAATATCCACTGATTTTTATGATGACTCTATAGGAAATTACTCAATGCATCTATTCATATTATTTATTTTAATGTATTATGTTTTCTTGTCATGAGGTTATGAAACCCATTTCTCTTTCACAAGTTATATGTTTGTGAAACCCATTTCTATTTCACGGGTTATATGCTTTTGAAACAAACTTATTTTCATGGGTTATATATATGATTAATTGATTATGAAACATGTATCTTTCCATATTTTAGGATATGTTTACATGTTTATAATACCCATTTAGTTTTAGGAGTTATGATGTGTCTATTTATGATATTGTGGAACATGTATGTATGATATCATTATGTGACATGTGAGACCTATATCTCCCTTAAATTCCATTAGTAAATTTTCATATATCATGATATAGACTATGATGGTATGAGGAGTGAACACATGTTGTTTGATGGTCTTGGGAGTGAACCTTGACTATTAAGGTGGCCATGGGAGTTAACTATGACAACTATGATGATAGAAGTAGTGAACTCATGATTATATGATGGTAATGGAAATATACTATGACTACTAAGATGGTATTGGAAGGAATACCTTGGATACTATGGAAATCACTATATGCTTATGTGTTTTCCACAATTTCATGTCTTATTTTAATGTTATGATTTCAGGGATTATGCTCTTTATTTCATTAAGACTCATGTCTTATGAACTACCAAAATCATGCTAAGATATATGTCATGATCATTGATATGTAGGGAATTATATTTTATCTTCATGATCATGTTTTCAAACCCTTATACTCATGATTATTCTTACATGTCTCCTTTGTTTTCCATTACTGAACATTTTATCACTCCACTTTTTTATGTTTCCATCCCTAGGTTATGAATATATTTTTTATGTTTGAGGTGTCTAAGAGGGGTGATAGCTAAGAAGAACCTAGTTATAGAAAATGTAGATCCATTATGTATTCATTTTTAGGTATTCCATATTTCCAGTGGAACTAGACTAGTATGGTCTTCCTTCATTTTTTGTATAATGTTTCTGTATTCTGAAAAACAAATTCAATGTTAATGTTTGGAAAGAGAGGGCTTCTATAGTTGTTATTAGAAGAAAATTTTAGTTAAAATTTGGAATCTAGGATGAGAAAACCTTGGTGAGTACTCTAAGGATGCTTATAAGGATATGTATGGGGTTGAGTCAAAGTATAAGAAAGTGTCTTGGATCTTTGGTGAACGATAGAGTGATTGGTTTCCATGAAAAAAATTTATGTCTGGATACTACAAGTGAATGTGGCTCATGTACAGATGTATCTAGGGGTAAAAACTCAGATAAGATGTTATGAGATTAACTTGGTGTAATCTGGAACATGACAACAGGCTTTAAGGCACACTTGGTTTGACATTCCCCAGGAATATGCTTTGGTAATTCGAAAACTCTTCATGAACCATTATGAAGTATTTAAGCATGGGTTGTCTATGAACAACCTCGGCTAAACCTAAGGTATCTTATAAAGGAATGTGGCACAAGTTAGACATATTATCAGTGATTTTTCCTGATTATGTGGTTCCTCATTATGATAACTATTTCTTAATCTATGATTTTGTTTTTTGTCAATGTATGGAACCAAAAAGAACCACATTAATTGAGATTGTGACTGACAATGAAATGATTGTTCTCTGAAGAAACCGAATGCTATGAGAACTTGAATGTAGAATTTTGTTGCTATGCTCACTCATATTTCTTAGGTTATGAATCATGGTGGACTCCCAAAAGAGAGAATGAGGTAACAACATTATGTTGATTCATTCATGAGGCAACGTCCACCCTTTTTCATAGGGTATTTTTATCCACTTATTGCAGAACAATGGATTGGTACCACTAAAAAGATATTCTCAATTTTTCAGTGTACATCGCATGAGAAAGTCATTCTAGCTATTTATCAGTTAGAAGGAGAATTAGATTAGTAGTGGACTCTGATCAATAATATGAGGTAGCATAATGATATTGAATCCATGGTTTTGAATGAGTTTAATAACTTATTTTTCAATAAGTACATTCCTAGAATTCTTCGTACCAAGATGTAGAAATTGTTCCTTGTGGTAAAGCAATGGGATGATGAATCAATTAGTACCTATGAGGCTAATTTTACCAGACTTGTGAGGTACATTTCATGAATTATCATCCAACCTAAAAGTAAGTTTGATAGGTTATTTTGTGGATTAAAGACATTTCCCAGATGGGTGTTGGATATAAGATACTTTAGTAGTTATGAAGAGATTGTGAGATGTGAAATCAAGGTTGAAATGGATGATGAAGTCAAATATTAATCTCCTGGATTTTACATGAAGATGAATATGGAGTTTAAAGGAAACTCTAAGAACAATGGAGAAAATAAGAAGTACTTTATTTTATGCTTTATGTTTGGGAAGAATCATGGAGAAAATTTCATTAATGGGTCTAATAAATGATTTAAGTGTGGAAGGGAAGGCCACTAAGAAATTGATTTCAAAATTTATGGGAAGAAGTTAAATCAAAATGCTGATGGAGAAAAAACTTTACAGAATGAACCTCCCATAATTCAGTGCTTCATGTGTAAGGAGAATGGGAATTATGCTAACTACTACCCAAACCTAATGGAAAGTGATGAGGATTGACATAAGCAACCTCATAAGTTGATGGACAAGTAGAGATATCATACAACGATTATTTATGATGATGGGTGTGATAATTGCATTATTAAAGGTAAATTTATCATCCACTCTAGGTCGGTTAATGTCATATTGGATTATGTTTCTAACCACTCATTCATATCTAAAAAACATTATAATGGTGTTATGATTCCACAAAAACAATCATATGTGCAATTATCAGGGGAAACCCTTAATGGTATGATGATGGCATATCAAGTATATGATTAATCTTAGGTTGAAGTTTATGAGAATATACTTCCTACAAATCTTATCATTCTTTCTTCAATCAAATTTAATGTCATCTTAGGAATATATTATATTTATCTACATAAATCCCACATCAATTGTTAATTAATGGAAGTTATGTTTGATATTTCAAACCATCATATGATCATTCATCAATGTGATTACAAATATAAACTTCATATAGAGATTTCATCCATTGTATGGGTATTAATCCCCATTAAAAAGGGTTGTTTATCTCAAATGATTGGGGAGAGGATAGAAATCGATAATATACCTATTGTCCACGATTTTTTTGGACGTCTTTTCAGAAGAGTTTCATAGTCTTCCACCAAAATGTGGAGTTGATTTCTGGATAGAAATTTTACCTGGTTAAAAATCAATTTCAATGACTCCATATAGAATGGCCCCGATTGAGTTTTAGGAATTGAATAAAAAACTGCGTTAAAACCTTGATAAGGGATTCATTCATCAAAGTGTGTTACCTTGTGGTTTACATGTTATTTTTTTGAAAAATAATGTTGGATCAATAGGACTCTTCATTGATTATCAGGAGATGAAAAATATCATAATTAATAAAAAGTATCATCTTCCCCGTATTGATGACTTGTTTCATCAACTGTGCGGAGCTCAATAATTTTACAAGAGTGACCTTCCTTTTAGATATCATCAATTGGTGGTAAATAAGGAGGATATAACCAAGATAGAATTCCATACACGGTATGATCACAGTGACTATATAGTGATGCCTTTTGATCTTACTAATGGCCATGCGTTCTTCAAAGATTTAGTGAATATAGTCTTTAGAGATTACCTCGACCAATCTATGGTAGTATTTATAGATGATATTCTTATATATTCAATAAGTAATTTATATCATGAAGAAAACATGGGAATTGTATCGATGATCCTAAGGAAGGTTATGTTGTTTAGAAAATTTACAAAGTGTGAATTTTGGCTGCAAAAGGATTCATTTTTTGGTCACATAATCTCAAGAGATTTTATAGAAATAGATCTTTCAAAGATGGAGGCTACTGATAGCTGGGATAGAACAACCACAGAAACCAGGATCCTTAGTTTTCATGGTTGAGCTATATATTATCGATGGTTTGTGGTGAAATTCTCCCAACTATCTAAACCTATGACCTTGTTAACTCAGAATGGGGTTATGTTCCTCTGGATAGATGAATGTGAGAAAAATTTCAAGGAACTGAAAATAAGGATGGACATTTCACCTATCCTTACATTTCCATGTAGTGGAGAATGGTTTGTAATTTATATTGATGCATCCAAGAAGGGATATAGATGTGTTCTTATGAAAAATAACATGGTTATAGTTTATGACTCCTGATAATAGATGATTCAGGAGAAATATTTCCCAGCACCTGATTTAGAGTCAACAATGGTATTTTTTTAAAGATATAGAGGAATTATCTTTAATGGAAAGAGTGTGATATATATACCAATCATAAAAATCTAAAATATATATTCACATAGAAGGAGTTGAAAATGAAACAGAGTCGATGGTAAGAGTTGATAAAGGATTATGACTGCACAATACATTACAACCCTGGGAAAGAAAAAAATGTGGCTGATGATTTGAGTCGAAAAGATTATTCTAGTTTATCTATGATGAAGATCACAAAAGATCCAATATTTCTATATTTACAAAGGAAGGATCAATAAATCCTAAAGGGATGGGAAAATTCATATCTTTCTCAAATTAATGTTGAAACCTTTATCCACGTAAATATTAGGAGGGAAAAAATGGAATATGAAGTGATACAAAAGAAGGTCAGAAATTTTTTTGAGATTAACCATGTTCAGGATGGAATGATAAGGTTTAGGAACCGTGTATGTGTTCCTTCTATTATATATTTAAAGAAGGAACTAGTAGAGGAAGCTCATAGTTCTTCATTCTCAATTCATCATGAATGTATGCAGAGAATACCTCTGGTGGGAAGAAATGAAGAGAGATGTCATTGAGTTTTTATCTCATTGTTTGGTATTTCAGAATGTTAAGACTAAAACTCAAAAGTCTGATGGGATACTACATCCATTACCCATACTAGAATGGAAATGGGAGAACATCAAAATGCTTTTTGTTGTTGGACTGCCCAAAAACTCTTAAGGGTTAAATGATATATGGGTGGTAGTTTATCTCCATACTAATTCATTGCACTTCATTTCTATGAGAGAATATTTCTCTCTTGATCAGATTTCTAGAATATACATTATGAAAGTGGTAAGGATTCATAGATTCCCAAGCTCTATTGTATAAAATATAGATCTTAGGATCACCTAAATGTTCTAGTTAAGTCTTTATAAAGAACTTGATACAGAATTGAGTATCATCCTCTATTATCATTCTCAAACAAATGGGTAGTCTGAAAGAAGAATTCAAACCCTACTGTATATGTTGAGATTTATTTTTCTAGATTTCAAAGGTGGTTTGAATCAACACCTTCCTCTTGTGGAGTTTTATTATAGAAATATCTTTCACTCAAGCATTCAAATAGAACCATATGAAGCCCTATATGGGATGAAATGTAGAGATCTAACATGTTGGGATGAGTTTTGATAAATAAATCTATTGGGACCTAATATCATTAAATAAATGGTTGAGAAGGATAGAACCAATCATCATCATATCAAGGTAACTCAATGTTGGGAGATCAGGTATGCTGATAACCGTTTATGTGATATAGATTTTGAATTTGGTGAAATGGTGTTTATAAAAATCTCACCCAGGAAGAAATTAATGAGATTTGGGAAGAAAGGGAAACTAATACCTAGGTATATCTACCCCCTGTGAAATTCTGGATCATATTAGGATTGTAGACTATCCCTAGGAACTTCATCCAAATCTCTCTCAAGTCCATGATGTGTTCCATTTTTCTATCTTAAGGATGTACATACCCCTAATCCATAGGTATATAGACCCCTTTGAAATTATAAATCATATCAGGATGGTAGCCTATAAATTGGCAATTCCTCCAAATATATCTCAAGTCCATGATGTGTTCTATGTATCTCTATGGAGGAAGTACATACCTGACCCTTCACATGTAATGAACTCAGAGGTCATACCGTGGGAGTATGGAATTTCTTACAAGAAAGAACCTGTCGAAATTCTTGACCAATCAGGGAAAGTTCTATGAAACTAGACCACTAACCTGGTCAAAATCTTCTTGAGAAATGACCAATTAGAGGAATCTATATGGGAACTTGAGGATATGATTATGTAGAAGTATTCTCATTTTTGTTACCCAAGTGATGAATCTTGAAGGAAAATGTCATTTTTAGGGGGGTAGAATGTAACACCCTGAGTTTATATGGACATATTTTTTTGAATAAATTTAAACTTTTATTTATATATTTTGAAGAACAATGTCAAAAATTCCTTTCACACAAAAAACTGACTTGGTGTAAGTTACACAAAATACCGACTTGTTGTATGATTCAAGGAACACTGAGTTGGTGTACGATACATGCAACATTGAGTTTCTATGAAACATATATTTTTATAGATTTAATTATTTTAAAATATAATTATAACTATCCATTAAACATAGTTATATGAATAATATTAAATGAATTTAAAATATTGTTTATAATTGTTTTTTATAAAAAAAATATTGATTATAAATTATATTATTTTTGGTAAAGTCCTTCATATGTTTAAAAATACTTTTTTCTAGAATGATCCCCTTTTAATGATAAAATTAATTTTAGACTCATTTAGAAATTTAATTTTATAAAATAAACTTTTGTTTTGAATTTATAACTTCCAAATTATCATAGGTTGATGTTTTGGGATTTTTCAGAGATACATCATTTTTTGATGAATAGTGAAATATGCCTTTTTACTTAAAACTGCCTTTTTATCCAATTAATTATTAATGATAAATGATATTATAAATTAGTTTTAATATGACTTTAGATAAATAATACATCTAATAGAACATTTAAATTCGTCAGAATCAATTTCAATTTGAAACTGAATATAAAATCATAACAAACTTTTAAACATTTTTCTACTTTAAAACCTTGTTATTTCATCTCGTTTGTGGGATTAGCACTAATCTTAATTTTTCCACATTTGTGAAGTGATTTTTAAAAAATAAGCATAACAAAATTTACTCAGTCTAATGTATTGAGTCTAATATGACTAGGTTAGTTTTTGACTAAAATGATTAGTAAAAGTGATAAAAATTAATCACAGTAGTTAAGGCCAAATTAAGCTTTATTATGGACTATACCTTAATATTAAGGGCCCAAATGAACTAGATACTTGTAAAAATCCCATCTTATCTCCATAGATAATCCATATGCCTTCAGTTATATAGATTTTTTATTTATTAGGTCTTTTCTAGGAAAGAACATGTGCACACCCAACTTGTTTCTATAAATTGCAAATGAATCATTTTCCTTACCTACAAAAGGCCAAAAACTCTACAAATTAATCACACCTATAAATCCCCTTAGGTTTTTCCAATATCTACCAAAGTATCATCCCAATAATACTCCCTTAGTCCTTAAATCCCCCCTTATAGAATAAAGCTTCCCCAAGAATCTTTTTGGCCCAAACCAATAGGAGTTACCCGATTAAGAGGTAACATCTTTTCTCAAACTTCTTTCTTTTATTTTCATTCTCCACCCATTAACTATTTTATTAAATTATTTTGTGATAAAATCATTATCATAAATATACTAGGATTATTTATGAAAATATTCATACCTAAATTACCCACTACCATCTAATGGAGGTTGAACATATTGTTTCTCTGTATGGTGAACTACTACCTCACAAAATGATGATTATTCATTTCTCCTTTACCACCATCATGGTGGCCATTATTATGGAAATATATTTATATATGAAATTGATTATATTTATTATATATTTAATATTATGTATTTCTTTTACAACACCCATATTTAAATCTTCAATTTGGTGTTAATACGATAATCTCCTTTGAGGAAGTGTGGACTACCGCCCCCTCAAAGTGTTGTGATTCATTCACAGACCACATAGAATGTATTAAGGATAGTTTTAATGAAGTTATATGATATATATTATATATTAATGAAACTTTAATAGTTATATATATAAACATAAATATATATACATATGTCATTTAAATACTTTCTTTCAATACGCCAATAAAAACTGAAAACAATGTTCATGCATACGTACGACTTATTGTATCCATGAATGGTGTATTCCATTACATACATCATTTTTATATAGATCATTATAATACTAATATAATGGATATAAATTATATTTATATTATTTTCTAAATTTTTAATCATAACATAAGTATAATTTTCAATGATATAACAAATTAAGATACATGTGAAGAACAAACCAAATATTACCCAAAATGAAACCTTAACATAGGATTACTACTGGAAAATGGAATTTTCCCAACACTTGTATACTAATGGTTCATTGAACCATTGGTATATGTTATCTTTACCAACAGTTTTCATAAACTGTTGGTAAAGATCTCGGACATGTGACTTTTCCCAACTATTTTATCAAACTGTTGGGAAAGATGGGGAAAAACACTTTTCCCAAAGGTTTCATCAAACTATTGAGAAAAGTGGGGAAAATTTTAGTTTTCCCAATGGTTTTATAAAACCATTGGGAAAGATTGAGTTTTCCCAACAGTTTTTAAAAACCTTTGGAAAAAAATCCCCAAATTCTCCAAACCCAGGCAGTGGCCTCCCCACGATTCCAGAACCATTCCGCTGGTCTATAGAAGTGATTCCTTCAAAGAAGAACTTTAGAAGCCCCACCTATTCCATCAGATCAGTAGGTTCCAGGTTATACTCCATCCATATTTTATCAAGGATATAGGTCCACCTCTTATCAATCATATCCTTCCATTCTCAACGATTTCGTTATTCCCAATTTTTAGGGTTTTTGTAAAATTTTATGATTGTTCCACGAATTGTATACTCAAATCCCTATATCAGTGTATGTCCAATTAATGTTTTCATTACACATTTACATTTATAAGGGAATGGTGTCTCTTTATTGTGTTTTAACTTTAAATATTCATAGTTTTTTTAATCTCAATGCTTGAAATATTATAGCTTTAAGTATATGAACTAATAAGTAATTGTTTGTAATATTTATTGATATTATTTCATGAAAATCACCCCTTTCATTAAGATCATGTCAAACATGAAGATCTTGTTCATCTTAATTTTTGTACACTATGTGTATTACATAACAATTATGTATCATGTTTCTATCAAAATCTACATATATATAAAATGACACACTGTTCACTTATCCTTTGCAAAATAGAACATATGGTGTATCTTCTTGAACTTTTAAAAATAGTATGTGGTCCCTAATTAGTACTTCTTCCTTCTTCATGAAACTAATTCACAGAATTTCAAATTCGCAATATTAGTGAATATTAGTTTCTTTAATATAATCATTAATCATTCTGCCTTAGACATCATACATGTGTTATTAAATCACCTTTTTAAAACACAATGACCAATTTCACTGATTTGGGGTTCCTAAAAATGCATGGGAACATCAGAAAAATGCATGTATTGAAACGTGTTTCTCATATAGTTTCATGGATATCAGTTCATCTTGAAAATCATGACTGTGTAGTTCAAATATCATGAGGACCATGAGATTATTATTATTCACACAAATGAAGTTGTTTTCTACAACTATATGTTTTTGTTTTCACTTTTGACCGAAAGGGGATCTTTGTGGTCATTAATCATGGTTGTGGGTGGTCATTTAAGATGTAAGATAGTATGAATTCATTTTAATTGATATATCCAATATTATTATTGATTTATGTTAAATTTTATTATCCATAACAAGTGATGTTATTTAATAAGTTTTTATTAATGGTTGTAATAATGACGATATGGTATAATGATTCATATGGTGTGTATAAGGGTTCACATGGTGTGTATAACGGTTGTCATGGTATTAGTGAACTCAGGTCATATTTAGTTCTTTGGTTTACACATCCGTTTCCTTTTTCTAATTAATTACATATTTTTTTTCAGAAGCAGGAAAAGCATCCAATTGAATAGAGACGAAGGAAAAAAATGGTGGAGAATAATCATCGGATGGAGGAGATGGGCATTCCACCATTAGTGCCTACAGTGAGTAATTTATTTCAAATATACATATATTTAAGGAATATATAATTTCCTGTGATTAATTTTTTTGTAAAATTTTTTGTAGGATCCACATATACGTCGACAGTTATTCGACGAGGAGCCCAGTACTGGTCCTAGTACTCAGGTCAATGGTATGAGGAGGGTCCGTACCAGAGGTGGACGATCAGCTGCGCATGCCCGAATAGACCATGCACCTCCCACTGACATGTCATACTTCCCACATTCTGATCCCGTTGTGTCGTTAGGGACACACGGGATATTTAGGCCTCCCATGTTTTCGCTACCTTGTGCATCTTCTGCCCCATCATTTTCACATCCCATTATGATTCCCACTCCCCAGTCAGAATCTGGTCATACTATTGTCCCATCTTCTTTTCCTTCTACTTATGTCTCTCCAAGCTTTTATATTCCATCGTCTTCGACTCCTGTTCCACCATAGGGTGTTCCATCAGTTTCTGTGGATCTGGCGGCGCTCAGCGATCAGACTGGAACATGTATATTTATAAAACCCTAACAAATTTTTATAGCAATATTTATTTTCATTATAACATGTTTTGATAAAACATTTGTTTTTATTTCATAAAAGATACATCTACTGACAGGAGGCGGGGGTGGGGGCGTACACACATGCATTCGGTGTGGAACCGCCGCACACAGGTTATGGTGGATTACAATGAGGACAACCAAATGGTTGAGAAATCTAGGCAGCAATGTCAATGTTTTTTGGTGACGCTTTCCAAATACTCCAACATCATTCCCGTCAGCCCGATGTCGTGGAGAAATTTTCCACATGTGGTCAAGGATAGATCTTGGGTAGAGATATGGGTAAAAAATCTGTTGTATTTAATGCCATGAATTATTTTTGTATTTATATGAATTAATATTTTGATGTCAACTTCGATTTAATTTTCCTGATGGTGACGGTGGTCGAGCGGAACGTCTAAAGGATTTAGGTGAGATTTGGAGAGCCTACAAGCATGAGTTGTATATTGGCTGGCGTGCTAGAGTTGGCACTGATTTAGAGGCTGTACCAGTCATGGATGATTTTCCTATAGAGCAGTATCGTCAGAAGATTACTCATTGGACGAGTACCCAGTTTAAGGTATGAATTACATTTGAGGTATTTAAATAATAAAATTCATGTTTTGTATTAATATTATCCTTTTCATTATTTAATTTTATTTAGTAATCATCTGGAAAAAATAAAAAAAACATTGATGCAAAAAAATACCTCCACACACTAGGACGTACGACGATGTCGGATCATGAGAAGAAGCAGGTATGACAATTTTTTATAAGTTTTCTTTTACGACTTACATTTTATTTTGTTTTCTCAATTATTTAATCATTCTCTAAAGTTTTCATATAACTTTATTTTTCAATGTCATTGTATAGAAAAATATAGAATATTGAAGGATGTGTGCCTCAAGCAAAACTGTTTTGCTCGAGTAGATGGAAAAAGGATGGAAGTACCGTCAACGAAGTAACTCGGTAGTAGATTGTAAGTTATAATATGTTGATCTTATATTTTAAAATCTATTTTGTAACTTAATAATATATTTATATTTTTAACATGTTGATTTAGAGGCCCTCGATGCCCAAGAACCAGACAATTTTGGGCCAACAGATCACTTACATCAAGTGTTGGGAGAGGAGCATCCTGGGAGAGTATGCTGCCGACCTAGGATAGCCCCGAAAAGGTATTGGCCCTCCTCAGGTAAAAGTTGTAGTTCCACCAAGCTGTAACAAGTTAGGGCACATGCAGAACAGACTGAGAAAAGGTCCACAGAGACGGCAGAACAGTCTGCTAGGGCAAACAGTGCGTTTATGAAATTTATTGAAGTTCTACATCAAACACTTACAGTAGAGGCCTTCCGAGCTTTTGATGAGTATATGTCATCGATACGTTCTATATATGGTGCACCATGTGGTAGTTCTAGTGGTGGTCAGGACAATGTCGAGCTTGACGATGATGATCTCGAGAAGTCTGATGCGGAAGAGGAGGGAGAGGAGGAGGGCGAGGCGTGTGGCGAGGGAGAGGAGGAGGGTGAGGGTGAGGAGGAGGGCACTGAGGAGGGTGATGACGATGATGGGGATGAGGAAGGGGGTGATGATGATGGTGATTGTGATGTGGGACAAATTGATCCATTACATTTTTGACTAATATTACTGAGATTTGATATTAAATCTATTCTAGTTGTTGGTTTTATCTAGACTCGTAGTATAGTATTGGAGTTGAGTTATTTTTATATATTATCTGTTTTTAAGGATGTTGTTGTCTTTCAGTGGTTGTGTGTTTGGGAACCCCCCTCCTTCCTGGACCCTGTACAACCCCCCACCATCCCCCTTGGACCCCGGACACCCCCCCCCCCCCGGACAGCCCCCGGACAACCCCCCGAACAGCCCCCTGGACAGCCCCCCACCCTCCTCCCTAGACCCCGGACAACCCCCTGGACAGCCCCACACCCTCCTACTTGGACCCCGGACAACCCCTCGAACACCCCCTGGACAGCCCCCCCACCCTCCTCCTTGGTCCTCAAGCAGCCCCCCCGAACACCCACCAGACAGCCCCCCGGACAGCCCCGCCGGATAGCTCCCCCACCCTCCTTGATTTCCTTTACTACTAGAAAATCTATAGTATATATTTTATTTATTTTCATGATGATAATAAATGTAAATCACATTTACACATCTAATCAATATCATAGATTCTTGGTATGTTATAAAAGAGATGTATTCATTGGGCATGACATTGTTAGCTCTGAAATGTTTCATAGCATGATAAACTAAAATCTGATCCATACTAAGAATGATATAAAAATATTCTATATGAATGACCACAAGATTTTAATTAAATACCATTCCACTAATAGGCACATGAGGATTCTCATAAACTAGACAACATTTTAAGTACATACGGAAAACTGACCAAACACATTCGGTTTCTATTGAAACTTTAGGATAATTATCCATGGGTTATATGTGATGTGTACGAATCAACCCAGCTTCAATCTGAGATGCAGTGTGGTCGGCACCACTCAAGGTGTCTGTCTTTTGTTTCAAAATGATGTCATTTTTAGTGAAAAACATCAACTAGCATACGGAAAACTGACCAAACGCATTCTAATTTTGTCGATCCTTTAGAAAAACAATCCATGGGTCATATGTGACGTGTATGAGTCAATCTAGCCTCAATCCGAGGTGTGGTGTGGCCAGAACCATTCAGAGTGTCTCTCTTTTGTTTAAAATGGACAGGATTATAAGTGAAAAGAACAACTGACATACAAAAAAATGACCAAACGCATTCAAAATGTGTTGATGATTTAGGACAATGATCTATGGGTTATATGTCATGTATACGAGTCAACTCCACCTTAATCTAGGGCATGGTGTGTCCGAAATCACTCTAACTGGCTCCCATTTGTTTAAAATGGACAACATTCTAAGTACATATGGAAAACCGACCAAACGCATTCAGTTTCCATTGAAACTTTAGGAGAACGATCCATGGGTCACATGTGATGTGTACGAATCAACCCCGCCTCAAACTGAGACACGGTGTGGTAGGCACTACTCAAAGTGTCTATCTTTTGTTTCAAAATGATGTCATTTTAATAGAAAAACATCAACTGTCATACGGAAAACTGACCAAATGCATTCGGATTGTGTCGATACATTATCAGAACGATCCATGGGTCATATGTGACGTGCACGAGTCAACCCTGCATCAATCTGAGGCGCAGTGTGGCCGAAACCATTTACAGTGTCTCTCTTTTGTTTGAAATGGACAAGATTATAAGTGAAAAGAACAACTGACATACGGAAAACCGACCAAACGCATTAAAAAGGTGTTGATGCTTTAGGACAACGATCTATGGGTCATATGAGACGTTTACGAGTCAACCTCACCTTAATATGAGGCACGGTGAGGCCAAGATCACTCTAAGTGGCTCTCTTTTGTTTAAAATGGACAACATTTTATGTACATACAGAAAACCGACCAAACGCATTCGGTTTCCATTGAAACATTAGGATAACGATCCATGGGTCATATGTTACGTTTACGAATCAACCCCGCCTCAATCTGAGATGCGGTGTGGCTTTCACCACTCAAAGTGTATGTCTTTTATTTCAAAATGGCGTCAGTTTAAGTGAAAAACATCAACTGGCATACGGAAAACTGACCAAACGCATTCGGATTGTGTCGATACTTTAGAATAACAATCCAAAGGTCATATGTGACGTGTAAGAGTCAGCCCCACCTCAATCTGAGGCACGGTGTGGCTGACACCATTCACAATATCACTTTTGTTTAAAATGGGAAGGATTGTAAGTGAAAAAGAACAACTGACATATGAAAAAATGACCAAACACATTTGAAATTTGTTTATGCTTTAGGAAAACGATCCGTGGGTCATATGTGATGTGTACGAGTCAACCCCGCCTTAATATGAGGCACGGTGTGGCCAGGATTACTCTACGTGGCTCTCTTTTTAAAATTGACAGGATTTTATGTACCTACGGAAAACTGACCAAACACATTCAGTTTCCGTTGAAACATTAGGAAAACAATCCATGAGTCATATGTGACATGTACGAGTCAACCCAGCCTTAATCCGAGGTGCGGTTTGGCTGACACCATTTAAAGTTTCTCCCTTTTGTTTAAAATGGAAAGGATTATAAGTGAAATGAAAAACGTACATACAAAAAACTGACCAAACACATTCAAAATGTGTTGATGCTTTAGGAAAATGATCGATGGGTCATATGTGACGTGTATGAGTCAACCCCGCCTCAATCCGAGGCGCGGTGTGGCTGGAACCATTCAGAGTGTCTCTCTTTTGTTTAAAATGGATAACATTATAAGTGAAAAGAATAACTGACATACTAAAAACCGACCAAACGAATTTGAAATGTGTTGATGCTTTAGGAAAACGATCCAAGGTTCATATGTGATGTGTACGAGTCAACTCCATCTTAATATGAGGCACGGTGTGGCCGGGATCAATCTAAGTGGCTCCCTTTTTTTAAAATGGACAACATTTTAAGTACATATGGAAAAACGAACAAACGCATTCGGTTTCCATTGAAACTTTAGGAGAATGATCCATGGGTCATATGTGATGTGTAAGAATCAACCATGCCTCAATATAAGATGTGGTGTGGCCGAAACCACTCAAAGTGTCTGTCTTTTGTTTCAAAATGATGTCATTTTAATTGAAAAACATAAACTAGCATATGGAAAACCAACCAAATGAATTCATATTGTGTTGATGCTTTAGCACAACGATCCACAGGTCATATGTGACGTGTAAAAGTCAACCCCGCCTCAATCCGAGGCGTGGTGTGGACGACACCATTCACAATGTCTCTCTTTTGTTTAAAATGGACAGGATTATAAGTGAAAAGAAAAACTGACATACGGAAAACCGACCAAACGCATTCAAAATGTGTTGATGCTTTAGGAAAACGATCCATGGGTCATGTGTGACGTGTACGAGTCATCCCCACCTAAATATGAGGCACGGTGTGGCCAAGATCACTATACGTGGCTCTCTTTTGTTTAAAATAGACAACATTTTAAGTACATACGGAAAACTGACCAAACGCATTCGATTTCCGTTGAATCTTTAAGAGAACAATCCATGGGTCATTTGTGATGTGTACGAATCAACCCTGCCTCAATATAAGATGCGGTGTGGCCGAAACCACCCAAAGTGTCTGCCTTTTGTTTCAAAAGAGCATCATTTCAATTGAAAAACATCAAATGGCATACGGAAAACTAACCAAACGCATTCGGATTTTGTCAATACGTTAGAAAAACGATCCACAAGTCATATGGGACATGTAAGAGTCAACCATGGCTCAATCCGTGGCGTGTTGTGGCTGACACCATTCACAGTCTCTCTTTTTTTAAATGGACAGGATTATAAGTGAAAAGAACAACTGACATACAGAAAACCGACCAAATGAATTCGAAATGTGCTGATGCTTTAGGCCATCGATCCATGCATCATATGTGACGTGTACGAGTCAACCCCGCCTTAATCTGAGGCATGGTGTGGCCAGGATCACTATAAGTGGCTCTCTTTTGTTTAAAATGGACAACATTTTAAGTACATATGGAAAACTGACCAAACACATTCGGTTTCCATTGAAACTTTAGGAGAATGATCCATGAGTCATATGTGATGTGTATGAGTCAACCCCGCCTCAATCCGAGGTGCAGTGTAGCCGAAACCATTCAAAGTGTCTCTCTTTTGTTTAAAATGGACATGATTATAAGTGAAAAGAACAACTGGCATACGAAAAACCAACCAAACGCATTCGAAATGTGTTCATGCTTTAGGAAAATGATCCACGGGTCATATGTCATGTGTACGAGTCAACCCTGACTCAATATGGGGCTCGGTGTAGCCGACATCATTCACGTTGTCTCTCTTTTGTTTAAAATGGATAGGATTATAAGTGAAAAGAACAACTGACATACGGAAAACTGACCAAACGCATTCGAAATGTGTTGATGCTTTTGGAAAATGATCCATGGGTCATATGTGACGTGTACGAGTCAACCCCACATTAATATGAGGCACAGTGTGGCCGGTATCTCTCTAAGTGGCTCTCTTTTGTTTAAAATGGACAGCATTTTAAGTACATACGGAAAACTGAACAAACGCATTCGGTTTACGTTGAAACATTAGGAGAAAGATCCATGGGTCATATGTGATGTGTAAGAATCAACCCCGCCTCAATCTGAGATGCGGTGTGGCCGGCACCAATCAAAGTGTCTGTCTTTTGTTTCAAAAGGACGTCATTTTAATTGAAAAACATCAACTGGCATATGGAAAACAAAGCAAAGGATTTAGGAATATATTGATACTTTAGGACAATGATCAATGGGTCATTTGTGACCTGGAAAAGTTAACCTAGCCTCAATTCAAGGCACGGTGTGGCGGGATCACTCCTTGTGTATGTATTTTTTTTAAAATGGACAAGATTATAAGTGAAAAGAACAACAGACATACAGAAAACCGACCAAACGCATTTGAAATGTGTTTATGATTTAGGAAAATGATCCATGGGTCATATGTGACATGTATGAGTCAACCCTTCCTTAATCTAAGGCACGGTGTGGCCAGAATCACTCTAAGTGTCTCTCTTTTGTTTAAAATGGACAACATTTTTAGTACATATAGAAAACCAACCAAACGGATTCTGATTGTGTTGATACATTAGTACAATGATCCATGGGTCATATGTGACATGTATGAGTCAACCCAACCTCAATCTGAGGTGCGGTGTGGTTGACACCATTCATAGTGTCTCTCTTTTGTTTAAAATGGACAGGATTATAAGTGAAAAGATCAACTGGCATACGAAAAACCGACCAAACGCATTTGAAATGTGTTGATGCTTTAGGAAAATGATTCATGGGTCATATGTGACGTTTACGAGTCAACCCCGCCTCAATCCGAGGCATGGTGTGGACGACACCATTCACAGTGTCTCTCTTTTGTTTATAATGGACATGATTATAAGTGAAAAGAACAACTGACATACGAAAAACTGACCAAACGCATTCTGATTTTGTTTATGCTTTAGGTGAATGATCCATGGGTCATATGTGACATGTACGAGTCCACTCGAGCTCAATTAGAGGAACGGTGTGGCCGGGATCACTCTAAGTGGCTCCCTTTTGTTTAAAATGGACAACATTTTAAGTACATACGGAAAACTGACCAAACGCATTAGGTTTCCATTGAAACATTAATAGAATGATCCATGGGTCAAATGTGATGTGTACGAATCAACCTCGCCTCAATCTGAGATGTGGTGTGGCCGACACCACTCAAAGTGTCTGTCTTTTGTTTCCAAAGGACGTCATTTTAAGTGAAAAACATCAACTGGCATACGGAAAACCGACCAAACGCATTCTGATTGTGTAGATACATTAGCACAATGATCCATGGGTCATATGTGATGAATATGAGTCAACCCCACCTCAATATGAGGCACAGTGTGGCTGAAACCATTCACAATGTCTCTCTTTTGTTTAAAATGGATAGGATTATAAGTGAAAAGAACAACTCACATACGAAAAAACAACCAAATGCATTCGGATTGTGTTGATGCTTTAGGTCAACAATCCATGGGTCATATGTGATGTGTAAAAGTCAAAACCGGTCTCAATTCGGTGCATTGTGTGGCAAGGATCACTCTAGGTGGCTCCCTTTTGTTTAAAATGGACAACATTTTAAGTACATACTGAAAAATGACCAAATGCATTCGGTTTCTATTGAAACTTTAGAAGAATGATCCATGGGTCATATGTGATGTGTACGAATCAACCCCAACTCAATATGAGATGCGGTGTGGCTGACACCACTCAAAGTGTCTGTCTTTTGTTTCAAAAGGATGTCATTTTAAGTGAAAAACATCAACTAGCATACAGAAAGCCGACCAAACGCATTCGGATTCTGTCGATATTTTAGCACAAAGATCCATGGGTCATATGAGATGTGTACGAGTCAACCCTACCTCAATATGAGGCGTGGTGTGGCCGACACCTCTCTAACTGTGTGTCTTTTGTTTAAAATGGACAGGATTATAAGTGAAAAGAACAACTGGCATACAGAAAACCGACCAAATGTATTCAGAATCTTTTGATAATTTATCACAACAATCCATGGGTCATATGTGACCTGTACGAGCTAGCCCAGGCTTAATCCGAGTCGCGGTGTGGCCGGGATCAGTCTAAGTGTCTCTCTTTTGTTTAAAATGGACAACATTTTATGTACATACATAAAACTGACCAAACGCATTTGGTTTCCATTGAAACTTTAGGAGAATGATCCATGGATCATATGTGACGTTTAAGAATCAACCCCTCCACAATCTGAGATGCAGTGTGTCCGGCACCACTCAAAGTGTCTATCTTTTGTTTCAAAAGGACATCATTTAAAGTGAAAAACATGAACTCACATATGGAAAACCGAGAAAACGCTTTCATAATATGTTGATACTTTAGGACAACGATCAATGGGTCATTTGTGACGTGTACGATTTAACCTCGCCTCAATCCGAGTCATGGTGTGTCCGGTATCACTCCAGGTGTATGTATTTTGTTTAAAATGGACATCATTTCAAGTAAAAATATATGGTATACAAAAAAACTGATCAAATTATAAATTGAATTCCGAATTCCACATATAATTGTCATCTAAATTTTAAATTTAATTCTAAATTAATTATGTATGTTTATAATTACGTTATGAATTCTAATTTAATTATGGATGTGTATAGTTCCATGATGCATTATATGTTAAATGTGTATGAATTTGTTCTCTATATGAATGTGTTAGTTGGTTATTGCAGGTACAATAATTTTATATGTATGTTTTAGTTTATTGAAGGTACAATAATTGGATTGAAAATGGGTGGGAATGCACAAAATGAGGCTTGCGGTCCAAATTGCATAGTTGCTGTGCAAATTGCAGGCTACTGTGCAATTTGCACAGCATAGGCTATGCCAACGGTTTGAAACCGTTGGCATAGCATCTCTAATTCATTTTTTACCAGCGGTTCAATGAACCGTTGTTAAAAAACATTTCCCAACAATTTCTAAACCGTTGGGAAACAGGAGAATCCTTGGTATTTCCAAATAGTTCAAGCCAAACCGTTGGGAAAAACTATCCCAACAGTTTGGCACAACCATTGGGATAGGTTAGGCTTTCCCCACCCTATACCAACAGTTCATAGTAAACCGTTCGGAAAATCTTTCCTAACGGCTTAATTCCCTATGGTTTGCAAAACCGTTGGTATAACATATACCAATGGTTCTGCAGCCTTTCCCAACAGTTCAGAACCATTGGGAAAGACTGTATTTCTAGTAAAAATCAAAGAATTTATGGTAATATATATAATAATTTTCTTCTGTAAAATATTCATAATGAACTTATATATATTATACATGATGCTTGTATGAGTATAGAGCGATTCAAGACACAAGTTAGGGGTATTTTCATCTCATTATTAATTTATGTGAGATACAATTTATGTTCACCACTATTTCCTTTTGTGTGGTGTATGTACTTACCATGATATTATTATATGTATCTTGTACTTAAATTTATTTTTATTCACATATCCATTCTATGATCCTTCTTTGATGGGGTTTAACTTTAAAAAGTTTCCAAACTGGTAAAATAATTTTATCTCAATTTTCCTTCTTGGAGACTCATGTCTTGTTATGCACCTAAAATCTTTTTCGATGCATATGTACTTCAATTTTACATGTTATATCACGAATATACCTATTTCCATGATATATAAAGCTTCATATAATTTCTTATTATTACATGGAGAGTATGAACCCAAGTTACCGAGTTATAAGAGTTTATTGAGACAATCTCATCGCATTCCAAGATTGATTATTTTTATGCTTACTTTGATGAAATAATATGATCCAAATCTCCAGAATATTCATGAGTTTCATTATTCTTGGTTTATTCAATATTTATAAATTTTAATTACCATTTCTTCACTCTTTGGTACTTAAGATAAGTTTTTTAGTAAAATTTGACCACCTCTTTATTTGGTTAGAAATCTATTTTATTCAAAAACCATGTTTTAAAAAAATGTTTTCAGAAATTTATTAAATATAAATATCAAGGAAAAATTGGTTTTAAAGTTTTTTTATTTTAAAAGATTACTTTTTATGTTTTAAAATCTATTTTCAACTAAAAGGGTTTTATAATGGTACTATGTAATAAAAATATATTTTTCAAAAAAGAAAGGATATCTCCTCAAGAAGTGTTTTAAAAGATCTATCAAATTTATTTCCTATCTAAGATAACATCCATTGTTGTTAATAATTCATTTATGGGTAAGTATTCAATCTCTCCATTCATATTCTTTCTCTAAATGGATTTTTTATGTCATGAGGTTACGAAACTAATTTCACTTTCACAGGATATATGCTTTTGAAACCCATTTCTATTTCATGGGTTATATGATTTTGATACTTGATTCTTTTAACGGGTTATTATTACAATGAAAATATTATTAAATATGTGTATTTCCACTGGTTTGTATTTGTTTACATGGTTATGATACCCATTTTATTTCATGTGTTATGATATGTATATTTATGATCTTGTGGCACTTGTATGTATGATTTAATTATATGATATGGGAGACCTATATCTCCCTCCAATTAATTAGGTAATGTTTTATATATGATGATATGACAATGATTGTATGAGGAGTGAACTCAAGCTACTATTAAAATCATTATATGATTGTCTGTTTTCCACAATTCGATGTCTTATTACTATGTTATACATTCATGTATTATGCTCTTTATTTCATTATGATTCATGTCTTGTGAAATTCTAATATTTATTCCATGATCTATGGTATGATCTTTGATATACACGGTATTATATTCTATCTTCATGATCATGTTATCATACCCTTATGTTCATGATTATGCTTACATGTCTCCCTTGTTTTCCCTAACAAAGAATTTGAGCTCACCCCATTTTTATGTTCCTTTCCCTATGTTTTGAATATATGTATTATTTTTGAGGTCTATAAGAAGGTTCATAGTCAAGAATAACTTATTTGGAGATAATGTAGCTCATATATGTTTTAGTTTTTATGTATTACATGATTCCAATGGCACTAGACTAGTACAGTCTTCTTGAATCTGTTTGTATAATGTTTAAGTATTCCAAAAAAGATAGTTAATGTTAATGTTTGAAAATTGAGAGTCATTATAGTGGTTTTTTATGAATGTAATCCTTTTATGTACTAAATAGATATTTATTGGGCATTATTATGACAATGCTAGTTTTCATCTATACAGTTGGGTGTTCTAGAGTACATCATCATCCAAGAAGGGGTGAATTGTTTTGATGTAGGGATTATACACATGATATGGGATTACAACATATCTTTGTGAAGATAATTGTAACACACGTAGTATAGTTCCACTTAATAGGGAACATCATACATTTTAATTCTATGTGATAAGGACCAAACCGTGCATTTTAGCGTCATGAAACAATGACATCTTGGTGGATGGTTCCTAGTTAATGTTTGAGGTAGGAATTATGATAAAGTAGTCTAGGGAACCTGGAAGGGATATGGAAACCTAGGTAGAATAAGAATCTATTAGGTGTGTGGACCAGATGAAATATAGTCAATTTGGGGTTTTGGGTTTGGACTTACCGGATGTTTCTTATGTATCCTATTTCGATGGGAATAAAATCCAATATAGTTCATTTATGAGGACCCACACCTATTGAATCCCACTGAGAGTTTGTATTTAAGCGGATTATGGACCGATCAGAGGATTAAATTGGTACTTTTTCCTAAAAAAGATTCCATTATTTCGTTTCATTGGGGATTATTCCTTAAAAACATTCCCTCTAAAAGGGTCTATGAGAGATGTCTCAACTCATGGTGATTCGAATATTTTTTGGGGATTACACCTAATGTGGAAGTCCATGGATGAGTATAGTGATATGATTGGTAATTATACCAAGTAGGGATATGATGGATTGTATTTCAAAGATTATATCTAAGGCCAATGACCTTGATTTATTAGGGATTACACTTTTAATGAGGCCCATAAATCGATTTGGTTGGGGATTACATATGAGGAGGATTTACTGGAGGATTTGTATCATGTGGATTTCATGACCATAATCATCCTCTATGACTGATTCAGTCATTCTAAGTGTAAAAAAATGGGAAATATGAGACCTGTTATACTACACGATCTACCTTCTCCTGGTGGAAGAGTTTGGGGATATGACACTTACCCTCCTATTGGCATAACCTCAACCCAATGGGAGATAGAAATGGATATAAGGTTCCAAAAACCCCTCTTATTTTGATAACTAGGAAATTTGGAGGAAGTAATGAAAGAAAGGAGGTCTGATAAGAAAGGATAGAGGCTAACTCTAGGAGGGATTCCCTAAAATTTTTTCACAAAAAGAGAGGAAGATCCCATTCCTCATTGAAGGGAAAATCATGTGTGATCGTCTAAATCACTGATTGGAAATAGTGGCTATAGATTTTAGATAAGAATAGGGAAATGCATGGTCCTAACCCTATTACCTAATACGGGTAATTACCTGACACCCCCCCTAGGGTTGGGGTCCTCATAAATTATGTAAGGTATACTCACATGAACCCCAAAAACCCTATAAGTTAGGCAGGAAAGGTGAATGAAACCTATGGCTATAAGAATGCATACCAAAATAGGAGACACGATGGTGTGTCACATTATATGGTGTTTTACATTTGTAGGTGTTATCAGAGGTTTAAATTTGGACCCCCTCATATTGTATATTCAAAGGAGGAGGATCCCTACCATTTTTGAATTAGAAGTGGTCCAAATCGGGGGCTCATACTTGTTATGGCTTATAGAGAGAAGTTGCTTCATGTAGGGCTTGGGAGGAACTGGAGATGCTCTGTATAGGCGGTAAGCCCTCTTGATATAGATATACCTTATCCAATGGACCACCTAAGAAAATAAAATTGATAAAGGATTTTGGCTAAGCATTATAGGTCTCATCATATGTCCCTTGATTGGTCTAATGTAGACCTCTAATTAAGTAAGGGTCCCAACATAGGTGGTTGTCCACTAGGGGAGAATGGGTCCTTGTGTAGGTGTATTATGTTCCATACATTTATGGTACTTGGATATCACTTATCCTAAAAAATTATATTTTTCTTTTTTTTAAAGGGAGACATGAAGGGTTTTTGAAGACCTAGGAAACAAAGATTCATGACATGAGAAAGGGGAATTCTTCCAATTTTCTAGTTGTAAAAATGAGGTGCCCAAGTGTCCCATTTATAGGAAAATAGGGAACCATAGTAAAATATTCTTGTACACATAAGTATATGGGGAAGGCACCCAATTTATGTTTCCCATTCAAGGATAGCCTACCTTTTAGTGCCACATTGGGGGGGGGGGTCATGTGTCTTCTAATGCATAGGTGTGTGCGACTATTTCAAATTGGGAAAACCCCTCGATTATTCTTTGGGATATTAAACTCATTAACATTATTTAGGTACACTTATTAATATTTTACTCCCAATTGAAAAAATATTATGTTAAGAAATTCTTATTACCATGGAGTCATATATGTAAATTATATAATGAGACCATTGATCCCATTAACTAAAGAAGATTGTTCATCAGTGGTCTCCTCTATTTTTAAAAATTACTCTAATTAATTGATTAAACAAATGGGTTATAAAAACTGTTTAAAAACATTCATTAATTATCCTAAAATACAGTGGTAATTCTCTAATAACCTAGGATTTATTAGTATTCAAATTGGGTTAGGTAAGAAAATTATAAAAAAAATAGGGAGAGAACAAACAATGAAAACATTAGAAAAATATTGTAGAAAGACCTGTTAGAAAATGAAATTCTATAATAATGTAATCCAAGTATTTCATTGGAATCTATAGTATTATACTAGTAAAGAGAGACATCTAATGAAATATTGATTGGTTTCTCTACTCGAGTCAAGAAAATTACACCTCCTTTGACACATTCAAAACATTAGGAGTGTATAGTTGAATGTTAAATTGATTGAAAACATTCTATGAATGGTTATATTGTGTATTAGTCCAAATTTTGGACTTTCACTGCTTCTAGGATGAACCTTTTGTCATATTATAGGTATTCATGAGAACAATGGAGTCCAATATGTTGAGAAGTTGGAAGATATTATCAGTATACTATATCCACCATTATAATTCAAGGTTACATTATTAGCATGAATGATAAGAGGATTGTAATTTAAAAAAAATAGAACTATGTCTATGGAATGATCTAGGATTTGAGGAATATAATTCTTTATAGTCGAAGTATTTTAGATATTCTGGCCCTATAATAATTGAGTCTACATATTGTGAATCTATCAAAAATCCACATCAAAAATGTATTGTTACAAGGAGAGGAAGGTACTATAAAATAGTAAGAGACATAAATATATTTAATATACATTTGTACATAATGAATTAAATTATGAAAATATATAGAAATGTGAAAACATTCCAAAATACCAATAAACCACTATAAATACTATAGGAATATAATTGTTTTCATTATAAATAATATAAAATTGAACGAAACACCAAATTAAATAACCATATATAATATTTGAATATACCCTTTTCACATAATGATTTTTTTATTGAATTCAAAAAAACCCTCAAATAAGAACATACCATATCAAAGCATTACAAACACCTCCACATTAAAAAAATGTTTAGAATATTATCATCTTTTCATATTTTGTTCACACCATATAGAAAAATATTTTATAAATATTCCATGTCAAATGGATGTTGTCTAGAACTAGCATTAAGGAATGTGAACTACTTTATAAACCATATATAATAACCCTTCGTACATGATGTTATTATCTTTTTCACCTTAAAAAAGATGTTTCTGAAAATAAATCATTGAAGATCAATGTAAAATCCAAAAACAAAAACAATAAAAAACATCACAACATTAATTGAGAACAAGGGTCATCATTGATGGATTTGAATCCCAACTACCATACTAATATAAGGTTCAATATGAATAGTTTTGGCTATAAATATACTCATAAACATATCATAAGGTTTTTAAGTCCTATAACATGTCCACCATGAATCTAAAAAATATATAAAATAACTGGGATTTGATAAAATTTTACAAGGGTCCAGGAAAAGATGATATTTCAATGTTGATTCTCATTAGTTCTTATTTTATGTTACCATTTTTTATTTAAAATTTTCATTATTTATATTAATCATAGACTTTTATTTTAAAATTAAATGTCCAAATTTCTAATTATTATGATTACTAAAGAATAAGAATACATAGAACTTAAAAATGTATAAGAGATTTAGGAATGTCTCATCTGATCACCACTCTAAGTACTATTTATGTTTGGATATTTAGTTCATTAATATTATTTATCTTCTTAAAATTCATATTATATTATCATACATGTTGTTTTAGGATATATCATCAAGGATATGATTGGATTATTTTTCATAGGCTGATCATATGGTAGGTGGTATTGGTATGACTGATTCTATTATTCAGCCCACCGCAATGTCACTTCAGTCACATAACCATCACTTAGTTAATCAACCCTTAATTCTGATAAAATTCACCCAGAGCTCATCCTTTGATTATTACATCTCCAAATTTTCAAAAAACACATTTCACATATCCATTTCCACCTGCACCTATATATGATAGTAGTTCTGAGGATCCCACCCCACCTTATTACCCATCCCCACCAATCATTGTAGAGGACACTACACCCCAATATATCCCACCACCGTATCCATATCCATATTAATGATCATATATACACGGATATCCATTAGTTTTTCTCCCTTCATCGATTAACTTATCATCATCGACTATATAGAATCCTCTTACTATAGACATTCAAACTACCATATAGGATACTCACCCTCCCCTGGATGCAGCACATTAGGGGTCAGAATATCCCCCATCTACTAGTATTTTTTTAAAAAAATAATAAGAGTGATTAATTGTAAATACATATATATTATTTTATATTTCTAATTAGGTCTCATGATTAGATAAATCCTCTACCAGACGATAAGTCTTCATAGAAATGAAACAGGATAGGAATTGGCACATGCAGATCATTCTTCAGTGCAATAATGATAGTTCCATAATTTGATAAAATTTTAAGGATTGAAAATGATTTATGGGAACACTATCTCAACATAGAAATATCATTCCAATTAAAACAATATGTTTTATAGAAGCTAGAGAACAAAAAAGAACAATGCCTCGGTAGATATTTTGGTATTTATTGTTAATCAACTTATATAAATATTAATTTGTATGTTTTTTCTAATGAATCTGTGATATAATTTTCGTGATGGAAAAAATTCCAAGGATGCAAGGTTAATGGAATTGGGTGATATATGTAGAGAGTAAAAGTATGACATGTATGTTGGATAGAAATAGATATTTGATAAGTTGCTATATTAAATACTGATAATTCATGATTTCCCAACATCACAATACATAGTGATGATCAACTATTGGAAGTGTCTAGAGTATATGTTAGTATATATATATATATATATATATTTAGTTTTTTGAAAATTTTCTTTTAAGTATAAATACCTTATTTTATATTTGTAAATACAATTATATAATTTCTTTTTTATAAGATAAATCTGACATAAATAAAACAAATAAGTGTGAAATAAAATACATTCATAGTCTTGGACACACTTCACTCCTAGATCATGAGAAAGAATAGGTAATTTAACATTTAAAATGTTCAACATCATTTTATTTAAATATATATTTATTACATTTAATGTTTTTTTCTCAATCAATTTGTTTTTTCTTTTTATATTTTTGTGTTTTTAAACAATGTTGTTTTCATTTATCCATCTTCTTTTTACACCTAAATTTTCTCATCTTATAGGGCCCAAATAAACAGAAATATTTAAATTATAACATCCACATATCATTATACAGATACCCCATTAATTAAATTTATAAATATTTTACAAATTTATTTATTTTACATTCCTCATATTAAAAATATCTTGGATCAAATTCTTCTAGAGGATCATGTATATCTTTATTTTTGCTAAACTATTCACACATTGTCATAGTTTTGTTATAATTAAACTTTTTCATTTGTGTGAAGTATCCATAAATGACCCCCCACATCAACATACACTTATAATCTTTCAAATGACCTAGGTATCTATCTCTTCTAGAACAAATATTTTTATAGTGGACAACCCAAGGGTAAACTGCTGTAACTGATTGGACATTTTTTCCATAATATCTTTCACCATAAAAGACTTATATTTCATTTTGATAGTATTTGAATATATTGAGAGGTTTCATTAATAATTGTGTTTATAGTATTAAATATGTGGTCCATCGATTCTATACTCATAATCCTTCAATGGAGAGCACTCATCCACTCACAGGAAGAAACCATATCCTTTACACTATTATATACATTGTAGTAATTGTACCAGGAATAATACAAGGAGGTGAAAATATATTATAGACAAGGTAGTTGGACAATGATATCATCAAAAGGGTTCTTGTTTATCAGTTCTAAGATATTGGTAGGTTTCATTAATCGTTATTCCTCGTATGTTGTGACTAATTGGGATCCCATAAAATCAAAGAAACGGTCTATATAAAATGGATTACTTTAATGATAATCGACCACAACATAAATATCTCTGAGATAGGACTCCACCACCTCCATATGGTCTTTATAGGTTTTTATAGGTTAATTCATATTCCGGATACCTATCAATATTATATCCACTATATAGAATGTTATATAGACATCTAGAGTTTAATGTGTACTTTCCACGATGTATCATTCCATCCATGAAATTGGGAATGATCTAGAAACCATAATAAATAGAGGGAGATGAAAATGTTAGTCAAAGGATTAAGATCACTCTATTTAATTCACTTCATTTTAATTTTAGAGATCACAGGATTTCAAGTATACAAAATTTTATGAGGCCTCCTCATTTCATGTACAGTGTGTGGTCTTATTCTAGTTTAGTCACAGCTAGAATGTTTCCATGGGAATCTAGGAAACCTACCCCTTGGTATATGACCTTATTTTTCCCTAAATATATTATATAATAAATCAAAAGGAAACATTATAATTAAGGGTGATGACCCAAATATCAATGTCCTCTTACACAAAATTGTGAAGAATTGCCTCCCAACCATTATATGCTCCATGATCTGAACAGGAATAGGGGGACTGCGACATTTATCTAAGAAACATAGCTATTACCCACTTATCCAGTATGATGAATATTACTTGCCGATAATTTTTATATCAATACGGGTAGCAAAAATACCTTCTATTAAGGATATAGTGTATCATCACACAACTTGAATTCCCATTTCATTGTTTTTTATGAATTTATTAAGAGATTTGTAGGGAGTGTAGATATTATAGATGTTACTATTCAATGTAAATTTCAAGTCCCACTCAATAATATTTTATGGGATGAAGCCATCGATGAATTGAAGTTATGACATAAAATGGTTCCCTAGTATTTTTTGTTCAATTATAAATTCATATCCACTCATGTGAGTTTTTGATCCAATCCTAATGGGATTGGAATGATCCAATAATTATAAATGGATACAACACCTTAAATATATTTATAAAGTGTTGGTATAAAATCCATATGATTGGAACCAATAGAGTGACATTTTTATAGTCAAAAACCAGGCCACCATCATAAATGTCAAGACATAGAAGCTGGTATTGGACATAATCCCTAGCGGTATGTAGCAACTCCAAAACAAGGGTAATAGTTTATAACTCCTAAAAGATGATCAACTTCACTGGAGACCACGTAAACTCTATTATCAAAAGGATCCACATAAATAATCATTCAATCCACATCAAGATATCTATTTATCTTGCTGGTTAGGAATGTCCTTAGCCTCCTCACATATAGATATTTAACATTTGACATGATTAAATTATGATCCAAATTATGAAATGTAATATTGATAAGTGAGAAAAGATATTTCTAAATGATATTAAAAGAAATTATAATAATCCCTTTATAATTATAGTAGTCCCATCTATATTGTCCTATATAGGGAGATGGGAATGAATTCATCACAAACCAATCCAATGATTGGTGATCCCTTGATTATAAATAGAATCCCACAAATCGATTAAAACATATCAATTTATAAGGTAAAATTTATTTGTCTCTAGACACCACCTGCATTTCATGTTTGGAGGATATGGTCACTGTAATATGAAAATTTTGTTTTCCTAAAAAAATATATAATCCCATGAAATAGAGTTCTTAAAAAAATTCATCACAAAAAACATCACCAAAAATTCCCACAAAGACCAGAGTAAAAGATCCCCTGGTGAAATTTCACAACTCAATAACCATCCCAATCATTGATAATCCATTTATTTCAACATATTAGCCTTTTAACTATATGTTTATGGATATGAAACCTATAATTTCTCATTTTGAATCAATGGAAATGGTTTATTAATGATGACATACATGAGGTTCCCTATTGTCTCACATATATGTTTCATAATCTTCCATATATTTCTCCCACTAGGTTATATGATTGTAATTTTCATTAATTTTGAAATTTTGGATTTACATTTACCTATGTATTAGAGTTACACATTCTCTTAAAGTTCAATACTTAGAAACTAACATTGTAATTTCAAAATCTGTAGAGGTCTTTTATCTTATGGAACATGATTACTAATAGAGTATCATTAAATACTATTTCATTGGCCAGTGGATCCAACATTTTAACCTCTAAAGGAGTTCCTTTGGTCTTAATTTGTGTATTCCATGAAGGTAAAATAAGAAAAACCAACAATCACTGATAAATAATCAAAGAAGAAATCAAATCATTCAATCTTTCTGACCACCGAGTGTCATACATAAGATCATTTTTCTTAATATAATTAATCATATTATCACTAGATTCATTACCAATATAGCCTCACTAAACGCTATCCCATTTATCAATAATGTTCAACCGTACTAGGCTATCGACAATATTATAATACCTTTTTATCACAACCAAGATTACATAATATAAATCAATTATTTATTCAAGAATTGAACATAGGGGATTAATCATTAATACATTATTAGTAATATAATAACTATAAATACAATATACATGGTCAAAACATGATGGAATATAATAAGGTTTGGGATCCCACACAACATGTTATTGTTTTAGTCAATGTATAATTCAAGAATTACACGATTATTATAAACATCCATTAAAAGATGAATTTTCCCACAAAACAATTATAATATATTTTATACTCGATTTATAAATTAAAAATAGTATGATATTTAACTATAAATATATGCATAATGAAATACATTAACACTTTACCATATCATAATTTTCAACTTGATCTTTTAAAAATATTTAAGCATGTTCTTCTTAACATGGTAAGGGTAATTATTAATAGGGGATATAACAGATCTTGCTCACATACCTTTTTAAATTTATAAATCTTATACATGTTATCAATGTTAATAATTTCATATATAACAATTTACATCTCAATTAAGTCATGTGAAATTAATTCATATTAATCATGTCATGTTAAAAGAATGCATTCAAAGGTGTATCTTGAATTCATTTTTAAGAAAAGAAACATTCTTTAGGACATAAATTTTCTTCTCAAACCATCAATATTATGATTAGAAGTATAATAATATGAATTGAATAACCCTATGGAATGTATATATTTTATCTTCCATTTACTTAATAAATTTAAATTATCTCAATAGTATATTCACAATTTTATATAGTTTAAAATAGTTCTCAGTTTGGAAAGTTATTTTGATTTTTTTTCAAATTCCTTTGTTTATATTTTTTTTCTTTTTATATTTAATATATTTTATTCAGATCAATATGATTGATTTTATTTTGGTTTAGTGTAATTTAATTCACTTATAATGTTTTTTTATTTCCTTTTATGTCCCAAAAATGCATTGAATATCGAGGGTTTCATTCCTTGACCTACCTTGTTTTATACAAAATGTAAAAGGAGAGTTGGTTTTGTGTAAAATTCTGGCACGAGAAGATGATTATAAGTTTTTTTCAATTATATTTATTTTGATTGAATTTAAATCATTATATTATTTTATAATTTTAATTTATGTTATATGTCACTAAAATTTTTTATTTGGAGGCATTGAAAAAACAATAACCTAACAACTTATAACTAAATGATCATCTGCATCAAGTATTAGGTGATGGTCATTATGTAAGATTATATTTTCGACATAGGTAGATGATTGTACCATCTTGATTTGTGTCTTTCAATATAATTTCTTTGAGTAACTATTTTTTTATGGTCACTGTGGATCAAATGAATACAAAAATTGAACAAGAAACTCAAAAATTATAAGAATAGACTCGATGTAAAAAAGAAAATAACTCAAAATATGATGAAATATATGTCTTATTTTCATCTACACTTCCTCAAGAATATGATGCATCAGTTATTTCTTGTTGGATATTGATGCTTTCTATTTATGTAGATTCCTCTCCTCTTTACAGAGTCATTGTTGATGCTTATATTATTGTTGATGACTTTGCTGATGTCGACACCACATCAATGAGGATATTGGTGGTGTGATTGGTGGTTATGATGATTTTGGGAGGTTTTTATGGGGTTTTCATTGTTCTGATTATACCATTATTGAAGCTCAAATATTATTTATACTGAAATTTTGGTTATGTATATGTTTAATTTCATTATGTAGTTATGTTTTATTAGTGTTGTATTGAAATTTATTCTCCTACGTCTGTCTATATCTTCATATATTGAATTGTTTCATTATGGTGTTTGTTTGTTTATAATGGAATGGAATAGATGCTGGATATTTCTCTTCTTAGTGGTGAAATATATATTTAGGGTTGGAAATCATTAAAATAGACTATCACACATGGTTTCCACCAAACCTATAGACCTATATCCATAGATTATAACCATGGATAAATTATAATGTGGCTAAAGTAATACTCATAGTTTCAACTATGGCTAATGGTGTACTTCCACATTGGAATCAATGGCCCTTGGTTTGTTTCCATGGTTTCCATGTTTGGCTGTAGAGCTGAGTAGATTTACATATAAGAATGGATTAAATCTATTACTATAGGTTTAGTTCCTTGGTAGAGATCATAGATATAGACCGATAGATATAGTTTCCAACCCTGGCTATAGTTGTGTCCCAATATCCACACCAATAGGGTCCACGATCACTCAAATTGTTACTATTATATATTTCCATGTTTATAAACTGTGGTTATATG
This sequence comes from Viscum album, assembly GCA_963277665.1. Lineage (NCBI taxonomy): Eukaryota > Viridiplantae > Streptophyta > Magnoliopsida > Santalales > Viscaceae > Viscum > Viscum album. The sequence goes on from OY728158.1 coordinate 1,611,114,784, forward strand.
CTGACTTTATTATAGTGAAATAGGAGTCCTGATACCATTATTTTATAAGAATTGTTGTGTTTCAAAGTTTAATTTAAAGAGAATAATATTTTATATTTAGGTTCTTTGAGATAAGAAAAATCGGAATTCGTTGAGTTTGACATGAATTTTATACGATGAAGGAATTTTTGTATCTAGGTTTAGATAGAATGAAATAAATGATGGAGTAACACTCAGACATCTTATAGTGGTGAGTTTCTATACTATTATATATTAAGAAGATTTAGAGTTTCATTCATTATACTTTTCAAGTAAGGGAAGAAGCATAAGACCCATAAGGCACACCAAAAATAATCATAAGGTTCAAGAGGAACCATTATACAATAAAGAACCAAATTACTTTATATGATATTACATTATAGCATAGGTTTTAGGGATATATCAATTCAATTTGTAACTCACTGATTGTTTCTTGTTGGTTGTGGGTTCCTAGATTATATTCCAATTTCCCGAAGGACTAAATATCTTATCCAGTTTTTGTTTTCATTAAAGAATGATGGTAAGTCAATAAAATTAAATAATCAATATATTAACATGTCAAAGAATTAAAATTGACTGAAGAATAAATTGATTTAAAATTCAACCAACACTGATTTACCCCTATCAGTATTCTGTATAACCCAAAGTGGTCCTTTCAGTTGGCATTAGAACAGAGGATTTACTCTGATTCCATTCCAGTTTTTATGTTATTTTATTTTTTTGATTTTGGATTATTTCCTATATTAACAATGAAGTGATGTTTTAGTAAGGACTCATTTTCATCAGACCATAAATCAGTATCTATGATGACCATTCTGAATAAGAAAATGGAGAAAAGGAATTTGAATATTGAATCTCTTGTGTCCCAAGAAAGGTTTTCATGAGTAATTAGGTTTTGAATCTTTAGACTAACTATTTATGATTTGATTACATGTATATTTTATGTATTTAATATTAATAGAAATAATGATTTCATTTTATTCATTATTATGTGTGAATCTAATGAAATAATTTCTTAGAGAATACATCAAATTTAAAAGTTCATAGATGTCCCCCACTATGATGAGAACCTTTAAGTCTTATGATGATATTATTAAATATAGTACGGCATTTGGATAATTCACTATAATGGGAAAAATGTAAATATAATATCATGTATTAGTACTCACAAGAATATGAGGCTTCTTCTCATAAAGTGAAAACATAATAATCTCAATGACATGAGATTATGATAATAGACTCACTCGTTTGAATTCTGCATGTATTTTTGTCATCATATATTCTTATATGTGAATGTGTGTAGTGGTCCTTAAACTTTAAGATTTTTATGAATGCATTTCAAGACTAATTACCATAGTTATTTTGATAAAAACTATGATGAAAAATGTTCATAATATGGTAGGGAATTTAGGTTGCATCATGATTGACATGTGATTATGGGATAAGTGAGGAAGGTATTTTCTATTCCATCATTATAGAAGTTTATATTGTATCAATTTGGATAGAAAATAATATCCAAATTAATTTTCATATCCATTTTGAAAGAATTTTTTTACTTGAGATAGTCAAATAAAGAAATATCATGAAAAAAGGTCGGTGGAATAGATATGTGACCTTCTTTATGATATATTGTGATAAAGGAATTATATTAAATAGTGAGGATTTTTATGAGGTTTTCATAATTATGACAATATGTTATTTATCATGGGTTCCTTGAACCATTTCTAGATATTAAACTTAGACTTTATTTTATACCGCCTAATATTAATGAGAAAGAATCCTATAGAGTCACACACTAAGTGTTTTGTTGATCTTGATTAATAAAATTTGAATATAATTAATTGAATAAATATCATTCTTAGGTTTGGGGGATAATTTGATTCACATTTTGTCAATTTGAAATGTCTACTGATGAATAGAATATTTGAATTAATTATTTATTCATTATTTTAAAAAAATTCTAGAGTAGTTCGAATAAACCTACACAACTTCCATTGAAAATTATTAATTAAAAAGCCGATTAAATAATATTTTCTTCATGTAAGATGGTGCACTCCAAATGATAATAATAATAATATTATTATTATTATTATTATTCATGAATTTTATTAAAGACTGGTATATTATCTAAGGTTTAACATGAAAATACATAATTATTTGGACCTAAACCCTACCTATATAAATAGACTTTTATGTCTATTGTGTATTTCATCCAGAATAAAAAATTGAGAATTGTTTAACACACAAAAAACTATATCTCGAATCCCCCTTAATCTATTACTCTCAATAATGATAAATACAATTGATACCCTTAAATAGCTAAGGATGAGTCATCAAAATGGATAATGAAAGACAATCGAATCATCGTGCTAGCACCCTGAGATTGATTGGAATTAACTAGAGATCAAATGATTGTGTTTGGATCATCGCTAGAGGGACTGTATCCCTGTATCCTCATAATGAAATGAAGGTGATCTGAAAAGGTATTTCCATAAAATTTAAATATATAATGAAGTAATAATTATCATACGAAGTATTAATTTCTTCTGATATTAAATAAACTAATTAGAAATTTTACATGAAGGGTCCAAACTCAGGGTTTTAGGAAGATCAATATTAAAAGAAATTTTAATATATCATGTACCACCACATGATTTTGCTGCACTTGAAACCCAGTTTCTTTTTTCAGAGAGTCCATGTTTAAATTTATAATTATTTATTTGATTTTTGATCCATATACAATCATGGTTTTATTTTATTTTCATATTATTTTTTCTTTAATTCATATTTAATTAACATGTTATTCACATATTATTCATGTTTGTTCATTTATTCATTTTCTTAATGTTCTAAAAATAGAGAGAGAATGACCAAAGATGCCATCCTAGTTTGACACTTTTTTAGTAAGATAGTATTACATAGTGTGTAGCCAGAGTAAATTCCATGTACCCTAGTACATTGCACTTGGAAACTCAATTGGATACATAGCATGTGAGACTGTCATTACATGGGGTGTATGCCACATGTTGACTAAATAAACTAGTACATGGTATGTCAGATTACATAACATGTATATGGATTACACACCCTATAGTCTCCACAAGTTAGTGGAATAAATCATACAATACATGTTGTCATTATATATGGTCAAACCACATGAGACTGATAACGATGAGCATTGATGATATGCATGGAATATGTTGTTGTACACAATGTGTAGTTCATCAATTCATGTGTCTGAAATACATATTGAGTCATCGACCTTGTTATCTAGCCACAAAAAATTAGAGATACAAGACATGTAGTTGGAGTCCACATAACGTGGTCTCTTTCTCGAGAACACGCTAAGTCTTTCAGTTTGTAGCACAAGAACACAATATTCAGACAACATGACTTCTAATTGGCTTGTACACACTATGTAATCTGCCAAGTTGCACACTAATGACCAAGATGATTATCTCAAACCCATAACTACTAGATAAATGGTGTGTATCTGACATGTTCATGTCATGTATTCTGTCCAATTCAACATGCCAAAGCCCTAGGAATGTAACCCAGATACATGAAAATCGAGGAAAACTATGTGTATCTAGATAGTACATGTTGTGTAGTATACCAATTGCTGGTACATATAATTACATTAAAATGAAAATTACAACACTAATTTTTTTTTTATTGAAACATTAATTGTTTGAAAATTTAAAAAGGGGTTTAAATAATTTTAAAATATCAATAAATTTATTGTCATAAATTCACAACTATTTATTCTTCCATTTATTTTTCATTAATGACATTATGATGGTTATCTCCAAGAGGATTAGAATGGCCATTAAGATGAAAGGTAATTTATTAATTAATTAATTATGTAATTTATATAAGCCACTTTATCTTAATAATAATTATAGGACAATTAAATGAATTTTAACCATTTCTTTATGTATAATTTGCATGTTCAACCATTCATGATCTTGACAAAGACCATTTTCTTCACTAGAATTTATTAATTTATTTTGCATGAGTTTGAAATTATTTATTATTAAATTCAATCTTATGGTCTATTATTCACCCTTACATCCAATATTATGTAGGATCTGTGTGTCCAAGGATATTTATGTAATCCATCGTTAACCAATCCTTTGGTTTCCATCAACTTCTTGTGAGTTATAAATACTTACAATTAATGGATTTTTCCAAGGCACATAGAGGTGGTTCAAGAAAAAACCATAATGATGCCCACCTAGGTGTTACATATGTGGATAGTTTGAATGATATAAGTCTTTCCATGACGAGAAACATTATTTATTTCACCTATGTGATAGGTTAATTTAATGTCATCTCATTAAATCAACCATTACATAAATCTCAAGAACGGGTCATTTAATTAATTAGTTATTTCGATCTATAAATTATTTAATTTTATGGATTCAATATAATGATAACATAAATGATTGAATTAATTTAAAATGATGGAATTTAAATAAATTCATTGTGTATAAATGTTCTATCTATCATGGTTTATTAATGAAGTAAAATCCACTTAATATTAAGTGGAAATTTAAAAGATAAAAGAAGATAAAATTCATACATAAATAATTAAAATTTATCAAAAATATATTTACTCATTATTTGCATTACATCACATGATTATGAATAAATGACTTGAAACTAAGAATTAAGACAACCCTATTTGAGACACTTACTTTTAACATGTATTTATTATACAGGTAATTATTTGACTTAACTATTTTACATAAAGTTAATTAGACCACACAAGAATTGATGAAAATTGGTGTCAAGTTCTGAGGAAATATATTTTAGGATTTCATGATAGGGGGTTCACTCAAAAGATCAAGGATTGAAAACATATAGTTGGAAAAGTACTTCCTATCCAAATACCATCAAGTAGCATGACCATCCCTCATTGGGGATATATGAAGGGGTATATGGATCCAAACCACTTCAATGTCCTAGAAACTATAAATTATGAGTTCAATGGTGAGGGAAACATGGACATGAGAAAAAAGTGGGAGATTTAATAAAATAAATAAATGTATGATCTCTCATAAAGACTTATAATCATTAAAAGTACTAATAATATTATCTTTTAAATTTAGAATTAATGAAACATCCATTTACCACACTAATCCTTCAATATATGTTGTAGAAATTCAATATCTTCACAATAAGTAAGTACTTGTAGTAGTTTAGAAGCCATTAGGTTCTTTTTCACCATGAACGGAAAGCCTATGTGCTAGAATCCTTTGTTCTTGATCTTCCTGCAAAAGATGAGAGTGATGGAATCTTCCTCATCTATGAAACAATTTTGAGTTACATGGTCGATGTTAAATGTTATATGCTTTATTATATGTATAATAAACTCATGAAGTTTCACGAAAACAAAGATACATTTATCTTTCTTGATCACCAATATTATCTTTACAATGAGGGATATAGACCTGAACAATTTGATATTTACAAGGTTTCCTTTTAGATAAATCATGGAGAGGGTACCCCAGCTGGACCTCAAATATTCATGATCGTTAGCTCGATTGATTTCATGTAAGTTGCAGGGTATACAATTTGTGAATAATTGGTCACTGATCACATTCTTACATCACTCCATTGGAGCTTATCCATCCGTTTTTCAAATTTTAACATAAACTACATTGAGAAATATCTTTTAGATCTTCTTACTCATATTCACCAAGTAGATAATGATATGAAACATGGAACACCTTTCGTATTAGTGGTGAAAAAAAGTAAATGGAAAATGAATAGATTAAAGCCCAATTATACTGTACACCCTTACCAAAGAGTAAGATCATGGGAAATAAATGGAACAAGTATATGTTTGTTTTCCATTTGACAAGAAGTGGCAGTGGAAGAAAAATTTCACCTAAACAATGATTAAAGTTGAAGTATCAGGTGTGTTTTTACTGAGATTAATTTATACGTCTCTAAAAATTGGTTATTAGATTCATATTATGGTGCCCACATATGTATTTTAATATAATAACCAAGTAGATTTAGAGATATTGGCTAAGGGGAGTAGATCTATGAGCATCCAATGAAGCTAAACTTTATCTTCTGGCTATCCATGGATACCACCTCTTATTGCGGACTAGAATGATATTAGTTTTTAAGTGTTGGTATTATGTGACTTCAGTTACCAATATATATATATATATCCAAACTTTATAAAAATAGATTTATTTTCATGTTGGCAAAAAAATGTTTCTTCTTTTATAATGATAAATGTTTTTATATTAAAACAAATTCAAATAATAATGTTTATGTGTTGGATTAAATGAACCAGGTATCAATAGATAAGGAAACTACTTCACATGAATCATAACATGGTTAACTATGGAATTACAGGATTGGTCATGTAAATAAAAACTTCTTAAAAAATAATTCTAAGATATATATTTATATAATTTTGATATAAAATGACATTTATATGTTGAAAATGTTTTCAAGGTAAAACGACCAATTCAACATTTAGTGAAAAAGATTAAAGGGTCAAAGATATTCTTTAATTAGTTCATACAAATTCTTGTGGACTATATCTTATTGAGGAAATGAGTGGGTACTCATACTTTATAACATTTATAGTTGATTTTAGTATATATAGATATATATACCTAAGGAGGCATAAGTCAGATTATATTGATTACTTCTGTGAATAAAATAATTATATTAATAACTATATTGGTAATAAGAATAACAATCTACACTCATATAATAATTGAAAATATCTTAATCAAGACTTCATTGATTACTTATAAGAGTTTGGGATCCTCTATCAACTCACATCTAGTTATACACCTTAGTGCAATGATATATTTGAAATGAGTAACCAAACCTTTTTAGACATGGTATGATCAATGAAGAGTTATACAAATATTTTGTTGTCTTTTTGGGAATATACGGTATAAAACAATACAAATACTAAAACAAGTACCAACTAAAGTAGTAGATGGTACACAGTTACATTTATATAATAGAAAGAAACTCATGTTGTTATACATTTATGTGGGGGTTTGTGAAGTATTTTTCAAGGCCTCCCCATGTAAAAAACATTCACCCCAAGGTATAAAACATACCTTTATATGATTCTTGAAATAAAGAATGGGATATTATCTATATGACCCATCAAATAAATAGGTAATAATGGAAAAACATTCCATATTTCTTGAGATGAAGAACATATCTAAAAGAAAAATTGGGAGTGAGATAGACTTAGATAAATTTGACTCTCATGGTACACAAGAGTTGGAACAAGAATAGATTCCGTAATTCCATGTGTAAGAAAAAACATTCCAGAGACACAATTATTGCATTGGAGTAAAAGAGAGGATACATAACTAGAATTATATGGTTTTTAAGTATCCAAGCATTGTGAATAAATATTAGTTGATAATAAAAATCCTATAATATATTAGGAATCTATAAGTGGAATAGTTGTTTCTAAGTAGATAGAAGCGATTAATTATAAAATGGATTGAAAATACAAAACAAAATTCCAGATTTTGGAAGATCATCCAGTGGATGTAAATATTTTTGGTTGCAAATGGGTTTTCAAGAAGAAACCTAACATGTATGGACAATTTATCACCTATAATGCTTGAATATTTTCAAAAGGGTTTCAAAATAACATGGAATTGACTAAAATGAAACATTCCCCTAGTTCTAAATTATAAATATATCAGAATTATACTTTAAATTGAATCTTATAATGATTGTTAGATTTGGACATGGATGTTAGATCATCCTTCCTTAATGGTAACATTTATGGATATGTATATATGACACAACATGATGATTTTGTGACTCAAAAGGATGCCAAAAAATATATGAAAATTGAAAAAATACCTTATGAATTAACACAAGAATCCATTTCTTGGAGCATTAATTTGATTGAAGTGATAAAATAATTTGGTTTTATAAATAATGAATGTGATTCTTGTGTCTAAAAATGGTTTAGTGGGAGTGAAATAATTTTCCTAATAATATATGTCAATGAAATACCACTTATTAGAAATGAAATACCATAATTATACTCTTTTAAGGTGTGGTTGAGTAAATTCTTCTCAATGAAATACTTGGGTGGGGTAGTATATATTAAAGGGAACAATTTCAATTGTGATAGATCCAAGAAACTACTTAGACTAAGTTAAGGTTCATACATTGTTATGATACTAAAAATATTCATTATATAAAAATCTTTGAAGGGATTGTTTCCAGTACCACATGAAATTAATATTTTCAAGAATATGTGTCCTTAGAGACATAAGGAAAGAAATAGAATGGTAAGGCTTCTATATGTGTCAGTGATTGGTTCAATCATGTAAATTATTCTATGTACTAGGATAGATGTCTCTTATGCATTAAGGGTGGTCGGAAGATATCAAGATGACCCATGTTACCAATATTGGGTTGAAACCCAGAGTATCCTTAAATATCCATGTTGTAATATGGATATGTTCTAGGTTTATAGAGGTGATGAATAATAAGTCAGTAGAATATATCATGATTTTAGTTTCCAAACATATTAAGATTACATGAAATAAAAAATATGATACATCTTCATAATGAATGGAGGTGTTGTGAGTTGTAAGATCTCAAAACAAGATGTGGTCATAGATTTTATAGTATATTCTGAGTATATTAGGACTTATGATTCAGTTAAAGAAAATATTGTATGTGAAATCTGGTACAAGATCTTGATGTGGAACCAAGTAGTAAATATCCCATCACACTCAATGGTGATAATAACGTAGTGGTGCCTCCCATAAAAGAGCCATGGTCTCATCAGATGATGAAGTATATATGTTGAAATTATCATATCTTGAAGTATTTTCTCTATGATGTGATGTTTTATTGAGAAGTATTTCCAAGAAACAAATAGGGTGGAACAGTTGACTAAATCATTGACTTAGAAAAAACATGATTATCTTGTGAGGTCTAGTAAACTGAAAGTAATAGGATGTTGACTCTAGTAAAAGTGGGAGTTTGTTGTATTTCTTTTCCTAGGATGAACTTATTGTATTTTAATTACCTTTAAATTATATGTATTAAGTATTAATGAAATTTATTATTACATATTTTTTATTATTCTACATGAATCTAATGAAATAATTTCCAATAGTATACATCAAATTCATTTAGTCATAACAGTTCCTTGCAATGATGAAAACCTTGAAGCTTTATGATGATATTCTAAAATATGTTTTTTGACTGTATAAAATACTATGGTGAAACACATAGTTTATATACTATTAGATTTTAGTAATTCTATGTATATGAGGCTATTTCTTATGATTTCATCACTTAGTAATCTTTAAGATGGGAGATTATGAGAAAAAACCGGCTAGTAGGATTTATACTTGTGTTAGAGTCATCAAATATTCTTCTATGTGAGAATGTGTAATGGTGATTAGAATTTAATATCATCATTTATTCATGCCATTACTCACTTAATTATATTTTTTAATGAATAATATGGTTCCATATGTTCTTGTTTATGTAGATCATGCTGGGTGTGTCACAATTAACATGTCATTAATGGATTAGTCTAAGAATGATATTTCCCTTCCATATCTATAGAAGTTGATATCTCTACCATTTTATTTCAATAGAACCATGAAATTATATTCCATTTCAATGGTGAAACAGTGTAATTGTTTTAGATATTCAATGAAAGACATATCAAGCAAATGGGTTTATGACATAGATGTGCAACATTGTTGATGAGATATTGAGACAAAGGGAATATATTTAACAATGATCATTCACACTTGGTGGTCGTCATTGAAACATTATGTTATTTATCTTGGGTTTTGTAATGAATTTTTAATAGTAATTTTGGACTTTATGAAATCTTACCCAAAGATAATGACAAATAATTATAAAGTCTCACACACTATGTGTTTCCAATGATCTCTATTAAATCTTATCTGAATTTAATTAATTATATATATTATTTTCAATACTGTGAGATAATATTATTGATGTTTCATTGATAAAAAAATTTATTTATGAATTAAATGTTTAAATTAAATATTTATTTTAGATTTTAAAAAATTATAAAGTTATTCAAATGGACCAAGACCGAGTCTGATAAAAAATATTAATTAACAAGACAATTAAATAATATTTTTTACTTCACAAGTGGGCACGTAGAACAAAATAATAATATTAATATTAATAATAATATTAATATATGCAACATGTCTTATTAAAGAATATTATCATATATAAGGGCTGACATGAAAGTAAATAATTATTTTAACCTAAAACCTAGCTCTATAAATAGACCATTATATCAATTATGTGTTGCATCCAAAATTACAACTTTTGAATTGATGAGCACAATGAAACACTTTCTTGACTACTCAATTGTTTATTCCCCTAAATAATGTTAAAATAAAAATATATAGCATCAATATTAAAGGAAGAGTGATCAACAAAGACTATATAAGATAATAGAATCATCGTGCTAGCACCTGAATATGGATTTTAGTTTCTCGGAGATCAAAGGAGATTGTGTGGATCAATATTTGAGAGATTAAATCATTGGAACCTCACAAAAATAGGATAATAAATCTGAAAGGATTTTTTCATATGATAATCATCTACATAAAGGAATTAATTCTTGTATCATGTATCTTTTTCTTCATATATTAATTATAAATTTGACATGCAATATCCTATCTAGAGGTTTCAGGAATCTCAATATTAAAAGAAATTTTAATACATCATCCTACATTGCACACTCTCATTAATACTGAAACCAACATGATCAACATTATAAAGGAAGAACGTTTGATTTTAAAAATATATGAAAATTATTCTTAGATTCCGCCAATTATATAGACATTCCATATACCTTAAAGAATTCAAATTATAATTAGGTACGTGAAAATTCTTACACAAATGTTCCTTAAGAATAATATCCATGAGTAATTGGTGATGTTATATCTAAAATATCTCATGAAATATATGTTGATGAATTGAAATATTTTTTTTATTTTAATTCCAAAATATATATTTTTCGATATGTGTTTAATTTTGTAAAGGACAGATGAAGAACACATCCATGTTAAAGATGTGATAGAGAATATAGAGAATGATTTATAGGAAAGGGTCTCAACTTGTATAAATATCTCTAACCAATTTATAGAAAATAAAGAAAAAAATGGGGACCTTGAAGAAATTATCTCAATGTTTCAAGAGTAGTTTCTCAATTCAATCCAAGATAATGATAATGGAACTAAAAATTAAAAAAAAAGTTCCATGATATTGAAGAAGATATTTCTATCAAGAATGCTCAAATAGACATTCAAGATAAGAGAATAATAGATCCTAGCTCATTGTTTTAAAAATCCCTCAAATTTCATGATGAGTATGTCAAAATAAGTAACATGTAACACAAATTAAAATTTAATTATGTATAAGATAATAAATTCTTCAATAGTATGATTTCACAATATCTTGGGAATAAATTATTGGATTTGAAGATAATTCTGGCTAACTCTTTACAATAATATGATAGATTAAGTATAACATTAACAAAATATCACATGGGTTATTATAATAATAAAAGACCTACATCATATGTAAATAAGATCAGTACATCATCAGATTCTCATTATCAATAATCATTGAAGGAAGAGGAAATGTAATTTTCTTTTTTTTTATAATTTTATAAATTTATTTTCATGGGAAATTCCAGTTTGAAATAAATCTATATAATTACAGATGAATAAAAATGATGACAATTATACCATTATTTATATCATAGATATAAGGAGTGTGAATTACATAACCACAAAATATTCTCAACCAGTGGTAAAAGAATCTAGAAAACAACTTAGTCACATATCTTAATAGCCAGAAAATAATTTGAAAGGATATTGACTTTTAGGTCTTTATTGGGGTTGTAATAGGTTTTTTCACAATACATTGGGTTATTAGTATATTCTTTTGAATGGTGATGTTTAGATAAATCCCAATTAAAGATGGATGAAGCTAGTTATTAATACGAAACATCCACAAATTATAAAAAATTTATATCAAATTGATTTGTAAGGATAAGAGATGTCTCTAATGTATGTAATGCTGGAGGTTACAAGAGTGGTGAATTATCATCTTAACATGTTTCAAATAAAAATATTAAAATAATACCACAAAATTAAATAAATAAATAATAAGTATTATCGATATTGAAAATAATCAATAACTTGTTAAAAAGAATTCGTATAAGTGTAAGAGGTGTGATGCATAAAAAAACAACGTTTTTGCAATACAAACCATTAATTAACCATGTTCAAAAACCAAAAATATTTTGAATATTCCAAATGATATACTTTTAATATGAAAAACATATTTGGAAAGAAAAAATAATATGGGAGAATCACCCAAATGAGATCATGATAAAGGAAAGAGATGATTCCATATGATGTTCTAGAATTCATTAAGAGGTTTTCAAAAAATGAAAATCCTTTAGTTTTGTGTGAGAGATGAAATAATCTTATAATCACTACAAGAATTATTTATCTACACAAATATAATTAGAATAATTCATCAAAATAATTATAAATTCATAATTTGGTGCATCAGATTTGATAACTCAAGAAATATTAACCACATCATACAATGAAATGGAATACATGAGAAGATCTATGATACTACAAATAAAATTTTATTTTAAGACTATATGTGGTAGAATAAATAGTGGATAAACTTGGTTGAGATATTCCTCTCACACTTGTTGTTCATAGTGAGGAGTTAGAGGACCCAACTTATTACCATAAAAAATGTGTTTTGTATTTTTACCTAAAATTTAGTTAATTTAAGGTAAAGTATAATCTTTGGTGAAATAATTATTGTAGTGGATGCATTTTAATATTGAATATATTTAATTAAATAAGTTACTACCCTAGATTGATTACCAAATTGATATAGTGAATATAATAATAAGAGGATCATCCATTATGATGTTGAGGTTTTTTAATTAACACCATGGAAAAAATAAGTACTTACCATCACAATTTGATCATATAGTTGGTATTCCAAAAAACATTAACGGAATAATATCATCCTTGGTGATGTTATAGAAGCTTTCATGTCTAGAAAACTACATCATGAAAATCCACTTTGTTATATTATCAACATGAAACATCATGTGATACATATTTTTAATAGATCAACCATTATGAATATCTTGTGGAGTGTCTCATTAAGGGGATACATGTAAATAATATTGAAGAAGCTTCCAAAATTACAATTTATTGGAAAAATAATTATTCATGAATATTTTTGAATGAAAGTTCATTGAAAAAAGTGTGTTTTTCTAAATATTTCTTCCTTGGTAACAAGAATAAAACATAAAATTAAGGGGGTATTAAATTAAATTATTGACCTAAAAGTAAAGGTTGTTAAGAATTATCAAGGATATAATGAATATTTTGATTTGAACTTCAATGCTTTTAACCTTCGTGTTGATGTGACTGCCTGAAATTTAGGTTGACATGTCTCATGAGAAACATGTGTCTTAATTAGAATCATCAATGGAATCAGTCCCAAATTATTATATATTTTCTAAGAAAGATAAAGATTTCTCATTTTATTTGATATTAAATATTTATTTAAGGTATTTTTTAGTTTCCTAAATCAAACCATATTATTTTATACATAGAGAATGGATCAGCAGTCTTATAGTGGAATGGTTCATAGAAATTTTACATTTATGAATTTCTAATAATTTTTCATGTTATTTTTATTTATTATCAATTATGGGAGATATATATAAATTAATGAAAGGGATAGAAGGATCAGAGTACATATTTACATATCTCATTGAAGTTATTTACAATAAATACAAATTGAGAGATTGATAATCCCACTACTTGTTAGTTGTATTTTTTGTGAAAATAATATCATTACGGTGAATGTTAATAAAAAATCTATGAAGATATAAATAATTTCATATTAAATATATCTCATTATATTAAATAAAATGATATTGTAAGATACATATTTGAAATGGTATTTGATGTATCTTGAGGGTTATTAAAAAGATCCCAAGAATTGTGCATCATTACATTTTGTATATTTATATTTTTAGATATATTATGGATTTGTTATTTGATATTTATTGTCAAATTTTATATGATTTTTTTTATTTCATTTCATGATAAATTATAATGATTATTGAAGGGAAAAACATTTATTTTAATATTATAAAGAATTGTGATGGTGGAATGTGTGAAAATAATGAAAGAAGATAATATTGATGTTAAACATGGTGTTTTGAATCAGAATTTATAAATGAAATATTTAAAGTATTTTAAATAAAATATTCCATATTCTATGCTAACTTAAACCTTGAGAAAGATATGCCTTTATAGGGGAGGCCTAACCTGCTCAGATTGGTGGAGCTAGCTTAGTAGTTTCTCTAAAGAAGAAGACATTTTTTACGATTTAGAATGAGTTCACACATGGGTTCACATAGGTATATAGGTATATTTGGTGGTTATCCTATTCAGTGTGGGTCAACATGAGGGGTTATAGTGTGGACACTAAAACCCCTCATGATTTTTATAATACTAATAGGATGAATAACATTTTATTAAGAGGAGTAAAATAGAGAGATTGTTTGAAGAGTGATTAGAAAGGAATGAGAACTCTTATTAAATCTTAAAATAATATGCATATTAAATTAGTCATCTAATCTAATAAATATTTACCATTTTATTAGAATCTTGGTTTTCATCATAATTTGGAGACCTTATATTTACAACTGGATCATTCATACACACCTACCAACAAAATAATATCTAAAGATACAATGACATTAATATTTTATAAGGATAAGGACGAAGAATACATAAGAACTGATGTACAACCATAGGATTATTCAATCTACTGCATGAAGGTGATGAATTACCTGATGTTACACACGATTAGTGTAGTGACTATGAGTCACATGGTTGGTGATTCTACTATGAGAAATCATCTACCTAATGAAATGAGGAATTAAGACATGATGATAATGTTGGAATGTCTGATTTGTAAGGAAAAATAATATTTTAAGGATTATCTAACTACCACATTGAATAATATGAAGCCACCACTTGAATAAATATAAACCTTCTGCATAAAGGATTCATTATTATCACACAGTAGGTTAGGTGACCATAGACACACATGGTAGGTTGAGGGACCCCAGGGTCACATGCTATGCCAATTGAACACATGATCAATCACATAGTGGATTGTGTAGTGTAAGGTATTGTTATTATTGTTTCTCAGTATGAAGATAGTGATATGAAGTTGTCAATCTATTATCAAAATGAAGATAAACAGAAGTATATCCTTCTGATTTAGTCAATGAAAAGTAAAGACTTATCTAGTGATAGATATATCATGATGATTAAAAAAGGAATCTAAGAATTATAGTGGAATTAAAATATGAAAGGATTAAGATGATATACATGTGGATCATTATCGTTCGAAAAAATACCATTCCTTAAGAACTATAAAGAATTTTTGAAGTGGAAATCATGAAGTGTTGATCATGATATTTATGAAATAAATATTTTAGGTTGTATGCTATTAAAACATATATAGTAAAAAAAATTATAATGTTTCAAGTAGTTTAATATTGAAGGATATTTGTGGGACTATTTATACCACAATGTTAGATATTAATGATGAAGAAGTATCAGGAATCATGCATATTTGTACAACCTAATTAAATACATAAAATTATCATGGAAAGATAAAGATTGAGAACCAAAAAAATTAAAAATTAAAATAATGATAAGTAAACAATGAATGAAAAAATTTATGTCTTATAATGTATTCATGTGAACTTATATTAATTAACATAAGTAAAAAAATTTAATTTATAAAGTATTAATCATGGATGAAAGGATTATATTTGAAAGAAGATGAATCCATAAAACAAATTTCATACAATTTTTCCAAATTTGTCCAGATGCATTAAAATTCTAAGCCAATAGTAATTTTAAATTGGAAGAATTAATGGCCAAATTTTATGGGTCACATTAATGAAAATTATGATGAGTTATAAGGGATTTCAATTATAGATAATTTTGGAAATTCAAAATATTTTATTCATGTATTATTTTTTATGATGTTGGTAGAGAGTATAATTTTATTAGGTAAGAAATATAGTAAATATTTCTTATCACATATATTTTTCCAAGTTGAAATATATGGGTTTGTTGGAGAAGTATTTCATTTTCATTGAAGATAGAATAATTTTCTATTACACTGAAAATAAGTTTCCAAAAATAATTTTTACTGAAGAATTATTTTGTGTTGTAGTATATATAGAATAGAAGAGTTTTGAGTAGTTATATTTCATTTCAAGATTAACAATAAGTAAAAGATGATTTTTTCATGTAGTTTATAAGAAAGAGAGGTTTTGTATATTTGTTTACACAGGAATAAAATGTGTAAGGAGAATCACTCAGACTTAATATAGTGAATACTATCAGTACCATTGTGAAAACAAAAAATAGTGGTTATTACAGGTTTATATGAATGTAGGTGAAGAAGTAGAAGAACAAGGATGTACAGAAAAAAATCATTATAATTTGTAGGAGGAAAATGTGTTTAAATAGTCATCTAAGGACTATCTAAGAGACTATAATGTAAAAAAAGTGTCAATGATATACCCTTCATTTTTTACTCAATTATTGTTTCTAGTGGGTTATGTGGTCATGGATTATTTCCATATTGTAAAAATGACTACCCATTCTAATTAAAATTTGTTAATTGTAAGTATCCTTTCAACTTTATGTGTTTCCTAAAGAACAAGGGTGATGTAAGAGAATAAGTTAATAAAAATATAAATATATCAAATAGTCATTACATGGTAGACATATTATGTAAAATAAATATAATGTAAATGGTGTCATATTATATTTTAGTATCATACATTGTTCTACAATATTTTGAACTTCCATAAATTGTACGATGTTTTACACATCTAACAAAGGCATTTTATCTTATGAATTCACCATATTAATAGTATAAATTATAAAATCATATAAGTAATTTGTATCTTATGAATGTTTTGTATCTTAAGCACATCCAAAATCATACAAAATTGATCCTATTTGACTTACACCATGTAGTTAATCACTAGTAAATGTACAATAATTTTTGAATACTTATAAGAATTTGAAAAAAAATTTGAATTCACCTCTAGATACTTTCAACCTCCTCAAAAACAGTTTTCACATATCATCAAATAATTCTCGCTCACAACTGACTATAAAGATAACTTCTTCAAAAAATCTAAGAGAACTTCATTATCCCCCATTGAACGTGTTTTCAACCTAATAAAACCGTTTCTAGACAAATGTTTTAAACCTAACTTCTATAGAGAAACCAAATAAAAAAATTTCTCATGATAAAAACCCTGAAACTACACCATAAGTTATATATAGTTTTTGAGAGAAAATTTTCTTTCAGAAGAAAAAATAATTCTAAACAAATGATAAGATAATGTATACATCTATGAGAGAGATTTATTATTTAAATAACTCCAACTATTCATAATTAATATAGAAACATAACTATAAACTTATAATGATGGAATGAACCTTTATGCCTTTTATAAACAATTTCCCCTACTTTGTAATGGAAAAATGTATCTTCCAAGAAAGGAGTTGTGCATTTTATTCTAAAAAATTAACTACATAATCCACATGTAATTGATTTACCTACCAAAGTGTCTCAAAGTAGTGTGAGGTATTGAACATTCCTGTTCATCATGAATTTATAAAATATTTTATTAGGGTAAACCTTGGTGAAAATTTCATACAATTAGTATTAAGCTAAGATAAATTCTTGTATAATATCACTATTTTCAACCCTCTAATTGATGAGAAAAAATTTATATCACTATACATACAAATTTGGTGTTAAAAATAATTTTTTCAGAGGTAAATAGCACTTTGATTACAATATATAATTTTGGGAAGTTTTTAAATTTTCAACCACAAATCATCCAACTTCTCCTATATCTAGATTATCTATGTTCAATCAGTATTTCCAGCTATATACCCAATCTGTATTTTCCAATTTGAATTAAGTAAATTTTATCCCTTTAAAATAGGTATCTTGTCTTAAATACAAGGCCCTTTGGGTCTATTTCAATTAATATAAATCCCTCCTTAGTTTAAACACATTATATAAATAATTTGTAAGAATAAAACCTTTTGGATACTCAATATATAAATATTATTCAAGATAACCATTCAAGAATGTTGGTTTTAAATCCAGTTAGTAAATATTTTACTCCCTGTAATCTATCATAGCAAGTAATATCATAATATCATCTAACCCTACAACAACATCAAAACATTATTCAATTTCAATTGTTTCCACTTTTCAGTATCCTTTTCACATAATTTATGATTTTTTCCTTGTGAATTCTCATTTTTAATTTTGATTATTCTTGAATGTCCACTTTATCTGAAGAACATTTTTATCAATGTGTATTGGACTATGTTACCAAGTATCATTCTTCTCAATTTTATAAAGTTATTCATTTATAAATATAATCAACTCATCATTCTTGAATTTGTTGTCCATATAATGTGACACAATTTGAGAAATCTATTATGAAAGATTTTAACATCTCAATATTATATTATTTTTTATAAGATAATTCTTGTTTCCAATTACATTTTAAGCCTTTACATTCCTATTCATCATTTTGTGCTTATGCTTTTCATTATCAGAAGTACCTTCATAATCACACGTCTAATTAGATTTATCTTTAGCAAGTTGTATTTTCCCTCGATCATATTAATCGTTGAATTTTTAAAATTTATGAACAATATTTTAATCTAAATACGATTTTTTTTCCTATGGGACACTAATTTTCGATTTATTTTCAATTATTTTCACATCATAAAACTCAAAAAAAAATTGAATCCTTCTTTTCTAGAATATTCTTCCTTTTATAGTTGATAGGTTTTCAAAAAATATACCATGCTTAGTCGTTTAACAAAATATTCTGATCAATGAATTTTTAATCATTATAAGGAATGAAATAATAAACATTCTAAAGTATTCTACAATGGGATTATTTTTGGTACAACATCTAATAGGATTTTATACTGGATTTTTGTATCATTAAACATTAATTTTTTATATGGAAAACATTAAAAATGTATTACCTCAAATAAATTATTTTGAGATAATGCTGTACTAAAATTATTTTCTCCATACCTACCATGAACCCATTCTTCCATTTATAAAATCAATTTTTAGTGTTTATAAGAATTAAATATATATTATTTTTTCCATTATTTTAATCTATGATTCAAACTAACTACTTTTTAATTCATTTATATTATCATAACATAATTTTTTGATGCACATCCCTAACTAATTTAAACCATTTTTATAAATATTTTAAATGTATCAACTATCTCTGATGTCTGTCATATAAATATCACACTGGTCATTCTAGTATATTGATTGTTGAATGTGATTAAATAATGACATCCTTGAGTGGATTTTTGTCATATAGGTCTATAGAAATAGAAATGTATCAATTCAAGATGTTATACCATATGAATTTCAACACTTTTATGATTTCCTTGAATGATATTACCCATCAACTAGATCACATATAATTCTCTCCTTTATCTATTGAGGTGAGTTGTCTATCTCACAACATATACACAAGATATTTCCATAAACTCTTATGTAAAACATAACCTAACATTTTATTCTACAATTTATTTTCATCCTTTATACTAAGGTTATAGAAATTAATTGATTCTCAAATTTGAAAGAAATTTACACCATCCCTTATACCTATGCTCAGAAAAAAATTCACATTTAATACTATTGCTGAAACAAGTATTTTTTTCTTAAAATAAAATAATTTATATAATAACATAACCAAAATACACTTAATATATTTTGTTTTATCCCATCAAAAAAAATATATCTTTTGAATTTAGTTTTTAATCCTTTATTTGGCCTATTATAATTCTTTTTATCTTAAAAGATACTTCATTTACAAATGTAATAGATCCACCATTATGTTCTTCGACGTTTTCATGATATTTTATCCCATTTCATGTTTGATGAGAATACACTATTAAGGATTAAAGGCTTGATCCTCTAACATTCTTTGAATCACACATAAATAATGAGGGACCTCCCATCCATGATTTTATTTTTATACTTCATTAATTATATATCCTATTAATGATTACATAGAATCATTTTCATACAATCCTTTATGTAATGAATTTTCTTTTCATGTATTATAAAAATCACTTTAAGGACATAAAAACTATTTTAAATAGGTACCATATAAATTCAATCACTCATATTCTATTTCTCAAAACATTGTGGAATTGTAAATCAGTTTATCACTACCTTAATTCTATCCACATCTAGTTCGAAGGGAGAGACATATTATACTAGTAAATATATGGTTTATTCCTATAAAAACAAAAAAAAATTAATATCCCTTTAAACTATTGTGTCTATAATTTAATGTCTAATTGTTTATTTAGTGAAACATCAACCATATTGACTATATATTTAGAGGAAACTTTCTTATTTTGACAATTATCAAATACATTAGCAATAGTAGTCATATTTTGAGGGTTTTTTCTTGACCCATTTTCCTATATTTTTTATCCAACCCCTAAAATTTTATATAAAATAGATTTAGAATTTTTAAACATGACATGTGAAGATTTTACCTAAGTGGATGCACAAGATTTATCAATACCCTTTGATGACCCAACATTTATATCAAAAATTTATCTAAGTTATATTTATCATTAAATGGGTATTATCATCCTTAATACACTTAGATTATATACTATTAATTATTTTCTCTTGACCTATTTTCTTATTGTTAACAAATTTATAAGTCTCTACTACTCATACACTTTCTCTTTGAGAAGATTTATCTCCTAAATGTGATAGTTTTCGCAAATATAAAGATCATATCTATCATTATTAATCTTTCTAACATCCTTATTAAGATATTATAATTATTTATTGATATGATAATTTGTTTCAGGAAATAAATTGTGTTAAATTCTCACCATTTTCACTATATAAGGTTCACCACCTTTTCATTCTTCTTAACTCTTTGAGCTATCTTATTTTTTTCATGAATCATTCAATGAAATTGTTTTCTATTTAAGAACACTATTTTTTAAAATCATCACTTCAAGAAAAATAGTCTTTTTCCAACATACTTATCATAATCCTTTCTTTATTCTATGAATTTTATTTTTTCCCTCATATAACATTTTATATTATTTGAAAGATCACATTTTTGACATCATGTAAGGATTTTATTCATCCCCTTCCTCATAAAAATCTATAAATTTATTTAATACAGAAAATTCGATAGAAAAGTTTCTTATTCCACCACATTTAATGTAATTTAGTGGGAGATTCATTTTATACAATATTTCACCTTTTATAAAAAATTTTGAAATAAAATCCATAGTTTTATTGTATATTTTCACTTTCTTAATCATCCTTTGGGCCACTATAAGACTCAACATTCTCTTTATTTATTTCAACTTGATCATTGGATTTAATGTCATCTCCCCTTCATATTTATTCTTAAAAAATTTATTTTCATCATTTAATAATTTATAAGGCTACTGTATATCTCATCAATGGTTAGATATTTTATATCCTCCACAAAAGAAATGTTGTGTTCATATTTTTATAGAATGTTTTCACATAAATTTTTTAAATATAGATTCTTCTTATCGTTATGTAAATCCTCTATATGATTGAATATTTTATTCCACATGGGTAAATATTCACCATTTTTATTATCTTAATCCATTCAAATGTCATCAAAATTTATTTCTTAGATTTTTAATTTGGATGTCTTGATTTGTAGATTCCCCTCAAATATGTTCTCAATCTTTTCCAAAATTTCATTAGCTATTTTTTTCTTATCACATTGGTGTGCAGATTATCCATCATAGATGATAGTATATCATTTATGTCCTTCCCACCTATCACTAAATTCTTATTTTTATCAAATTTCATCACTCAATATTCTATAATGGGTGGGTTGGCTACAACGATAACATCACTAACAACAAATACTTGTATTAATAGATATAGCGGAATTTGATTCTTTAAACCATGAAAATTATATACATTAAAAAAGGAAACACAACTATTATTCACATAACATTGACACTATTTGATTACATGAGATAGAATAATATATTAGTGGATACCTCTTATATAATACCACTTATATAACCCTATTTAATTATGCTACTATTGAAAAAGGTGGTGAATCAATTTTACTTTCTATAATAATTTTTTTAAATAATACCATGTTTCCAATTAAAGTTGTGATCCACTCTAAATATTACATCATGACCCGTATGAATATAAAAGAAGAAAAAATAACACACATGAAATATTAAAATGTTACACCTCAACAAGAGATATAACTCCTTTCAAAGTTATGTTTGAGTTCCAAGACATAGATTATCACTATTATTTATGTGATTAAAATAGTGGGGCAGTGTATTTACTTAACTATTATTGCGAAATATAATGGAAAGTGAAATTTAAGGGGCATATATCATCCTTAGAGTTTTAAAAAGATAATAAGTAAATGTTATTTGTCTAACCTAGTACCACAATCTATAAAAAATCATTCACTCTCTTTTTTTGAATATGATTATTTAATGTACCCTAAAAATAATTTTTTTAATCAAATATGAGATCTTATTTTGAGAGAATATCTATTATAGGAACAACTGAAATAAAAAAGAATACATATCCTCCTCTTTTTATGTTTCACAAAAATCACTAGTCGACCATCTTATACTTTCTCTTTCTTCTATTCCACTTTGTAACTGGAACTCCTCCATACATAAAATACATGAAAAATTCATTTCTTCCATTTTTTTTATTTATAATCCATCAATTTTGGAATAATTATATATAAAATTAGTTTATAAAAATTACTAAAATATCATTCAAAGTAAAATTCCAAGAATAAAATATGATAATTTTGGTGCAATAAACTTCAATGTGTCTATCTTTATCAGTTATAATAAATTTTAATTTGAAAAAATATTTATCAAATAATTTTTCTTGATATCAACTTCATTTAATAGCCATTCAAAAATAATTGAGAATTGTCTTGAATCGTATCTTGAGGATCATCAATGATATGTTGAAATTCAATGTACAATAAATCATTAGTAGATTTAAATAATATTAAACAAATGAAAACTTACATGATTCATATATTACATTTCTATCATTTCTTATATGAAACTCATATCATATGAAAATTCCATTTTTTAATATTTCCCACCATATATAGAATAAATATTATCAAAATACTATCCCATGTAATCTTAGTTCCTTATAAGGGAATATAATGTTATGAATTTACATCTATCATATCAATTTACCCATTTCATAGATATCCATTCTATCATATTATGTCACTATAAGAATCTTATAAACATATTCTATCATATGAAGTGGTTGTATCTTATGAAATATAAGGTCTCTTACACTCATATAAAATAATATGAAACTTCAATCATACAAATTACACCAATTATCTAATTTCGAGCATTTGTATAATAATTTTAGAATACTAAAAAAAGTGGTTTAACATCTTAAACTAACTAATACGCACTACCTATCACCACATAAATACTTCAAATACACCATAAAATAAATATCTATCATGTTTGATAATAAATTATTTAATAATTCAATGGGATATTTACTAAGTGTGGTAGGAAACTCATCCCAATCATGCATGTAAAATAGTTAAATGAATTTTGTATTTAACATTTTAGTAAGCTGTGTTAGTTATTTGATTAGTAGTATCTATGAATTTACTTCAGTTTATAGTACTAGTAAAATATTTTATAGATATATATATTAATAACTTCTTTGGACTACCACTAAGGAGATAAATGGATTTATACAATTTCATTTTTCCATAAATGAGTTTTATATCCGTCACATTATATTTAATGGGGACTATAGAGCTACTAGAGCTAAATATTTATTTGGTTGAATTTTAGGGAAAGGTTTTTATTTTATTAAGAATATCACTTTGAATATTCATACATTTGTTCAAAGAAATGATGATAGAAGTTTCTGCTTATTCATCCAGAACAAGAAATTAAATCGTATAATTATAAAGAATATATACCCTCAGACATTCATTGATGACTTTTGGGATCAATTGATAAGAGATGTGTAGTTTTTAATGACTAATTTTTTATCATGATATCACTATTATTCAATGGAGTGTTCTAACATTTCGATGAAAAATTTTAATATTCCTTATAAAAAATATAAATTTTTAGTGATTTCATTTATGGTTAATTGCACTTCTACTTTTTTGATTCCCTTTATAAATCATGTATTCCATAAATACCTTAAATCTTTTTTCATGGTGTTGTTGGATGATATTCTGAATTTTTTAATCATGTAATGGATATAAGGATAATTTTATGATAATTTTGTATATGTTGTGGGAATATTTGTTATATGAAAAACTATAAAAATATTAATTTTGGATGTGGAATGTGAAATTATTGGGAAAAATGGTTTATATAAGGATTTTTTAGTGAACTAATATAAATTAATATCATTGATGTCTTAGTGTTTTCACAAAAAAAAATTTGAGATTTTAAGATTCCTTATATTTAAAGATTACTATAAATATAAAATTCAAGAAGTTTTTCAAGTTAGTGTGTTCAATTATAATGTTAACATCAAAATAAATATAGTTTCTGTGGGATGAAAATTCTTGTGAAGTAATAGATGAATAGAATAAGTGAATGAAATCAATGTTAGAACTAAATTTACCTGTGTTCAGTAAATGGTTTTTTCTATATTATAATGTATTTTTAGTCATACTGTGATGTGTGATCATGAAAAATATATTATATAGTTACAAATGGATTCATTAAATTATGGAAACATGATACACACTACCAAACATGATATATATTTGATGTTAGTTTTCAATGCTATAATGATTTGGATACATTATTTTTTTTTTGAATGGTTCATAGTGTTTTCAGGTCATGGACTTTTGTGGTATCTCTTATCCCGGTGGGACATGAACATGAAGTAATAGCGGTGGGAAGAGTATCTATAAACCATAAATTTCAAGTTATCCTATACATATATAAAGGGAAATATTATAGAGTATTTCATGAGTAAGAAATATAAACAAATGAAGGAGTTATAATCTAGGAAGAAACAAATGGTCTTGATGAATTGTTTTGTCAAGAAGCTCATAATGAGGGAAGAAAATTGTGTTATATTTCTAAAACATAGCTTATGTTACTGTGTATCAATTAAACTGAGTCCAAATGATTGATGTTGAATGAAAGAGATTAAATTTTCCCTATATGGTGTTGGTACCATAAAGAGTTGTCATTAAAAATTGATTACACACTCTATATACATTATAGAGTAGTGGTTCACAAATGTTCAATGAAATTTTTTATGGTTGTTCTCCATAACTCCTATTTGAAATCGCACCATAGAGTGGTGAAGATAAATCTTGAGATCAGATAATAGTTTTTATGTGATAGGATGAGGATGTATGAAAGTGATTATTCAATTCAGTGCTTGACTTTTCAGTTGGTTATGGTGGTGCATTTGTGGATTATAAGACTTTTTATTTCATTTCCCATCATGATTGGGAAATTTGGAAGACATTGTCATGGGTTTTGTGATTTGGTAACCAATATCTATAGGGAATAATGATGTGATTTTGGTGATTTTTGATCATCTCATAATTTCATTCTGCTTATTAGTCATTCATGATACTTTCTTAATGAGCACCAGATTTATAACCTAGTAGGGTCATGCATATAACTAAGAGGGTGGGGGGTTAATCTTAATTCCCCTTTACCAAGTTTTCTTTTATTTTTAAATTATCCCCTCCTAAACATAAACCTATGTCATGGTTAAGAGATATGGATATTTTAATTCATGTGTGACCCTCAATTAAGAATTAAATGTAAAATAATAATGTCAATTTCACATAAGGATGTTTGTAAGGTTATTTATTCAAGTTAAAGCCTACTTTGTCCCATGTTTTACTTATATAGATTCCCTATATTTTATTATAACTTTAAATTTTTATTTATTACAAGTAAATTATATGTCACAATAATGTTTTTATAAGGTATCACCCACTTACCAAATATTTAAATTTTTATACTAAAATCAATAGTTATTCAATGAAATTGTTTAGATAGGTACCAAATGTTCTTTAGGAGTCCTTATTGAGCAACTGATCGTGATTTAAAATTATAGGCAATGATTGATCAAACTTCATGCACATTGGCCTTATTATTCCTATGTAGTCATTCGTATTTAGAGACATTGTGGATCTCAATTTTTAAATGTTTCTATCCTATTATATTGATAAAAGAAACAACATCAGTCTCTTATCCTTCCATATCTCACAAATCTTTTTCAATGCATAGAAACTCCTGAATGGGTTTGGTTATCCCATTATTAAATGAGCCTATGTGTCGTTAGAAACATCATTGTTGAGTGGTTCACAATTTATCTCATGCATTAAACTTTATACAAAATATTTCACCTCCTTATAATCAAAAATCTCTATAATTTATTATCACTAAAAATAAAAATTTTCTATGGATTTCACAGAGTCCCAAATACAATATCTTACCTTATACATATTATCCCATTTATATTGAAAGTGACGTGTCAATATATCTTCTCACAGTATACTATTTTAAATTCCGAGAATATTGGTATTTAATTTTTTATAAACTTCTTCAACAATTTTGTATATATGCAATTTACTTTTTAAAATTTTGTAGACTTGGAAGAATTCCATCTCTTACATAATATATAGATATATTCATACTGACCTATACATTTAAATTATTAAAATCCTATGTTCTTATTTCATACTATGATATTTAAATATCAATATCTCTATAACTATAAGATACACATTTTAAATCACTTTAGTAAAACTCATTCATCTTTCCCACAAGCATGGAAACATTCAACATTGTCAGTGGAACTTCTTCTTGCAGCGCTGATCTTTCCTTAGCTACCATAAATATCTCTAGATGGTGTTTCTTTATTATATAGTTTTATCATGTTACTATGGTATTATCATTACATTCAAATATTTTAAAAACCCAACAATCATCATTTGATTTAGTTTTCCCCATAGAATATTTCATTTCCGGAAACCTGTCAAATTTCAAATCATACATAGCCAAAACCTAATATACATTAATGAATCCTATACATGGTTTGAAATTTCACATGTTTTTTACTTTATCTACATATTTTGAATTAGATAAGTTTTTCAAAACAACTATTTTAGAATAATCAAGTATACGGTTCACATCAGCTACTTGGCAACATGCTCATATGTTTTCCACAAAAACCTACATGAATTTGAATCCAGGTAAAAAAGGGATATGTCAGACATAATTATGATACATAGATAAATTATATATGTGAATAATTTTAATACATGTTTTAGATACATGAATCATTTCGATTCATGATAGTGAAAATTTTCATATGTAGTGTAAATCATCTCTAGAATTTTTCTAGGTTACTAAAACCAGCTACATAGACTAGGAAAATTTTATACTTCACTAAAAATAAAATATAATCTATTTGAAAAAATTCATGACTTATAAAACTTATCAACACTTGTAACACCCCAAGCTTCCACGGTATGTTTCCCTTTGAATAATGCAATAGCTTGCATTGTACGCAACTTCGAGATTCTAACACACTGCAACTAATCAAAGTAGCTGTTATGAATAGTAATACCCACTTTTTGAAATTTTAAAAATTTATGTCTCAAAATGGACTTCATTTTTGGATTCGGAATATTGAAATTATCCTAGGGTAAAATTTTGGTACTTTTCGGATAACATTTATATTTTGATGAATACTGAAAATTACTAAATTTTAATTAAAAACAACTTTTTTAATCAAAATAATTAATAGTGATAAATTATGGATTTGAGTGGTTATAAAGTATATTAAGAATATATTTTTACCATTTAATACAATTTTGGTCATTGTACATAATTTCACAATTAAACCGGACATAAACAAGTGTCAATCTTTTGATAGTTATTATTTCTTAAAAACACGCTTTTTGTTTTGACAACGGGAATTAATTTTAAATTAATTTCTACCACTTCTAAGTTTTTAATTTGGAAAAATGGATTCCATATTTAGAATCAGGATCTCCAAATTTTGAAAATAGGTAACTTTTATTTTTAGTCATTTTGAATAATTACTTCGGAAAATATTTTATTTACCATGGTTAAAGGGTAAATCCGGTAAATAAGGGTAAACAAATAATACTATAATAATATTAAATTACCCTAAAATATGTCCTAACCTTTTTTGTTGATACATGTCCGAACATGGTCATATTTGGGTCGATTTTGGGACCTTATGGATCCACTTGTTGGTGATAAGGACACTTTATATTAATTAAGTTAAAGTAAATACAAAAATGACAAAAGCATATATCTTTTAAAAAAACAATTTTTACATAGGGTTATAAATGTTATATTTTAGAATATAAATATTCATTAGAAATATAAAACGATTTCCTACCTAATGGTATTTTATTTATAATTTTTAGACATTTAATAATTAAATTTATTTATGACACAATAATGATGTAGTATTTTCCTTTTTAATGAAATAATCAAATAATCGGTATTATAAAAGTAAAAATAAATATAATTTGAAAGTTTTGATGCCATCCACGAACTTTATTGGTTAATATTACTTGTTATGATTTCTTAAATAAATTGTTTTCGAATTAATAAAGGTTTGAGGACTTTAACAAAAATCAATTATTAAATATTGTCAAAATTGATATAAATGAGTTTTTAAAACAAGTATTATATTATTAATTGATATTATATTTATAAAAATCTAAGTTTCATCAAAAATACTTATATCATTATAGTTATATCATTAGTGGACCACTTGGGGGTCGCTTATATGTATATAGTAATTTTATTAACTATATAATATAAAATACAAAGTGACATTGTAAATGTCAATCTAATTAATTAAGAGTTAAAACTAAAAGATAAGGTTAATATAATTACCCAAACATATATAAAATCTATTGGTTGAATGGATTTAGACCCATCCCCTCCTTATAATTTTAATAATCTACTTTGGAGACATTAAAAACTGAATGTGAATTTATTATAAATTAATACTTTAAGTTTTTCCTAAAGAGCCCCTCCTCCCCCTTATAAAAGGACACAACTTCTAACCAATTATTCACACCATCAAAGCCTTTTGGTTAGGCCAACCCCCGACAAAATACTCTCTCAAAATCCCTCACTTAAACCTAGAGGGATTAGTTGTATCATAAATCCATCCTAAAGATCCCTTTTGATCAAATCAAAAGGAAGAACCCGAAGAAGAGGTAATGTTTTCACCACCCTCTTTCATGTTCTTTCTTCTTCAACTTCTTCTTTCTTTGTTATTTCCATTATAAAATAATAACTCCAGTATCTTCTATATACTTTTATTTTATTATAAATATGGTAAAACCATATTCATTATTCTATCCATCCTTTTAATGACATGTCACCATACTTGCGTACGTACGACTTACCGTCTCCACGTCATGGTGTAATTGTTATTCAAAACATTATTATTTGGATGGGTATGATAATGATGTGTAATTGATGTAAATAATAAATATAAAATGATAATTATTCTGTATATATGATATACCATCCAATTATATATTATTTTAATATCAAAATAATGATATTGTCGCTTGTGCGTACGTACGGACTACCGTCTCCACAAACGCGATGAGATTCATTCCCCATCGTATCCATTCAAGTCTAATTCTCATTTAGTGATTACAAATAATGTTTAAGGACTTGATGTCATTCTGGATATAAATAAGATACAACCTATCCATAACAAACACAGCTTATGAAACAAAACATATAAAATAAAATGAGTAAGTTGACACCCGAAACAACGATAATACTAAGATATTATTAACAAAGCAATGTTAAAAGATCATATATGATATATTATTAATTTAAATGATTCTTGTATAATTTAATAACAATTATTTCACCATTATACAAGATTTTAACCTACCCTTGACCAAGAAAAAGTACAAGGTAAGCGTTTATTTCACAATCTCTTCATTATCTGAGGTTATTTATACGTAATTATCTACTGGGACCTTTTTATCATCCACAACCATGTTTCTTAAAAAATTATTTCAAATCACTATTACTATTTTACAGATTATGGGTTAAAGTCATTTATACCCTTTTTGACTTTTTAAAAGAAGTTTATAAAGGAATCTCTCTGTAGTTTTCCATACAAGGTCATTTTTAACCTTTTCGACAGAATTAAGGTAAGAATGTTTTTTTAACTTATACGGCGGGTGCGGCTATTTTCTGCCGTTATAAAATCGACTAAGCTTCCCTTAAAAGCTTATAAGAATATTTTCAAAGTAAATTTTTTATTTTATAATTATGTGACTTTTAAATGATTTTAAAAAAAGAGATATTTCTATAAAATAGTTTTGATTTCATCTATGTCAACATCCTTTGATGGATTTTAAGCCTATTTAAATGTGATTTATTATGATACAAAACATCCATATTTCATTGAAGGTTTTGTGATATGTTTGAATGTGGATCTGTTATTTTTAAACCATTCATGGTTTAGGGATAAAGTATTGACATTTGGTATGCTAGTTTTAATACGAATGTTTATGTTATGTTTAAACCTGTTCATATGAGGAATGCATTGGACTTAATAAGTGATGGGTGGAGCCCTCTATAGCTCCTCGATGGATCGTTAGGTCTCATGAGACAAACTAGTGTCTTTTCACGAGGCCTTGACAAAATCTTATTTGTAGTCCTGGCACGAGGCCTTGGCTACATGGTTATGATAGTCTGGCATTATGAATTCCATCATTATGAAAGTGGTTATTGATATTGCATGTGATTATTAGACTAGTAGAATATCCATGTGAATTATTAAATGGCATTATTTCATTTTATCTTTGCCATATCAGGCTAATGTTTAAGTTTAAAAGGCTTTTGTTTTATTGATACATTGTGTTAAATGTTTATGTTTATTTATGAATGTTTCCGCTATATTGTTATCCTTACTGAGCATCTGAGCCCACCCCATTCTATGTTTTATTTTTCCCCGGATGTGAAAAAGTATTTTATGAATGACATACAGGGATAGTATAAGGGGATATTAGTGTGGAGACAAGATGTTGTTGTAGTTTTCACTTTACGATATAATGTAATCTTTATGAATGCATCTAGTTATTCTAAAGATACTTAACTAATCGACCTTTCGAGACTTGATCTTTTGTGATCATGCCAATGTTATGTAATAATGCACTGACTCTGGGTAACTGGGGTCAGGGCCTTATAGTTGGTATCAGAGTAATTTTATTACAAACCTTGGAAGATAGATTTCGATAATCTTTGATTAGAGCACATAGACCTAGGATGGACTTTGAGGATTAGTATAGAATAACTTCCGAGAATTTTGGTATTGTAGAGATTTTGTGAGTTTTCCAAGAAATACATCAATGTCTAGATTCGAGCAGGTAGAGCAAGCTCTGGCACAAATGTACCTAGGGGAAAAACCCAAAAACACTAATTTGAGCTAGACTCAAACAGGAACTGGTGCACGACAACGGGCCTTACTGCACTCTTGGTTACGACACTCCCGGGGGATATGCTTAGGATAATTCTCATTTTAAATACAAACCATTATGAAGGGTTCATGAGTATATAATTCCTCAAAGAAAACATTTTTTATGATTATGGATTATATCCATAAATAGTGCAATTTATGTTAAGTGTTTTACAAGTATAGAATTATGTATTTTGATTCATAAACTGATCTAGTTTATGCCATTTTTTTAGAAATGGCACCTAGTGGATGTAATGGAAAATGTATAAATGCACGCAATACATGTAGGGATTTCCCTACTTCTTATGATAATTATAGTGGATTTGGTGATGCAACTGGTGCTGATCAGCAATCACCATACTGGGACAACTCACTGAGGTTATGAATAAAAACCCTACCTGTATGGAGCACCCCGATCCGCAGCATGGAGGATCAATGTTAGATATATTTATGAAGAAAAAACCAAAAAAATTCAATGGGGGTAAAAATCCACTAGTAACTGAGAAATGGATAAGTTCTCTAGAGAAAATATTTCAGGCTTTGGGGAGTAGTGAAAGGGAAAAGGTTATCATGGCAGTCTACCGCCTTACTGGAGATGCTGATCAATGGTGGTCATTAATTCAAAACACAAAGAACGATGAAGAAGTATCAAGTGTGGAATGGAGGGAGTTTGAAGAGATTTTCATAGAAAAATACTTTCCTCATGACCATCGAGTAGATACAGAAAGGCAATTTCTCATTCTGACGCAAAAGGAGGATGAGAATGTCACAAAGTATGAAGCTAACTTTACAAGGTTAGCGAGGCATGCATCAGATAATATACATAATTCGAGGTGTAATATTTATCGTTTCTTTTATGGGTTAAAACCATTTCTCTATCAAGAATTAGTCTCACAATCCTTCTCGTCATATGAAGACATTGTCTCATGTGCTATAAAGACAGAAATAGAATTCTCTAAATCTTAGGACAATAAAGTAAATCAAGAGAAGAAGAGAACGATGGAACAAGATACAGATAAAGGGAAAAAGGGAAAGAAGGATTTTTATTATGTGATAATTGAGGGAAGAAACACCCCGGTACTTGCCTAAATGGAATGGGAGTTTGTTACAAATGTGGAGAAAAAGGTCACCAGGCTCGTGATTGCAAGGGAAAGAAAGAGGTTTTCAATGTTGAATGCTACAATTATAGAGAAATGGGGCATTATGCAAATGAATGCCTTAAGAACCAAGGGAACTTACCTCATAAAAGGCCAAGGGATCAAGTCCAATCTTATGTTGTTACTACAGTTGAAGTGGAATAATTAATGTATTTGTGTTTTTGGACTCAAGGATTATATTATGGTTATAAGAATAATGTGATATATATAAGGATTGTACTATAGTACTTTTTGTTTTCATTATGGTTTTAATATGACTAAGGTAATC
The DNA here is from genome assembly GCA_963277665.1 of Viscum album. Lineage (NCBI taxonomy): Eukaryota > Viridiplantae > Streptophyta > Magnoliopsida > Santalales > Viscaceae > Viscum > Viscum album. The sequence continues at coordinate 1,611,148,048 of OY728158.1, forward strand.
ATATTTTAAGTATGTGACAATAATATAAACCTTACTTTGTCTGGGGAATCTGATGTGACAATTGATTTTTGGAATTTAGATACATTTTACAGAGAGTCTGGGCAGAGGTACTTTGGATAACTTTAATGTTTGTAGTGGATTAAGTTGAACTTTAGATAATATTGTTTAAGGATAAAACAATTATTATGATCAATTTTGGGAATATTATGACACTATATTTTTGGAAAAAGGACAACCTGCAGGTTGGGTGATAACCCGTCGCGTCGGACAAAGCTGTAGGAATTGAACCTACAACCATAGTGTGATAGGACTTTATTACCTAGCACTAGCCTGCAGGAAGTCCCTGGTCATTACAAATTATTTTTCTTCATTTTAATGGTATATTTTAATGTTTTTATCCTTATACTATTAGGATAAATATAATATTTTTGAGTTCTATTATCTTTTGGAGTGAAAGATGAGTTTGTGGTAGAAATTAGTTGAAGGATGGAACTCTTCTTGTCAAGTATATATATATATATATATATATATCTGTATATATATTTCTCTTATGCTATGAAGAAAATAATTCATAAACATTAGGTAAGGGATCTTAAAACCAAAAATGTGTTATCCTAATACCTTCTGTATGGTTGAAACAATGATATTTTAAATCATCGTAGATTGATGGCTTTAAGGCCCTATATTCTATAATTGTTTGTGACTGATGACCTCAATCACTCCCTATAAATATTTACATTTTTTCTACAATTATGTGTCTCTAATTTCCAGCAATGTTATCCAAATAGAGATCATAATTTTATGGTGACCCTTTCATTTCAATTTTCCTCTTATTAAGACTAAACTTTATTAACCCAATTTCCGATGTGGGTTTTCCCACAACGATATTTTCAATTTTAAACCTTTTATTTTAAGAATAAAAATTTCAAATTGCGAGGACGGAATTTATTGAAGTAGGGGAGAATGTAACACCTCAAGCTTCCATGGTATGTTTCCCTTTGTATAATGCAATAGCTTGCATTTTACGCAACTTTGAGATTCTGACACACCATGACCAATCAAAGTATCTGTTATGAATAGTAATACCCACTTTTTGAAATTTTATAAATTTTATCTCTCAAAATGGACTTCATTTTTGGATTCAGAATATTGAAATTATCCTAGGGTAAAAGTTTGGTACTTTTTGGATAACATTTATATTTTGATGAATAGTGAAAATTGATAAATTTTAATTAAAAACAACTTTTTTAATCAAACTAATTAATAGTGAGAAATTATGAATTTGAGTAGTTTTAATTTATATTTAGAATATATTTTACCATTTAATACAATGTTGTTCATTGGACATTATTTCACAATTAAAACGGACATAAACAACTCTCAATCTTTTGATAGTTATTATTTCTTAAAAACACGCTTTTTGTTTTGACAGCAGGAATTAATTTTAAATTAATACTTCCACTTCTGTGTTTTGAATTTGTAAAAATTTATTCCATATTTAGAGTCAGGATCTCCAAATTTTGTAAATAGGTAGCTTTTATTTTTAGACATTTTGAATAATTACTTCGGTAAATATTTTATTTACCATGGTTAAAGGGTAAATCCGGTAAATAAGGGTAAAACAATAATAATATAATAATATTAAATTAACCAAAAACGTGTCCTCTCCTTATTGGTTGAAACATGTCCGACCATGATAATCTTTGGGTCGATTTTGGGACCTCATGGAGCCACTTGTAGGTGATAAGGGCACTTTATATTAATTAAGTTAAAGTAAATACAAAAATGACATAAACATATATCTTTTAGAAAAACAATTTGTAAATAGGGTTATATATGTTATATTTTCGACTATAAGTATTTATTATAAAGATAAAAGGATTTAATACATAATGGTATTTTATTTATAATTTGTATACAGTTAATAATTAAATTTATTTATGACAAAATAATGATGTAGTATTTTCTTTATTAATGAAAGAATCAAATAATTGGTATTATAAAAGTTAAAATAAATATAATTTGAATGTTTTGATGCCATCGAAGAATTTTATTAGTTAATATGACATATTAGGATTTTTTAAATGAATTTTTTTCGAATTAATAAATTGTTTATGTCTTTAACAAAAATCAATTACTAAATATTGTCAAAATTGACATAAATAAGTTTTTAAAACAAGTATTTTATTATTAATTGATATTATATTCCTAAAAATCTAAGGATCAGGAAAAGGACTTATATCATGATAGGTGTATCATTAATGGACCACTTTGGGGTCTCTTGGATGTATATAGTATGTTTATTAACTATATAATATAAAATACCAAGTGACATGGTAAATGTCAATCTAATTAACTAAGAGCTAAAACTAAAATATAAGATTAATATAATGACCCACACCAGTCTAAAATCTATTGGTTTAATGTATTTAGACCCATAACCACCTTATAATTTTAATAATATACTGTGGAGCCATTATAAACCGAATATGAATTCATTATAAATTAATACTTTATGTTTTTTCTAAAGAGCCCCTACTCCCCCTTATAAAAGGACACAACATCTAACCAATTCTCTACACCATAGAAGCCTTTTGAATCGGCCAACACCTGACCAAATACTCTCTCGACTTCCCTCAATTAAGCCTAGAGGCCTTAGTTTTATCATAAATCCAACCTAAGGATCCCTTTTGATCAAATCAAAAGGAAGAACCCGAAGAAGAGGTAATGTTTTAACCACCCTCTTTCAAGTTCCTTTCTTCTTCAACTTCTTATTTTTTTGTTATTTCTATACTAAATTAATAACCCCAGTATCTTTTGTATACTGTGATGTTATTATAAATATGGTAAAACCATATTCAGTATTCTATCCATCCTTTGAATGACATGTCACCATACGTGGGTACGTACGACTTACTGTCTCCACGTCGTGGTGTAATTGTTATTCGAAACATTATTATTTGTATGGGTATAATAATGATGTGTAATTGATGTAAATAATAAATATAACATGAAAATAATTCTTTATATATGATATATCATCCAATTATATATTATTTTAATATCAAAATAATGATATTGTCTCTCGTGCGTACGTACGGACTACCGTCTCCACGAACACAATGAGATTCATTCCCCATCGTATCCATTAAAGTATAATTCTCATTTAATGATTAAAAATAATTTTAATGACATGATATAATTACATATATGAATAAGACACAACCTATACATAACAAAAATGTCTTATGTAACAAAACATATAAAATAAAATGAGTAAGTTAACACCCAAAACAACAATAATACTAAGATATTATTAACAAAGCAATGTTAAAAGATCATATATGATATCATATTAATTTAAATGATTATTTTATAATTTAATAACAATTATTTCACCATTATACAAGATTTTAAACTACCCTTGACAAAGGAAAAGTACAAGGTAAAGGTTTATTTCACAATCTCTTCATTATATGAGGTTGTTTATACGTAATTATCTACTGGGGCCTTTTTATCATCCACATCCATGTTTCTTAAAAATGAAGTTCAAATCATTCTTAATATTTTACAGACTATGGGTTAATGTCATTTATACCCTTTTTTACTTTTTAAAATAAGTTTCTAAAGTAATCTTTCTGTCATTTTCCAAACAAGGTCCTTTTTAACCTTTTCGGCAGAATTAAGGTAAGAATGTATTTTTTAACATATACTGCGGCTGCGACTATTTTCTACCGTTATAAAGTCGTCGAAGCTTCCCTTACAATATTATATGAATATTTTCAAAGTAAATGTTTTATTTTATAATTATGTGACATTTAAATGATTTAAAAAAAGAAATATTTCTCTCAAATAGTATTGATTTCATCTATGTCAACATCCTTCGATGGATTTTAAGATTATTTGAATGTGATTTATTATGATACAAAACTTCCATATTGTATTGAAGGTTTTGTGATATGTTTGACTATGGATGTGTTATTTTTATACCATTCATGGTTTGTGGATAAAGTATTGAAATTTTATATGCTAGTTTTAATACGAATGTTTATGTTATGTTTAAACCTGTTCATGTGAGGAATGCATTAGTCTTAATAAGTGACGGTTGGAGGCCGCTATAGCTCCTTGATTCATCGGTAGGAATCATGATATAAACTTTTGTCTTGGCACGAGGAATTGAAAAAATCATATTTTTAGTCCTGGCATGAGGCCTTGGCTACGTGGTTATGATAGTCTGGCATTATGCATTCCATCATTATGAAAGTGGTTATTGATATTGCATGTGATTATTCGACTAGTAGAATATCCTTGGGAATAAGTAAATGGAATTATTTCATTTTATATTTTCCATATTATGCTAAAGTTCAAGTTTAAAAGGCTTTTGTTTTATTTATACATTGCCTTAAATGTTTATGCTTATTTATGAAAGTTTCCGCTATATTGTTATCCTTACTGAGCATTAGAGCTCACCCCTTTCTATGTTTTATTTTTCCCAGGATGTGAAGAAGTATTTTATGAATGACCTGCAGGAATAGTATAAGGGGATATGATTGTGGAGACAAGATTTTTTTGTAGTTTTCAAATTATGTTGTAATGTAAATTTAATGAATGTATTTAGTTATTCCAAGGCTACTAAACTAATTGGTCTTTCGAGACTTGATCTTTTGTGATCATGCCAATGTTATGTAATAATACACCGACTCTGGGTAACAGGTTTCGGGGCGTTACAACACTTATCTTGGATGTTATAGAAAATTACCATTCATCCACAGACACATTCTTTTGAATCTTTTGAATATCAACTTATTAATCATTTCACTAAAATATGTTGTAATGGCTTGTGTATATCAAAGTTTTTTCAAAACTCTCCAACATTATTATCTTAACTAAAACCATAATTTTATCAATAAATTTTTTACTATACATGTAATATTTATCAAGCATTAAATATAATTCCCCAATCATGAATCTATATAAATAATAAATTAATCATCATCATCTTTAAAAAACAAAAATTGAACTGTTAAAAACAAATTAAATACTTACATGGTATATTTAATAAACCCTATTGAATTTGATAAAAATATAAATCCTCAATATCAGTATGGTTTCATGGATGGATTCTCCCTTTATTTTCCTTTTTTAAGGTCAAATTCAATTTTTAATGTGAGGGACTTCTTATCTCTTCTTTTACTTTAGAGGGAACTCGTATTCACTTAGCCCTTTTCTCGAAGGAAGGATAATACCCCATGTTTCTATTTTAAAAGAGACTTTAGTTTTACTAATCTTAATCTATATAGGAAAAGTACAGTAAAAACAAGATGGGTATAGAAATGATTTTCTAGGTTTTCATACACAACCTTTAATGTGGTATCATGTTTTGAAACTAATTTGAGGGATTGTTTGAATCTGATTTATAAAAAAAGTAACCAGCAAAAATCTTTATTAATGCATCAAAAATAGGTCTTCTAAATTTAATAACACTCCCCCTTTTATCATATTTTTAGAAACTGGAAGTCCCCCTTAAAAATTATATTTTAGAAAAATAATTAAATGGGATTAAAGTGTGATTAAAACTATATTTTATATAGTATTTATGAGGATTTCCAAAACATCATCATATATAAATTTATTAAAAAAAATGGGATATTTGATTTCACCTTCTCAATTTTAATCTCCCTCAATGAAAGAACATATTTTATTTTATTTAATTATAGTTAGTTGGATCCATCATATACAATCCTTTATGTTTTCTTGTTGTGGTATCCTGAAACATCTCCTTCAATTGCATGAATGTTAGAACAAATACATAATTATAATAATGAATAAGGAGAAGCATTTTGATTTAATTTTTTTCATTGAAGCTAAGATATTATTCTCAACTAGGGCCACTAGATCATTTAAATTCCTTCATCTCTCCAATAATTAGCTTCAAAAGCTATATTCCCCAACTTATTCTTTTGAACAAGTTGTTATTAAGTTCCATTCTCCATTTCAAATGATAAGGCAGGAGCACTACATTATTCCTCCATAATCCTCTTCATTCATGTTTACCCTTTAATTTTATAAGTCCGAGATTCTTTTTGAGGCACATAATTATTTATTTCTATAATTTCATTGTGTGATATATTCTCACATTTTTATACAGTGAGATTCCCATTTTCATTAAGTCTTCCTCTAGTGTTATAAAATAAATTAATTATCATCCAAAACAATATCCAACCATTATTTAACTATAAAAATGTTATATTTTAATATTTATAACTTCATTTATTAATAACCACACTTGAAATTCATTATATTCTTGTTTAAGTTTCTCATTTATTTTATCAAGTCTTTTTCTATAGTTCATATTCTAATTATTTTTCCTTTTCCAAATTAGCAATCTAATAATTCAAAATCTATTTTTGGGAGTGATATAGCTTATTCATATTCTTATGTTCATATTTCCCCTTCTTTAATTTTTCTCCATGTATTTTTTATAGTGTTCTTTTCAATGGAAGATATTTCAATAGTACAATAAATTTTTATCTAATGATGTTTATTTTAAAATATTCATATTAGACTTCTTGGGAGTAGTGTGCTCGGTTTTCTCCTTGTTTTCAACACCTCTATTTTTTTTCTTCCCACTGAAGATATGATTTTCATTATTAATTTTATTTATCATTACCTTCAGAGGTATTCTTATATTATTAAAATATGATATTTTTCTATGGTGAACCATAAAAATAGTCCTCATAAGAATGACCATACATGTTTCACTTATGAAATATAATTATTCAAGGATTAATATATATTCTTATAGGATAAATTCTTTATTTTTTATGAATCTTGTTTTTGTACATCATGTTTATATCTCTATCTATTAAAGAATTACCCATTGAAATGGGATTCCTATAATATTTATAAGTTGTTGAATTATTCCAATAATCCATTGCCTTATATCTGAACATCCAAAAATATAAATGATGGCCAATAATCATTATTCTATTTTTTTTATTCCAACCAATTATTTTTTCTTTCGTTTCGTGGAATTTATTGGAAGAGTCACAACCATTTTTGGTTCATATAAGGGAAATAATGTCCTTGGATATGATAAAATAAAAAATTGTGGATTTAGTGGGATTCAAGTTATTTTTATCAACCCATATTTACTTATTTTTGGACATAAGTCTGACAATATTAATTGAGAAACCATCTATGAAAATAGAATCATAATGGAAATAGGGTACCAATTTTAAAGTGGTTCATGTAGACACATCTCCATATGACCTAAAGTTATTATTTTCAATATTATAAGTACTTTTAGAGACATAAATATCAACGTATGTTTTCATAAGAACATTATTATTCTCCATTTGAACTGATTTAAACATAAAATCCCATTCACCCTTCAATTGTTTTATCAGAACATTATGTTGAATGATAATTTTAATCAATGTTTTAGCACACTTGTTGATTATTTAAGATTCTTTCTATGGTTGAGGTACGAAAAAACCAAGAGTATCTTTATATGATTATTATATTGAATGTATGTAATGAATACTATCTTCATTAAAGCTGGTCTTTTCATATTCATAACTGTTATTATCTTTGACTTCATTAGTTTTTTTCTCAAGATGAGAATTTATGACATTTATAGAACCATTGAAAAATGTTTCAAGTGAATAAATTACATCCCCATGGACAATTTATATTACCAAATTCTCATAAAAATTACCTTTTAATTATTTTTCAACCAATGAAATGCTTTTACTGAAAACATGTCACAAATTAATTTTTTTTAATTTTACCATTAGGTAAATAAGATTCATGTTGGGGGAGTTCTTCTTATACCCAACTAATCTCAAAATTTCTTCATAATACTCTTTTACTTTAAAATTAATTTATTATGAATTATTAAATTTTTTGTATATTTCATTCACAGTCCATGATCTTCATAGATTTTATTTCTAGTTTTGAATCCTTGAAATTCATAAAATATTTTATGTATATTTTCAACTATATAAATGATTTATTTAAGAATAAAATATTTTATGTATTTTTTATAACAATTAATTTTAAATTTTTCTTCAATCAATGAACCATTTTCATTGCAAAAAGTCACATATTATTTATTTTTTCTAGAGGCCTATGACAGTAATACAACTTTTGAATTTACTTCCTAGTACAAACTCTGTATAAATTTCATTCTCTTGAATTGAACTGTCTTTAAGAAGTTCATTAAAAAATACATTTATATACATTATAACATCAACTAGAACATTCTTCTCATATCATTTAAATTGAGATTATAATTCTTTTAATGTTTTAATTTTTTCATCCTACTCACACCCTACATACCCTGAATATGTGTCTTCAATAGAATCACTTTTTATAGATTTGATATAAGAGAATCTGACACTTTGATCATAGTCAAGTAGTTTTTAACATTTATTATATATTTTTCTTAATTTCCTTAACTCTTTATTATTACTAATATTTAATGTTTTGGATGGAGAAATAATGTTTTCAACTTCTTTAATAACATGGATTAAGTAAAAATTTCTAATTTGAGGCACTACATTAGGTTTTATCGATATGAACTTTATATAATACATTTAAAAATATGTTTGATAATTTTGGATCCATTTAGAGGAAAACCATATTCTGATACCACTTCCAAAGCCTAGTAAGACCGTGTAGACACCTTGGAGGGATGATGTGGGTGAATCATTTGTCCACTATTACCATGTATTCCTTTATTTTAAATTTTACCTTATGATACATGAACCTCTATCCTGGTTAAGATATATGGATATGTTAATTCCAATGCAATAATAACCTATGTATACAATGAAAAATAAGAATATAAAAAATAGTATTTTTATAATGTTCATCAATAACATTAGAGAAAACTCATTACTATGTTTGAATTGTTTCGAATACATATTTTTTCTAATAGATATAAAATAGCAGTGATTACGTGTGTCGTCACTATAAAAAACCTAATATTTAGTGGTGTTTTTTAAATATGTCACTAATTCAAAAAATGAAAAACCGTAATGTTTTAAAACGTCTCTAATTTAGTGATATTATCTATAACCATCACAAAAATTATATATATTTATATATCACATTTCCCCACATCAATATAAATGTACATAAATATATATATTAATATATATAAACACAGATACGTATACAAAAACACATGTGTGTGTGTTATTGTGTGTATTTATATAAATATAAACACACGTACACAAGCATACATAGTAAAATGATCATAACTTTAAAAATGGGGCACCAATTTAAGTACACACACCCACAGACCAGACTCAAGATGGATCTTTTTAACAAAATGATCATAACTATAAAATGGAGCATCTGTTTGAAGCGCCGTCAATGATGTTGGGACCCTTGAGATGATAAAGTACATATGAGTGCAATTATGGGTTTTAAAATGGATATATTTCTATTGAAATAGGCCATTTGAATGGGAAGTACCCATTGTCCAACGGTATGGCGAGTGTGACTACTACCCACCATGTACCGTCTATTATCTATGTGAATTGATTCTCTCATCCACTATCTCTTAGACACATTTATTTAGGGTTAGTTACCTTTATATTTTCCCTAAACGTTTGTTGTTATTGTTTCTTACTCACAGCAGTATGATCCCTTCAGTAGGACTTATTTGATAGAGTTATTGAAATCCCTCCAGTGTCGTGGTGCAGGATAATCTATTCATCATTGTTCTCTAGGTAGAGTCATTGGTATTAAAACGGCCAACTTCACCATGTTTCAATCATCCACATATTAGGTTATTCTAGATTCAGTTGTTGGTATCACACCATAGACCTGGCTGCGATCCACATCTTATATATCATATATCTCTTTAGATCACTCATCGTATATCCCTCTCGTAATGGTTTCCGACGAATAGTACTTCTCGGATGGATGTCATCAGTGTTATCAGACTCTGGAGTGTGTTCTCCCATATGTGTGCTTCATGGAATCATCAAACTGAATCCCTAGTGTTGGTAAGTAGTGGTTATGACTTACTAGAGACTATGTGGTGTTGTATGAGTATATCAATATATTCTTGTTATATGATGTAGATATATACTTGTGTAAAGATTAATATTATTTTCCTTTGTTTATTAATTCATGGTTTCAGGGCATCCTACTAAGTATTTTTATACTCACTCCTATATTGGATTTTCCCTCATGTGTCTTATCTTGTGCAGACAAGTGACATTTCAATAGAGTCAAGGGTGTACCAGGAATGGATGGAGCTTTGTGTGATTAGAAAGGCTGAGGTTGTCCTGTGACATCAAAAAATTTCCCCAGTATTGTTACACCAGGTTGGAACTGGTAGGGTTTTTTGTGCATGAGTATCAGTAACATTATTACAGACTTTCTTTTTGGTGGGATTGTATTATAGCCCTATTTACTTTCCAATAATCTTATTATTGTACTCTGGTTGTGGGTTATAGTGATATGTATGAATTTAGTACTTAGTGGTTTTTAATTTTCAATGTTGTGGTCTTGAAGACGTGTGTATGCACACAGGTACTAAGGCAATGACTCCCATATTAGTGATATACCTACTCGGTGCTTGTTACCAGCCGCTGCCCTATTGGAGGCGAGTTTGGGGAGTTGAAACATGTTCCCTATTGTGACATGTTATGGAATATTGGTATTAGAGTTGGTCAGTTCTATGATAGGACTGGGAGTCTGTGAGATTGGATTGGGGTAATAGTGTTAAGTGTTTCAAGTCTGGCTTTTAGATTAGGGAATTCAGTCTTGGTGCAGCATCTGACATATCTTTACCCCAGGACTCTGATAACCAAATTTTAGATGCAATAAAAGAGAACATTGGTTAGAGTAAAGAAATGTTATATGAATCATATAGGATTGGGTTGTGATTTCCATTCGATTATTGAGTCATCTATCCAGACATACTCATTAAATGGGATACATCTTGTTTTCTTACAGGATGCCTCTGCGACGCATACCATGTAGGATTCAAGTGCTCTATCTTGAGGATGCCCCATTAGTGATGAGGCTTCAGTATAGGTATTGATACCCTTACTTTTATTACATTACTATTACATCATTATATAGATAATCATCATAATATTATTATACCATGAGGATCAATAGGTTTAGTGTTTTGGGAAAACTAGGACCAAGCATACCATTTAAAACATCAATCATAAAAATTTATTTAATTCATGATTATCTAGATTCATATTGAAACATGAACTTTTCATAGAACATGTAGTTCTGTGGATATTCATCAAAAACAGGTGAGCTAAAATCGTTGTAAGAGGATATATAAGAACAATATAGGATGGGGTGAGCATAATCATAACATCATCATCCAAATAATGAGAGGGAACACTAATAAAATAATCAAAATGAGGAAATGCCAGGAAATGAAACATCATGTCTTAGTGGTCATATAAAACACATATTTTTTTAACAAATATTTCATCATTTTAACACATTATTTCATTTTAACTCATGACATTCATCACATTACCCAATGCATTGGAGTACTATATAATTTTGGGTGCACTCATCACATAATAACATTATCATTATCATGAATTCCACATAGATTATATATTAAAAATTGAACATAAATATAACATGGAATGGAATGGGTTTTATCTCATAAGAACACATTTATAAACCTTAATTTCACAAAAAAAATAATGAATTCCATACCTGATACAAGAACCATCTACCTTGAGTGAGTAGTAAAAGTTGTGTGTTTGAAAGAAGAGTTCTTTTTAAAAAACATTTTTTTGGCATAAAATCTAGTGTAAAACATGAATATCCTAGAAAAATAATGATAATAATTAATAAATTATTTTAAGGAGTAACCATACTGAATATGTAGTGAAAGAGGGAGAACACGAAAAAAGAATGTTGGGTTCGAGAATCTCCCCTTACCTTTTATCTGAAATATTTATTCACTTTAATGGAACGTATAACCACATTATATTCATTAATAAACAATTATTGAACCTTTTGTACAGGAATATGTTTAATTGTGGTTTAATTAAGTTATTTTATGGGCCTTAGGACGAGTTATAGAGTTTTAATACATTGTTCAGGAATGTTCATTTTTTTGGTTTTCTTTAGCGGTTCACGTGTATTTATAAATAGAAGTTTGTGTAAAACATGGATAAACATTAGAAAACGATATTTCATGTTTTTAATGATATTATAGGAGATTAAATTATCTTATAATGAATTATATACAATGTTTATTAAACATTATATAAGAACATAATGATAATCTTTTTGGTTAATTCGGGCGGTTTTGGGTCACAACAAACTTGCTTTCTTATTTACTTAGTAATATGTACATAAGTTAGTTCCAGAACATTAGATATGATATTTTAAATATAACATAATCTATTTCAACCATAAAAATGGTTTCATGACCAGAACTGAAGGCATTAAGGGAAAATGAAAACATGTTGTTCTTGAAGGTGAAAAATTAACACCTCACAAACAACGTTTTCCATTCTAAAATAAAAACAATAGGACAAGGGGATTGGATGATATATAATCCCATTAATATCATAAACGTACAATATATTTATGATACTAGACTTACCATACAATTTTTATGAGGATAATTTGGTATTGATTAAGAAAATAACTTGAAATTGAAAGGAAATTTAAAGAAGAGTGAGAGAGAGGAATTTCCTCTTGAATCCTCCTCTTGAGATCCTCCTTACAGAACCTAGGATTGGTCTTTTGCTGGGACCATAACCTCTTGGAGGTGTGGTAGGGGTCATGGAATATTCTTGGGTAAAGTTTAAAGAAGGCATGAATCTTGAGAGGTGTAAGGAAATGGGGGTATGAAGGGTGGCATTTATGGTGGAGGGGAGAGGGGTTTTCTCAATATTATATTCATTAATTTATTATTTCATCACAAGACAAGTATTTGTGAGTACTCCATGAATAATTATAGTAATTGTATCATGCGAATAATAAATATATCTTCTTACATCAGCATAACACCTCCCATGACTCTGTAATTCAGGAATTTAACTTATTTTGTAAATTATCGTATTTCAATAAGCATAAAAAATATAGGTATTTTATAAAAATCAAAAAAATTCACCCTAACCATTTATAGATGTATAGAATCAGAAAATGAAATACTTTTTTGAAAAATAATTTTATAAATATGATTAATTTATTTTTTAATTAAAACCATTATTTACTTGAAAAATACATATTTTAAAAATAAAACTGATTTCATAATTCTTTCGAAACTTAAATAAGGTCTTATAAAATAATCTGAAAACTAGAATAAATATAATTTTTAATTTATGAAACCATTTTAGGAGATGAAATTCTTTTAATATAATTAATTAATTATAATTATTTTCTTTTTTGACTTACAAAATTACCAATTCTTTTACTATGGTCAAACTTTCACTTATAAGATACCTATGTTTTATTTAATCATTCATGGGAAAGGTTACTATTATTTGGGATGATTTACTATTTATAAGATTCATATTACTATTCATAAGGGTATGTTTCTACTCATAAGGGTAGGTTACTATTCACAAAAAAAATTAGTCTGTCTTATCGGTCTCCAAACATCTTACTGATCACAACCGTGTTTGTCAAAATTTCAAAATTCCAAAAAAAGTGGCAAATTTTTGTTTAATGGTCACATTGTAGTTCACTTGAGAATGATGTGTCATTGTGTTTTCTAATTTTATTATATGTTAATGCATGATTATAATAAGTTAATTCCATTGATAAAACATTGGGTCATTACATTCTTACCCCCTTATGAAATTTCTCCCTTGAAATTTCATTTTACATAAACATGTGAGGGTACTTCCCCTTCATCACCTCCTCCGGTAAAAATTTTGGTTCCTCTACAACACATTAAAAAGGTGAGTTGTATTGTTGTGTAGATCCTTATCTACCCTTTCTATAATCTTCATTGGCTGCTCCTCATAAGAGATATCATCTTCCAGTTGTACCACCTCAGATTTCAATACATGTGATGGATCTGGTATGTACTTCCTCAGGGATGATATGTGAAAAACATAATGAACATGAGCCATATTCGTTGGAATAGCAAGCTGATTAGCCACAAATTCTATGATATCATGGATCTCAAATGGTCCAATGTACCTTGGGATTAGCTTATCTTTCTTTCCAAACCACATGACTCTCTTCTGTGGTGATATTTGAAGGACGATTTATCTCCAACTTCGAACTCCAATTACTGTAGATGGTTGTTAGAATATATATTTTTCTAACTCTGAGTAGCATTGATGTGTTTCTGGATGACTTGAACCTTCTCTGTCATCTCTTTCACAATATCTGGTCCATGTAGTTTTCTTTATCCAACTTTATCCTAACAGGTTGGAGTTATAAATCATTTTCCATATAGAGCTTTATAAGGATCCATCTGAATACTCATGTTGAAGCAATTGTTGTATGAGAATTCAAAAAATAGGAGATGCCTATACCATCATCCTTGGAATTATAAATAGTACTGTCTTAGCATTTCATCAAGCATCTGAATATTCTTTTTATATTTCCATCAATTTGGGGGTGTTAGGTTGTAATGAAAATTAATTCAGTACTCAAACCATGTATAATACTCTTCCTGAATTTAGATGTGAACCTTGGATCATGATCAGAGACAACTGATAGTGGAACACCATGCAGTCTCACCACTTCCATTACATATATCTTTACAAGTTGTTCAAGAAATATATCTTCAAAAATAGTGATAAAATGGGATGTATTGGTGAGTCTGTCAACCACAACCCATATCACATTATTTCTCTTGGACGTCTTTAAGATACCCATGAAAAAGTTCATAGTGACATTCTCCCATTTCCACATGGGTATAGGCATTGGATGCAACATCCCTTTGGACCTTTCTTCCTCTAATTTAACTTTCTAACATACCAAGAACCTCTATATATATTTGGAAATATCCATCTTCATGTTGTCCCACCATAAGTATTCTTCGAGATCTCGGTACATCTTGGTTCTACCAGGATTGATAGATAAAGTTGAGCTATGTGCATTGTCCAATAGCTGTTTCATTATCCTGGGTGATGAAGGCACATAAATCCATGTTCCAAACCCAATCACAACATCATAGTCGATATTAAACTCATGCATCTTCCCTTCATTTACTACATTCACATTCTTTTGTAACTTCAGAACATCTCTTTGTGCCTCCTTAAGCTTCTCTTGGATAGATGGTAGCAAAATAATTTGGAAAGGTAGAATGTACCCCCTGCACTTATGATTTCCAAATACATCCTTTATATATCTAAGAATATGGGGACTTTATAAATCCACAACATGGATAGAGTAGTATGTTCATTACTGTATAAATCATCTTTTACCTTGTTAGTCTTTACATGATGATAGTGAATAGAGAAATCATAATTCTTGATTAGCTATAACCATCTCCTATTATGTATGTTGAGTTCCTTTTGTGTGAATATATACTTTAGGATCTTGTGGTCAGTGTATATGTCATACTTCTTACCATAAAGGTAGTGCCTCCATATTTTAAAGGAACAATTCTTGAAAACCAACTCTCAATCATGTGTTTGGTAGTTTTGTTCATGGATCATTAACTGTCGTGAGGCGTAGGATATCAGATTGTCATTTTTCATGAGTACACAACCCAATATTTTCTTTTAAGAATCACTATATATAACCAAACTTTCTCCACATTATGGTAGTGTGAGTACATGTGGACTGATCAGCCTTCAATTTATCTCCTTGATTCTTCTTTCACATTATTCCACTGAGACATAATTTACACCTTTCCATGTTAACTTAGTTAGCGGGCTTGAAAATCTTGAGATATTTATCACAAAATATTGGTAGTACCCAGCTAATCTAAGAATGGTACTGATTTCAGCAACACTAGAGGGCTTGGGTCATTCCTCAATCGCCTTTGTTTTTGAAGGGTATATAAGAAATTCCCTCTCTTTTGACCACATGTCCCAAGAAAATGACTTGCTTCATCCAAAAGTCAAACTTTCTGAACTTGGCATACAACTTATCTTTTCTTAATGTCTCCAACTCAATTCTTATATGTTCTTCATGTTCCTCCTTTCTCCTAGAGTATGTGAGAATATCATCAATAAAAACTACCATAGATTTTCAAGGTAATATCTAAAGAATCTATTCATCAAATAAATTATGATTGTAGGGGAATTAGTATGTTTGAAGGGAATCACGAGAATCTTATAGTGTCCATACCTTTTATAGAAGGCAGTCTTCAAAATATCTCCCTTCTTCACCTTTAGTTGACGATATCCAGAACAAGGATCCACCTTTACGAAGTATTTATATTTTATTAACTGATCAAACAAGTCGTCAATCCTTGGATGTTGATACTTGTTCTTTATGGTGATCTTGTTGAGTTCCTAATAATCAATAAACAACCGCATTTTTCCATAATTCTTCTTCACAAAGTTCACTAGCGCACCCCAAGGTGATGCACTAGGGAATATGAAACCTTTTTCCAAATGCTATTGCAGCTGCTTCTTTTACTCCTCCTATTATATAGGATCCATCTTATAGGGACACATTGAGATAGGATTAGTTCTAGATATGAGTTCTATGGAAACTTCTACCTCATGATCTGGGTGAATTCCAGGTAACTCTTCAGGAAATACGTCACCACATTCCCTCACGAATTTCCATAAGGTTGGTACTTTCCATGGATTCAACAATTTGAGTTAGGTATGCTTCCTCATTCGGTATCAACATCCACACCGTTCAAGGATTTTTTAAAGGATATCCAGGATATTCTTTTCATTTTTAGAGGAGTATGGGATGGTTTGGAATATGAAAACATGTTTACTTTTTCCTGACAGTTGATATGTGTTCTATATAAGGAGAGCCAATCCTTTCCCATTATAGCATCAAATTCCACTAAGGTATGTATTATAATATTTTATAGAAGAACCTTCTCACATATGCCAACAGGATAAGATTCAAACTCTTGGGTTTCAATGATTTCACCACTTGGTGTTTTTTCAAGAGTATCTACATCAAGGTTTCGAGGCTTTGATTCTATAGTTCTAGAAAACATACATGATATAAAAGAATGTGTTTAACCATAATCAAATAAGAATTTTTTATTCTTTAGTGAAAGGAAGTGTGCCTCATATGACTTCATTATCTTCCCCACTTCAACAGTAGTGATGGAATAATCTTTCCTTTGTTCTTTTGGATTTGGTGGCTTCTAACCCTGATTACCCTCAAGGACTCTAGTTTTAGTGCACTGTATTGCATAGTTCCCTTCCTCATTACATTTGTAGCATTGATCCATGGGTAGTTATCTTCTTTCTTCCACCACATCATCCTTCCTTCTCATGAATTTTCAACACTCTTGAACATAATTTACTTTCTTTCCCACACTTTAAGAATTTCCTCATCCCTTTTAGGTCGTTCCCATGATGCAACTTCCCACATTTTTGCAATTTGGGTCATTGAGTTTTCTTCCCACATTTATCATTAGATCACTCGTCTTGAAACTCCATCATTAATTTCTTGTCAACATAGCCATGGGACCATTCTCCAGACTCCATCTCCACTTTGAGATCATGTCGAACAACTTGTTCATAACACCCAAAGTCTATAATTTCAAGAGCCTTTCGTAGGTTTAGTTTT
Source organism: Viscum album (assembly GCA_963277665.1). Lineage (NCBI taxonomy): Eukaryota > Viridiplantae > Streptophyta > Magnoliopsida > Santalales > Viscaceae > Viscum > Viscum album. Next base: position 1,611,165,745 of record OY728158.1, read on the forward strand.
AATCCTCTAAAGAATCTATCATTTTTTCTATCACTGTTGATAATAAGACCTAATGTATACCTTGAAAGCCTTGTAAAATTCACTTCATAGGTTGTGACAGATTATCCTTCCTTTTTCTTGAGCTCTATGACTTCTCTCTCCATATTTTTACAAAGATTTTGTTTGAAATACTTGTTAAGAAACATGATCTTAAAGTCTTCCTATTCCATATCTTTTATTTCGTCTCTTTTCTTGGTGTTCTTAATCAAAGACCAATATTTATTGGCCTCTCCATCTAGATGATAAACAGCTTATGTCACCTTCTCCATATAAGAACATTGAACGACATAAAATTTCTTTTCCATGGAGTTGACCCACTTTTCTTCGACTAGTGGTTCAGAAGATTCACTAAACGTCAGTGGTCATTACCGCATAAAACACTTGATAGACAGTTTCTCTCTATTTTTTGATGGAGGAAATTTCCCATTATTCTGTTTATTGTTCCTAACCTGTGATATTTGTGTAATCATTTCCATGATTTTTTTAATTCCACCTCCCAAAGCATTGGGGATGTTGTTCAGGCAATTGTTTCTTTGGCCCTCATACAGGTTGTTGGCTTGATTTCTCATGATTCCCATCATTTTTTGAAATAGAAAAGGCTAAAACACAACCTATGTCCAAAAGTAAGGAATAACATATTCATTTGAACAATTTACACTAAAATTATTACTTATAAGATCCCTATGTAAATCTTTTTGTGTGCATATTTTTACATAGTCTCATGCTAGGGGTTTTTTTTGGGGTTCACTAATACTAATTCCAAAATTAAATAAAATATTCCTCTGATACCAAGTAAACTAAACCTATCATTTATTAAATTACTATTAAATCATTATAAAGATAAAAATCATAACAATATTACACCACAAGGTTCCAGAGATTTAGAGTCATGGGAAAATTAGTACCAAAATAACATTTACAACATAAAGCATAAAAATTTATTCAATTCATTCATCCCTTGATTATTATGGGCACTTTAACACTACTTAGTATATTTAGTCACCTAAGGATATACATAAAAAGGTGTGATCTAAAATCCCAGTAAGAGGATAGATAAGAATAATATAGCATGGGGGACCATAATCATTACATCATCATCAAAATCATGAGAGGAAACATAAATAAACAACTCAAAATGTATAAATGCATTAAAATGAATCGTCAAGTCTTAGTGGTCATATAACACACATAATTGTGAACAAATATAGATTCATTTTCACACATCATTTCACTTTTACTCAGGAGATTCATCACTTTACCTAATGGATTGGAGCACTGTATAATTCCGGGCACACCCGTCACATCATAACATTCTCATTATCATGCATGCCACATAGATCATATATAAAAAATGAACATAAATTACCCACAAAATGGAATGGGGTTCATCTCATAATAAAACATTCCTATAATTTTGGTTTCCAAAAGAAATAGGTAATTACATACTTGATACAAGATCCATCAACCTTGAGTGATAATTAAAAGGTGTGGTTTTGAAGGAATTGTTATTTTGGAAAAACATTTTGTTTGACATAAACTCTAGTGCAAAATAGTAATTTACCAAAAAAGGTCATATAATTATGAATAAATGATTTTCAAGTAGTAACCATACAAAAAATTTAGGGAAATAGGGAGAACTCGATGAAAGAAAGTTGGGTTTGAGAATTTCTCCATACCTTGTATCCGAACACTTTCTTCACTTTCATGTCATGTATAACCACATTAGATTTATTAATTAACAATTAAATAACCTTTTGTACATTAATATGGTAAATTGTGGTTTCATAAAGTAATTTTATGGGCCTTTTGATGAGATATACAGTTTAAATACATTGTTTGGGAATGATCGTTTTTATTGTTTTCTTGGGTGGTTTAGGTGTATTCGTAAATGAATGTTCGTGTAGAACAAGGATAAAAATAAAGAAAAAATATTTCTAGTTATTAATGATATTATAGGTTTTTAAATGATATTATAAGGAATTATATATCATGTGGATGAATCATTATATATGAATTTATTGATGATCATTTGGGTTAATTCGGGCGGTTTTTGGATCACAACAATCTTGTTTTGTTAATTCACCTAGTAATATGTACATAAGATAGTTACATAACATTAAATAGTATATAATAAATATAAAATAATTTGTTTCAACCATTAAAATGGTTTTAAGACCATATTTTAAGGTGGTAATGGAAAATGAAAACATGTCGTTCTTGAAGGTGAAAAATTAACACCTCACAAACAACGTTTTCCTTTCTAAAATAAAAAGAAGAGGAGAAGTGGATTTCATGATATATAATCCCATTAAAATCATAAAATTATATTATATGAATTCTAATTTAGTCATAATACCATTTGGATGAGGATATTTGGGGATAGATTAAGAAAATAACTTGAAATTGAAAGGAAATTAAAAGAAAATAGAGAGAGGGAGGAATTACTTCTTGAATCATCCTCTTGAGATCCTGATTAAGGAATCTAGGATTAAAATTTTTATGAGACAAGAAGCAATTGTATGTGAGGGATGGTCTAGGTAGTATTTTTGGGTAGAGTTTATACAAGGCTTGAATCTTGAGTGGTGTGAGTAAATGAGGGTGTGAAGGGTCTTATTTATAGTGGAGAGGAGAGGGGTTTTCTCAATATTTTATTCATTAATTTATTTTTTATACACAAGACAAGTAATAGTGAGGCTTCCATGAATATTTACAGTAATTTTATCATTTTAATATGAACCACATTTTCTTACATCTTCAAAACCTCACCCATGACCCTATAATTAAAGAATTTAACTTATTTTGTAAATTATCGTATTTTGTTATTCAACAAAAATTCAAGTATTTCTGAAAAATCCCAAAAATTCACTCTAAACATTTTTCATCATTTAGAATCAAAAAAAATTTAATTTCTAAAAAATAATTTTCTATATATGATTAATTTAATTTTTAATTAAAATTATAATTTACTTAGAAAATACATATTTTAAAATTAAAACCGATTTCATAATGGTTTCAAAAAATACATAAGGTCTTATAAAAATATTTCATAACTAGAAGACATGGAATTTCTAATTTATGAAAACATTTTAGTAAAATTCATTTTATTTTAAATTAATTAATTATTTAAAATTAATTATTTATGACTTATAAAAATACCAATTCTTTTACTATGGTCAAACTATCACTTATAAGATGCCTAAGGTTTATTTAATCATACATGGGTAAGTTTACTATTCTTTTGGATGATTTTCTATTCATAAGTGTCATATTACTATTCATACATGTAGTTTACTATTCATAAGTGTATGTTACTATTCACCAAAAATTAAGTTTGTCCTATCTTTACCCAAACATCATACTGCTCCCAACGGTGTATATCCGATTTTCAAAATTCCAAACACAAAAGTGGAAAATTTATGTTTAATAGTCACATAGTAGTTCATTTGATAATGATTTTTCATTTTTCTTCCTAATTTTATTATAATTTAAGTCATGATTATAATAAGGGAATTCCATTGATAAAACATTAGTTCGTTACAACAGGGACCGGTTTCCTAGATGTTACCTCCAAGTGGCACTGGTTGTACCACCAACTGTGGAGCTGCCCATGATAACCAAAGTACCAACTAATGAAAAGTGCAGGTTGAGTGCACTTCATGAGTATTAGATACAGAGACCCATTAGGTTCCAAAGCGAGCCACATCCTAATTCGGCTAAGGATTGGATTGAGGTGGTGACTCAAGTTTTCTATCTACTAAGTCCACTGTCCAATCAGATGATGGTCCTAATAGTGATCCTTCTAGAGGGATAAATTGGGAGATGTTGGAAAATGTCTATTCAGACTCACGATGAGGAAAATCCCTCATGGAAAGAGTTTCAGTGCCTCCTTAGGGAGGATTTTTCTCCTATTACACTAAGATTTGTGTCTACATGAGATCTTCTTTAGATCTAGTAGGGTAGTATGATAGTAGCTTATTATTAATCAGGGGTTACCAAAATTTCCATGTACTAGATGTATATGGTTAAGGATTTATACTTATGGGCTCTAACATTTGAGAGAGGTCTTCATAGAGACAGTGTTATCCCTACGATCATTCCTACTAATGTTAGGGTTATTGATTGGTCTTTGTTGGTCGATAGTTTTTTGGCTGATGAGAGACAACCAGTGACAGTCAGTAGTGTACAAAAATGTACAGAGACCTTCATATCAGGGAGCCGATGTCAATATCAGGGATCAAAAAATGGAAGACATTTCTAGAGGAGGTCTTAGGATAAATTACATGCAGTATAAGTTTCAAAGGGATAATCCAATCATCATAGGGATAGGGGGTGAAACTCATGTGACGATAGGGGACATCTCCTTCGAGATTATCTGACCTGCCATGCTACTGACTGGGAGACAGTGGATAGACTACTAAGGTAGTGTAAGAGACCAGATCAGGCATATCCATAGGGTGGAGGATCTGGTAGAGGAGCTAAGAGATCTGTGGTAGGTGGTCGACATTTCAACTTACTACCACCACCACCCACTGGTGGTCTAAACGAGTCATAGGGAGCTAGAGGACAGGGGTGGGGACAATTGCATGTGGTTGAGGCTTATAAACAAAGGACTCTAGGGATTATTTTACATACATTATATTTATTATATACCATATATATCGTTCTAATAGACATTTATTCAAGTGATTCCTTCATCGATGCATATCTTGTTTGAGACCTTGAGATTCTAGTAGAACCATTAACTCGACCCTTAGGCTTGGAGACACCTACGGGAGTAGACACGATGATCACATATCTATGATGATAGTGTGACCTAACCCTTAGAGATTAGTGTTTTTATTAGAAAATCTTATTGGAAGCATAAAGTCCTCACAAAATAATTCTTGGTATGGATTGGTTTTCTTCAATCCCTACCCAAATTGACAATTTTGGGTGAAGGGTGAGGTGTGTCTATAGCGATGGAATGCATTTTTCCCTTTTTAGTGAATAGGAAACCCATGTATCATAGGATGGACTCATGCATAAGAGGATGTAGCAGATCACTCATCACATGGAGAGCCTGATCGTTAGTGCAGTAGATGTTATGAGTATCTAGTTCCCAAAAGCAGTGGCGGAGTACGATGACGTCTTCCTAGAATATGTTCCAAGATTACCTCCCCACTGGGAGATAGACTTATACATCGACTTACACCATGGGAAGACACTGATATCCTCACTAACATATCAGATGGATCCCACAAAGCATCACAAGATGAGGGTGAAGTTGTAGTATTTATAGAGGAAGGGATTCTTGAGACCAAGTGTTTCACCCTGGGTATTCCCATTATTATTTCAAAAAAAGGCAGATGGGGGCTTGAGGTTGTGTGTGGGCTAATTTAACCTGAACCAGGTGACTGTGAAGAATAATTATCAACTACCAAGGATAAATAACCTCGTCAATTAGTTGAGAGGGGCACGATGCTTCTAGAAGGTTGACCTTCGATCAGGCTATCACAAATTGTGAATACGATATAAAGATATATCAAAGGAATCTTTTAGATGTATTTAAAGTCATTATGAGTACTTGGTGATTCCATTTGGTGTGAAAAACACCCAAAAAATGTTCATGGGACTCATGATCCAAATCATCCATCCATACATAGACCGGTTCAAGGTGGTCGTCATCGACAATATCCTTGGGTACTCAGCGTTAGAAGAGGGGAACACAAGACATGTAAGGTAGGTTCTAGACATAATCCAAGAGAACCAGTTTTATGGGAAACTCATGAACATCTATTTCTGTATTTAGGTTCTCCACTTTATCATACATTTTAAATTAGTAGATAGAGTGGAATTGGACATACCAATGATGAGGTAGTGTTATCATGGGAGCAACCTAGGAGCGCGATAGACCTACAGAGCTTCCTTGGGCTGGAAGGATATTACAGGATTTTCATCCATGATTTCCCCATGATATCTGCAATTATGACATCTTTAACCAAAAATGGTTATCCTTTTGTGTGGATAGAGAAGTGATCTCAGGATTTTTAGATGTTGAAAAAAAATTTGACGTGCTCTCTAATTTATAGATTGTCCAAGGAGGATGTCAAGTACATAGTGTTATGTGATTCCTCAAGAACCGGGCTTGGTTCCATCCTGATGTGGAGGAAATCATTGATGCTATTTGGTTTACTCTAGTTGAGACTAAATGAGAAGAATTACATGACCCAGGATATTGTTCTTGCAATATTAGTCTTTGCATTGAATATGTGACGAAACTACATGATGGGGGAGTTTTTTATCATCTACTCTGATCACAAGAGTATTAAATATATCTTCTCTCAAAAGGATATAAACTTGGGATAGAGGTGGGGGAAAGGGTTCCTCCATGATTATGAATTTGAGAATTTATACACTCCTAGGAAGGGTAATGTGGTGGAAAATTCACTTATAAGGAGATCAAGTTCATAGTTGTTGGATGTGGTGCCAGATAAGTTGTCATGATTGTAGTTATCCTTTATGAATAGAGATAGGGAAGCTTACCTCTAGTCAGTTATTTTAACCCATTCACTCTTATAATGAGTTAGGGGGTCACAACAAGGTGATACCAACTATGAGACCCTACATGCTCAGTTATCCCCAGGGATTGATCCTAATAGATATTTGGAAGGTGGGGAGCACATCATTCTTTTCACATTGTGCACAGATATACTTATGGAATCGTAGGAGGAGGTTATGAGGGAGTTCCACGCATATTGTACTGCAGTACATCTATGTGTGTTGTAGATGTACCATGACCTCGGACATTAGTTTTGGTTGACTGGAATGAAGAAGGGAGTTGTAGAGTTTGTTTCTTGATTCCTCACTTGTCAGAAATTGAAGACTGAGCATCAGGTTCTAGTGGGTATGACCCAACCCCTAGATATTTCAGAGTGGTAGTGGGATAGGATATCCTTGGACTTAGTGATATGTTTACCACATACTTCTAGGGGGAACGATTCCATCAAGGTGATCGTTGACCATATCACCCAGTCATCCCACAACCTACCTATCTGGGAGAAGAGTTTGGTAGAGAGCTTGGTACGCCTCTATATACAAGAGATAGTTCGGCTTCACGGAGTTCCCTCGATTATTGTTTTAGATCATGATGCACATTTCACATCTCAATTGTGGATGGGATTATAGGAGGAGTTTGGGGCACCGTTATTCTTGATCATGGCATTCTATCCTGAGATAGATGGCCAAATAGAGAGGATCACTCAGGTTCTGGAGTATTTGTTGTGGGGCTTCATGTTGGAATTCAATAATAGTAGGGTTGATCACCAACCACTGGTAGAGTTTGTGTATACCAATTGATACCACTCTACCATTAGTGTGGAACCATTCTAGGATCTATATAGGTGACCCTGTGAGTCACCAATTTTATGGACCGACCTTGGATGGTCATCACTCATGGGCCCAAAGTTGGTGCGAGCTACTACTGAGAAGGTGCAGATCTTCCAAGAGCATATGAAGACCTCACAGAGCTACCTAAAGTCGTATGTCAGAAGGATATAGAGTCCCTTGGAGTTTTAGGAAGGGGACCTTGTGTTCCTTTATGTCTCACCTCAACAGGGATTATAGAGATCTAGAAAGGTTGACAAGTTTTATTTGGGTTTCATCATCCCTTTTCAGATACTTCCTGGAGTAGATGAGGTGGCGTACCACCTAGATCTACCCCTACTGTTGTACTAGGTACATGATGTCTTTGAAATGTCGTAGTTGAGGAGGTACATGCATGACCCATCACACGTCATTGACTGGGGAAAGATGGATGTCAATAATAGAGACACTTTTGATGTGTACCCGATGAATATCAAGGATCGATAGGAGAGGATCCTTCATGGGTGATAAATTCCTGTAGTTCATGTCTGGTGGAAGGATGAGATTCTCCATTAGTGAAAATGGGAGCAAGAGGATCAAATGCATACTTTGTACCAACATATTCTTGAGTAGTGTTGTTTTTTTATTTTCTAGGACTTAAATCCCGAAGGTGGGGAGAATGTAATGTCCCATATTTTTTCAATGTATTATTTTTAAATATTATATGAAATTATTTTGAGACCAGGCACTAAGATGATATGTGATTCTGAGGCCCGATGTTCTCAGAACAATTTTTTGAAAAAGTTTTAGTTTTTTTAATAAAGTGTGCAAACAGTTTTACTAAAAAGTGTAATAACATCTAAAGATTTTCCCATATTAGAAATATGGGGGTACTATTGTGTTTGCAACATCGAGTTTACCCTAGGTGAGGAATAACATTGGTTGATGTGGATTATCTATTAAAATTATTTTTCAGAAGTAATGGGAATAAAAATATTTTTTTTATTCGACACAATGACATTAATTTTAAAATTTACTTTTTCAAATAGGGGTCCCAGGTTAGGATCATAACCTTATAATTCCATGAAGACTCTAGAGAGAACCTTATAGAAATCTCTCAATGGATGATGATGATATGGTCGATCAAGATCGTTCTGGACGGATTAGCAACGACAACGAATCCTTGAAATCAAACGATCCCTTCCCAGGTAGGGTGTTGTGATTATTAGTTCTTTCATTCCCCAATCATAGAATCAATGATGAACGTGGATCAACCCAAAAATAGGTTGACGTACAGTTCGATCATCCTTGTGGGATGAGTTTTGATTGTGGGTTTATTAGTGGGGTTTGTTTATGGGCTTTTTCTTTATTTTCATGATCATTCATATAGAATGGATTGAGGCCGGAATGAACAATGCTTGAGGTTTGTTCATTGGGTTGTTCATTGTACTTTTCTCCCCTGAAATTCTTTATGTTATTCACTTTCTTCATTCATTACAAACGAATGACCGTTTTGCCTTTGATTAATAGCGTAATGATATGAAATCAAAGATCTAACATTGTGATGACACATAGTAGGTGCAATGGAGAATGAGCATCACAGTTTGGTTGGGATGATGGAACATAGTGGAACAGGACGTCTTCCAGGGTGGCGACTCTGGTAGGTCTAGGCGAGCAGTGGCATGAGTGTAGGGGGCTGGTCTAGGTGGATGGTGAGCCACCGGTGGGGCGGCCAACAGAGGCGGAACACGACACTTCCCCCGGGCCACATGGAAGCCAGTAGAAGCTATGGGGCTACAAGGAGGAGAATATTAGGCAAGCATATATGTATCATGCCAGTCGTGTGGGATGTGGAACGAAACCATGTCAATTAGGGGGAATGCAGTCAGGGTGGACCTTGTGCGGTGGAGAAACTGGCCCACATGCGTGTGAGCCAGACTAAGGGATCTGAGCTACGGTAGGTGGGACAGTAAGCCCAACAGGTTAAGCCGGACTAGGCCTAGTGGAATAGATCTGTTTGG